>JXTB01000026.1:1289104-1321558 GCA_002914805.1 Parasponia andersonii
GTGACAGTAGCTGTAAGTTTAGGTTAAGGCTATAGATATATATATATATATATATATATGATCACTGTATTCTATATATACGCATACCTAAACTAGCATATACTCACATATGTCTCTAGCTAGTAATTATTCGATTTTTTTTTTGCGTAATTTTTTTTTTCTTTTTTTTCTTCCATTTTTTCAGCCTATATATATATATATATATAATTCTTTAGAAGTAGCGGAGGTCTATATATTGGGATTTTTCCCATTATTCGATTATTGTCATTTTTATTTTTTTTGTTAGTGTATTGCAGTTGCAGCATATAGACAACCATTATTTGCTTTCATTTTGCTATAATTCATCTCTCTCTGAGATACCCCTAAACTATACTTTCGTTTTTAAATAGTGTATACGTTTGAACCTTTTTTTTTTCGATAAGACCATTTGACCAATTACAATTATTCACTTTCGCTAGCTCTAGGTCATAGAAGTGATACTAAATAATAATATAACAACAATTGTCATACGTTATTTTTGCTAAACATTTTTTTTAGGACATTTGGTTGTTGATCGTCAGTTATTTTTTAACCAAAAAAGAAAGAAATGAAAAGAAGAGAGCAGAAGAAAAGTGCATAAAAATGCCAAAGCTAGCGCATATAATTTAGCAGAATACTGAGATGGATTCGATATTGGTAGACTAATCGTGTTACGACATAATAAGGAAATATATTAGTTATAATACAATAATGAATTAGCTTCACTAGCTATATATCCATGAATGGCATTCATGAGAATGGGTCTCCGATGGAAAGTAGAAAAAGATGAAAAATAAAACAGGCTCAAACAATCGGTCGAGATTAGTTGGCCAACCAATGGCAACCCTGCTCCTCTATCGACCAGGTAAACTCTACTCAACTTATTTAGCAAAAAAAAGAAAAAAAAAAAAACACTTTAGTCAACTTAAAGCCCAACTTGGTGATTTTCTTTCTTTTAAATTTGTTACTATTATATATACGGTGAAATAAATGTTGGAAAAATTACAATTGGGCAGCAGAAAAATATGAAATCAGGATTATTTAAAAAATAGTGGTAAATAAATAAAACTTCCTAAAGTTGATCAACTCGTAATCCCTTACACTGGTAATAATAATAAAAAAAAAAAAGAAGAGAGTAACAAAACAAGAAAATTCGTAATCCCTTACACTGGTAATAANGTTTGCGTCTTCTTATTTTAAAACATGAAAATCATATTAAAAGTGGATTTGCATTTCTTTCATAAAACATGGCTCTCTATAGTTTATGTTTTTATTTTTTTTTTCCATTTATTTTGTTGTTTGGTAACAATGATATATTGGGCAATTTTGTCTTCACAAGGTATAATTTTTTGAAAATTTAAAATTTGGACATAAAATTTTGTAGAAGTCAAAAATTAAGAGTTAAACTGAAAAAGTACATACTTCAGGTATTTGTTTCATTCAACCCCTTAATATCTATTGGTAAGCTATATCGTATCTAAATATGTAAATAGCATCATTAGTCCATAAATTTTTATCCATTCACACCAATTGGTCTTCAACATTTTTTTTAAGTACTTCTGGTTTTTCGGTTAAAAACACCATTAAGACTAAGGTCAGTAATTTTCCACACGATATAATGATAAGACTCGAAAATGACATGAAATAAATAGATTTGAGGGATATTTTTAATTTTTGTATCAATTTCGAGTTAACATATGTAAAATAATTAATGAATATATGGGTTTTAGGTCAAGTCGCTTAACTTGATATTTAATTAAACAGATCATTTTTGTATTAACGCGAATCAACACATGTATGACACGTTTACGAATATCTTAATGTTTTAAATGTAATTTTAATTAATTTTATACATTTTTACATGTTATTAATTGTATTAATTAGTATGCAGTAGTGTTAAAATTAAATACGTGTGTCAATTTTGAATAATCATGTTAAATGAGTCATAAAATGCATACAATATTTATTAATAATAGTTTAAACATGGCATATTGTGTCGTATCACACTTATATTAATCATGACATGTATTGAGTTTAAACACATATTTTGACCCAAACATAATACAAGAATAGGAATCGCCAACCCTTAACTTAAGATATAAGAGACCATGCGGTCCTTTCTATTAGATGAAAATTTTACACAATTAATTTTTGTAATAATCCCATAAAACTTGATTTATCATGGATGGATATCACATTTAACATTCTACAACAGAAAATCCGTAAGTATCCTAATATTTTCTAAAACAGGAAAAAGAAACCTCTATAATCTATTTCTTTTTATCAATTTCTGGGTCCTTCAGATAATAGTATCAAATATATCCATGAAGTAGAATATCTTAGAAATTATCACCAAACAAACACGTCATCAACTTTTTTTTTTTAATAATTTGGAGAAAAAAAAAATCTTTTTACTAATTAGATAATAATGAAGTGTTTGGTAACATGTTTTCAAAATATATGTAAAGCTTATTTTGGATATTTTGCATTATAAGTCATGTCTTGTAAATAAAAGGGTATATTTTTGGTTTTTTAATAACAAGTGCTTAAATGCAGAATTTAACGATAGTAGAGTAGAGGAGTTGTTTTGGGACTCTCTTAGGACTATTTAGTACGAGGTAATCTTCAAGTGAGAATAGATATCTTAATATATCCTTTTTTTTGCTACTATTTTGACATCTAATAAAGTGATATTCTTAAAAATCACATCCTCTCACTAAAGGGTGAAATGAAAGCCATTAAAATAGTTGGATTTTATATCGTCATCTATCTAATACCCATCATTAAAAAGGAGGAAAAAAAAAATACAACAAAACTCAAGTTTCGTCTCTGCTCAAATCTAATTTCTTCCCTTTGTCGTTCATCCCTCTCGGTCCTCGTTGCCGTTGTTCATCATCACCATTGTTTGTCATTGGCGCCTCCATCAATAGATTCAACCAACTTCCTTTCTCAATTTTTTTTTTATTTTCTTTGGATTGGAGTAATTTAAATTTATTTCTTTGGATTTGAAGCTTGTGTCGGATTATATAGGGATAATTTGGGATTTTGAACCTAGCCTGATTTGGGGAATCTCTTTTCCGATTCTATTTTCATTTTTTGTCCTGAGCATGTTGACAGATATCCTGAGAGAAAAGTAGATACTACTCAAATTAAAGGACACAATGATAAGGCTAAAGAGGAAGAAGAAGACATCGAGAAATACTACACTCTTAATTAATGACAGTTTTGGTCATTAAGGATATCTTCCCATCGACAGAACCAAGTTTTAGTGGGGAAATTTAGCTACTTGTTTTTCATATAGTGATTGAAGTCCTTTACCGTGTGTTTTGGACAATTGATTAAGCTCGTTATCTCGTTAATATAGGTATCTCAAGTTGATTTTTAAGATAACAAAATTTTATTAATTTATAAGCAAATTTTTTGTTTCAAGGAATAATCTATGGGCAATTAACTTTGAAAAAAATTTGTAAGGAAAAAAAGGTGTAATTATTATGTAAAATAATTATTTAAGTTATTTCCAAAATAATATAAAAAATTAGTATATTCTTATCACAACTAAACACAATTTTCTAATCTATCTACAAATCATTGATAAAATTTTAATGCAAAATTGAATACAATTATTCAAAATAGTAGATAATCATTTCACCGTCTTCGACATTCCTATTAAATGTTAATCTAAAAAAATTTGGATTACCCGTACTTATGTTTCACATATTTGGCAGTGTGATACATATGATCTAGCTCCTTTTTGGCATTCAAGTCAACGTACTCTCTCTCACTTCTTTTTTATTATTATTTGCACTTGCTGGTCCTTTGAAAAGTTTGTTAGTCTTTCAAAAAAATTCAAATATGGAGGTATTTAAACTAAAAACAGAAACATTTTGAATAGTATATAGATAGTAAAAAAATTTCTTCGTTAGAACGAAGGGTTTCTTATTTTTTTCCCCCTTTAAATGAAGATAAATAATTTTCTTGGATTGTCAATAAACAACGTTTTAATACTCTGTCGAAATCAAATCCAAAAGACTAGTTATCAATTCTATAAACCCCATTTTTGAACCACCGAAAAAGCGAGGTTGCGGAAGATGCTGTTGCATTGGGGATGTTTACATTTTAGTAAAAAGGGATTCTAGAATACGGTATGCTCTTTGCGTTTATTGATACGGTATTATTTATATACCATTTTGATCTCGTGGTTAAAAGATATTAAGTTGTAGGTTATATGGCATAAGTCGTGGCACATATAATAGAATTTCTTTTAGCTTTCACCTCTTCGGTATCCAGTTACTCCTATGTGTAGAGTATCTAAATCTTCTTTTTTGCCTACTCTCTCTTACACTAAGAGCTTTGCATATTTGCTTCAATTAAATGCTCATGTTCAGTACACATTTTTCCACTAAACCCAGTACACACGACAACTAAGTTTCATTGTACGCAAGCAAATGAACATAATCAAAGTTGAAGTTTTCTCATATCTTTTGATGAAAATCCAAACTCTTGTTCAATATCAATCAAAGTAGAAATTCCTGAATTTGACAATGAAAATCCAGAAGAAAAGAGGTTGAACTGATTCTTTTTTTTTTTTTTCTTTCTTTCTTTTATAAGAAGAAGATGAAATTTTAATCAACAATTGTCATTTCTTCGTTGTATGCCCATGCTTGAGGATCTCCACTATTAGGAGATCGACTTTGCGGAAGCGATATCACACAGCTAAAATACGAGTTGAAAAAATTTGGGTAAAATGAAAAAAATAAGGCACACGTAGTTCACCCAATTTAGGCTATATCCACGGATAAGGCTGTGAAGAATTTCACTATGAAAAGGAGATTACAACTCATTTATCTCTAAATATAAGGAGAGAACAAATGAACCTCTTTCTCTCTTGAAATAGGAGAAAATACTCTCTCTAAACAATTTAGGAGAAAACAAGTGGGACACTAAGAGGAATTCCTAGGCTTGAATTCTCTCTTAGAAAGAAAGAGGATTTAGAATGGGATGCAAAACAAGTGATGAAGCCCTCCGTATTTATATAACTTGAAAGGTGGTGTGAACACCATCTTTTACTATTGCTATTACGGCTGCTCTTTTCACTATTGCTATTGCGGCTGCCCTTTTTACTATTCCTATTACGGTTGCCTTTCTTACTATTCCCATTGCGGCTACTTTTTTTCACTGTTCCTATTGCGGTTGGTTGGTGAGCTACAATTGTTGATTTGTTCAACATTCTCCCACTTGAAGACTTAATTTTAATAATGTCTTCACACTTGATAAATCTCTCTTTTCTTCCCTTGTCAATTCTTTATGCTGCTTATATTTCTGCTAGGCCATATAAGGATCTACACCATTAGAACTTGTTAGTGTTGATTGGTTTAGTTAAAGCATCTGCTAGGTTCTCCTTTGTGTGAATCTTTTTCATATCCACACTTCTATCTTCTACTATTTCTCGAACAAAGTGATATTGAACACCAATGTGCTTTGTCCTAGAATGAAAGGTTGGACTCCTTACAATGTGCAGGGTACTCTGACTATCACAAAATAGAGGAATCTTTTCTTGTTTGTGCCCGAGCTCCTCCAATAACATTTGAATCCAAATACCCTCTTTACAAGTTTGTATAGCCGCCATGTATTCTGCTTCTGTTGTAGATAAAGCCACAATAGTTTGTAGTTTCGAAACCCAACTTACAGTTCCTTCTACAAGAGTAAATACATAGCCTGTAGTAGATATTCATTTGTCAAGATTACCCATAAAATCTGAATCAACATATTCTCTGACAGTAAATTCTGATCCTCCGTAACATAATACAACATCTGAGGTTCCTTTGATATATCTCAGAATTCTCTTCACAGTATTCCAATGCTCTCTACCAGGATTCACCATATATCGACTAACTGCTCCCACTACTTGTATAATGTCTGGTCTTGTACATATCATAGTGAACATTAGGCTTCCTACTGCTGATGCATACGGTACTCGAGACATCTTCATCCTCTCTACTTCATTGCTAGGACACATCCTGGAGGATAACTTGAAGTTAACAGATAGTGGGGTAGAAATCGACTTACAATCTTACATATTAAAACGGCGTAAGATTTTCTTCAAATAATTCTTCTGAGAAAGCCGAATCTTCCTGTTACCTCTGTCTCGGTGAATTTGCATCCCTAAAATCTTGTTTGCTGGTCTCAAGTCCTTCATATCAAATTTCCTAGCTAACTGTGCCTTCAATTCTTAGATTCTGCCTTTGTTGAGGCCCGCTACCAACATGTTATCCACGTACAATAATAAGATAATGAAGTCACTATCTTCATCAAACCTCCTGAAGTATGTGCAATGGTATGAACTGAGTATGTGCAGTGGTATGAACTGAGTCTGTTGTACCCAAGGTTTACGATGAATGAATCAAATCTCCTATACCAACACCTCGGCGCCTGTTTGAGACCGTATAGAGATTTGTTCAACCTACAAACCAAGTTCTCCTTGCCTGTTTCAGCAAAACCTTCTGGTTGGAGCATATAAATCTCTTCTTCAAGTTCTCCATGAAGAAAAACAGTTTTCACATCTAGCTGCTCTAGATGTAGATCAAACGTAGCACACATCACCAGAACCACTCTAACTGTTGTCAGTCGAACTACAGGTAAAAATATCTCATTGAAGTCAATACCTTCTTTCTAAGTATATCCTTTTACCACCAATCTCGCATGATACCGCTCCACTTGATCATTACTATCACGCTTGATCTTGTAGACCCATTTGTTGCCAATAGCCTTTTTTCTTTGTGGTAACGAAACAAGATCCTATGTCTTATTCTTGTGAAGGGCTTCAATCTCTTCTTGCATTGCTGTCATCTATAGGAATACATCTAGGCTTTTGGTAGCCTCATAGAAAGTTGTTAGCTCTTCATCCTCTATTAGAAGACAGTATGCAATATTGCTCTCAGTAATATAATCCGAGTGTCATGCCAGTGTTCTTCTCTCACGAGTTGACCGACGAATTTTAGAAGCCTCTTTCTCGACTGGTTCTTCTACTTTGTGCTTTGGTACTACTTCAGAAGAATCTGAATCTTCAGTATTCTTTTCTACCTAAACTGTAGTAGTTTTCGGTCTACTATCGTCTCCTTTCTCTTGCAGTTTATTCTCTGCAAATACCACATCTCTGCTGATGACAACCTTATGGGCAGTGGGATTCCATAAGCGATATCCCTTGACTCCATCAGCATATCCCAAGAGTACACACCTTCTGGACTTTGAATCCAGTTTTGTGATTTCTTGAGCATTGTACATCACGTACACAGGACATCCAAACATATGTAAGCGAGAATAATCAGCTAGCTTACCAGTCCACATCTCCATCGGTGTCTTCAGATCAATCACTGTTGATGAAGATCGATTGATCACATAACAGGTGATTTTGACTACTTCTGCTCAAAATATCTTGGGTAGACTGCAGCTTTTAACATTGCTCTTATTCTTTCCAACAAAGTTCTGTTCATCCGCTCTGCCACTCCATTTTGTTAAGGAGTGTACGCCACTGTGAATTGCCTCTTGATACCTTCTTGTTGACAGAAGTTATCAAATTCATCGCTTGTATATTCTCCTCCATTGTCTGTCCTTCAACACTTAATCTTTTCTCCAGATTTAAGCTCTATCTGTGCTTTGAATATTTTGAAGGCTAAAAGTACATCTACCTTCCTCTTGATAGGATATACCCAACATTTCCTGGAGTGATCATCAATAAAAAATACAAAGTATCTAGCTCTTCCTAGGGGCATTACTGGTGCTTGCAAAACACCAAAGTGAACCTAGTCTAGAACTTTTTTACTTCTAGAACTGGATGTGCTAAACTTTAATCTATGCTACTTGCTTGTGACACAATACTCACAAAAGGGTAAAGATATCTTTGTGAGACCAGGAAGCAACCTCTGTTCAGAGAGAATCTTCATTGCTCGTTCTAACATATGGCCAAGCTTACGATGCTAAATCATCGTTAATTCTTCTCCGGAATTTGTTGAAGCAACTGATACCTCCGCTTCCATCAGTGTATATCCTTTAAGCATGTATAGATTCACAGCCATTTTCCCCGCCTTCATTACTACAAGCGCGCCTTTCATAATCTTCATGATCCCAT
The DNA here is from genome assembly GCA_002914805.1 of Parasponia andersonii. Taxonomy (NCBI): domain Eukaryota; kingdom Viridiplantae; phylum Streptophyta; class Magnoliopsida; order Rosales; family Cannabaceae; genus Trema; species Trema andersonii. The sequence continues at coordinate 1,297,248 of JXTB01000026.1, forward strand.
TCTCGACACGAGTTTTGCAACTAAGGTTATCTAATTGTCCCAAAGACAATAGATTTTTCTTTAGGTCCTTCATATTCGCACCTCTTGAATAGTACGAATAGTATCATCGTACATCTTTATCTTGATAGTACCAATTCCACCGATCTCTAAGGCATGTTCGTTACCCATGAATACAGATCCTCCAGAGACAGGTTCATATGTGTGAAATCATTCTTTGTGAGAAGTTATGTGTCATGTTGCTCCCGAATCTACTAACCAAACATCAGTGAGTTGCCGTCTGTCCTTAAAAATTATTGCTACTTTACTATACAAGATTTCTCCATCATCTGAAGTATTTGCAACATTCCCCTGAGCATTTGATGATTCGGGGTCCTTCCCTATGGAATCTCCATTCTTCTTGAGTTGCCAACACTCCCTTTTGACGTGCCATTTCTTACCACAGTGATAACACTTAACATTCTTCTTACTTCTTGACTTTGATCTACCATGACTCTGACTTCCACTGGGGCCACGTTCCGTTGATTTCCCTTTCATTATCAAAGTCTCTACTTGCTGTGAACTTGCTAATCTGTCTTCCTTATTCTTACGCCAATTTTCTTTTTTGAGAACAGCAACTGTAAGATTGTTGAAAACTAGAGTTGTAGTATTGCTGGTCACATTTATGATGAGTTGATCATACGAATCAGGTAGACTCTGAAGTAAGATTTCTGCACATTCATTATCATTTATTTTATGCTCCATTGTTGTGAGCTGTGAGAATGGAGTGTTGAGGGTATTGATGTGGTCGGTCACCGTTGTTAATTCCACCATCCGAAGGGTATAAAGCCTTCTCTTCAAGAAAATTTTGTTGTGAAACGACTTGGCCTGATACAACTTTGTCAGTGTATCCTATATCTCCTTGGCTGACTTTTTCTCCTCAATGCTCGACAAGACTCCATCTGCTAGCACCAGATGTAAGTTAGCGATAGCATTGTTATCCATCTCGTCCCATCTTTTATCATCAGTAATTTCAGCAGGTCTTTCCCCAATTGCTACTAGGCAATTATCTTTTCTCAAGATTGCCTTTATCTTCATTTTCTACAAAGAGAAATTACTCCCATTAAACTTCTCAATATCGAATTTTGCCACCATTTTTGTTCATCGCGATTTGTTCAGTTACCACCGTTTCACTGTATATGAACAGTACCGTATACATAAATAGTACCGTATATGTGAACAGTACTCCAACCAATGGCTCTGATACCACTATTAGGAAATCAACTTTGCGGAAGCGATAACACACAGCTAAAATACGAGTTGAGAAAATTTGGATAAAATGAAAAAAATAAGGCATACCGAAGAATTAACGTGGTTCACCCAATTTAAGCTACGTCCACGGATAAGGCTGTGAAGAATTTCACTATGAAAAATGAGATTACAACTCACTTCTCTCTAAATACAAGGAGAGAACAAATGAACCTCTCTCTCTTGAAATAAGAGAAAACACTCTCTCTAAACAATTTAGTAGAAAATAAGTGAGATACTAAGAGGAATTCCTGGCTTGAATTCTCTCTTAGAAAGGAAGAGGATTTAGAATGAGATGCAAAACAAGTGATGAAACCCTCCGTATTTATAGAACTTGAAAGGTGGTATGAACATCATATTTTATTATTGCTATTACAGCTGCCCTTTTCACTATTGCTATTGAGACTGTCTTTTTTACTGTTTCTATTGTGGCTGCCCCTTTTACTATTCCTATTGCGGCTGGTTGGTGAGCTGCAATTTGATTTATTATCCACCGCAGTCCACAAGAATAAGAATATTGCGTTTAATTTCCATCCCAGACTATGTCAACATAAATCCAACATAAATCCTTATCCATTTTTTGCCCCCTCGAATATGATAATTACAAGCTTACCAGAAAAAAAAAAAAAAAAAAGGACAAAGTCTTCTGATGAAAAAGTTTATTTAAAAAAAAAATTTAAGACTCGGGAAAAATTGAGGACGACAACGAACAAATTTCAATATTTTTTATTTTTTAAAAAATTATAATTAGATTCTTTAGTTTATTTAAGAGGAGAATGGATTCAGCAGAGAACTTTGCAGAGCTAGAAGACGTAGCTGTCAGAACTAAAGAAGAATCAATTCACAATAAGAGATCTGAATTAGAGTGAGAAGCGAATAGCTAGAAGAAAAAGTGGTGATGATCCTGTACACCGTTAACCCTTCAAATTTATGGGACCTATAATCCTTACAACCAATAAAAAAGCATGCTAACTTTACCGTATCAATCTACCCAAAAGAGCATACACTATTCTAGAAGTCCCCGTACAGTGTAAATTGTATTAATGTTGTTTTATAAAATTACTATTCTAGATGTCCCTTTAGTATAACGTTGTTTTAAGTAATTTTATATAGGCAACGTGGCAACTGAAATTACATAAATTTAAGAAGAAATAATGCAAGGGTGGCTCTATTCTCTTCACATCTCACTTTAGTAAAATTTTTTTTATAACAAAAATAAACTAGAGAGTATTATATGAGTTTGAGGTTCAATCCCACCCTCCTCCTCCGTCTCTCGGTGCTAATCTAACAATTGTATCATAAAAAATAAACAAATAAACTTGAGTAAAATTACTTCTAAGTAGCCCTTTTTGTATTAAAAAAGAATATATTATCCCCACTACGTCTTCGTTCAAATTTGGAGGGAAAAAAAAAAAAAAAAACTTCAGACACATTTATTGAAAATTAAATATATAAACTGAATCTTCTTTAACCACCGTAAGTCTTTGAGTAGAATAAGTTTTGTTCTTCAAGTTATAATCATGATGGCAATTTGGCTACTTTTGTTTATATTATAATATCATTAGTTTCTTTTTATTTGATCATGCACAAAGTCGGNTATGGGACCTATAATCCTTACAACCAATAAAAAAAAAAAAAAAACTTCAAAAAGGACAAAGTCTTCAAAAAAAAAATTTAAGACTCGGGAAAAATTGAGGACGACAACGAACAAATTTCAATATTTTTTATTTTTTAAAAAATTATAATTAGATTCTTTAGTTTATTTAAGAGGAGAATGGATTCAGCAGAGAACTTTGCAGAGCTAGAAGACGTAGCTGTCAGAACTAAAGAAGAATCAATTCACAATAAGAGATCTGAATTAGAGTGAGAAGCGAATAGCTAGAAGAAAAAGTGGTGATGATCCTGTACACCGTTAACCCTTCAAATTTATGGGACCTATAATCCTTACAACCAATAAAAAAGCATGCTAACTTTACCGTATCAATCTACCCAAAAGAGCATACACTATTCTAGAAGTCCCCGTACAGTGTAAATTGTATTAATGTTGTTTTATAAAATTACTATTCTAGATGTCCCTTTAGTATAACGTTGTTTTAAGTAATTTTATATAGGCAACGTGGCAACTGAAATTACATAAATTTAAGAAGAAATAATGCAAGGGTGGCTCTATTCTCTTCACATCTCACTTTAGTAAATTTTTTTTTATAACAAAAATAAACTAGAGAGTATTATATGAGTTTGAGGTTCAATCCCACCCTCCTCCTCCGTCTCTCGGTGCTAATCTAACAATTGTATCATAAAAAATAAACAAATAAACTTGAGTAAAATTACTTCTAAGTAGCCCTTTTTGTATTAAAAAAGAATATATTATCCCCACTACGTCTTCGTTCAAATTTGGAGGGAAAAAAAAAAAAAAAACTTCAGACACATTTATTGAAAATTAAATATATAAACTGAATCTTCTTTAACCACCGTAAGTCTTTGAGTAGAATAAGTTTTGTTCTTCAAGTTATAATCATGATGGCAATTTGGCTACTTTTGTTTATATTATAATATCATTAGTTTCTTTTTATTTGATCATGCACAAATCGTCGGCATTCATAATTGTTTTTAAAGCTAAGTTACGGCTAAAGAATGATATATAAGCGAAATCTGCAAGCACAAAATGATTGCTGACGGGGGATGAAATCAATTTGATCCCTAAGAACTATATAGGGGAAGAGCATGAGAGGAGAGTCATAGAAAGAATAAATTTGGGTGAGAAAAATAGGGAAACGAAGAGAAAGAACCCAATACTTCAGACTCACTCGGAGTGTAGATATGCTAATGTTTAATGGACACTACGGAGTTGTAAATAGTTGAGGTGTGTTTATGGGCCATAGAAGACAGGCAGATGGGTGAGAAACAAAGTGGATGGAAAAGGAAAACAGGAATCATAACTGTAAGGGCTTTTTTGGAAGAAAAAATATTAAGGGTATTATAAGAACTTATTGAATTTTCAACTTTAAATGGGGTGATTTTAGTTAAGGTGCGGTAAAAGTAAACAAAGGAGTTATAGTAAAATTATTGAAGAATGTCTAATTAAATTACACTAGAAGGTTATTAGTAATTTAGATGAGAAAAGGAAATTTGAAGCCATTAATTAGTAATAAGAAGGTTTACATCATCTTCTCTCTTTTCTCGAGAAGCACAAAGCAGTGGATTGGAACCCTGGACTTCGTGCTTCTCGCCCATTTTGACTTCTTTGTTATTGTTATATTTTTTTTTTACTGGAAACATGTGCATGAACTAAGAAAGTTCTACTTTATGTACAAAACTTTCAAAAATGGCCAACAAAGGCTAGAACCCCTTTGTAATTTGACTTGTACATATAGCTACACTTGTATATCAGTACATGTGTATAATATTTTCAAACTTGCTTCCTCCAAGAAGACGGTCCTACTTATTATTATTATCTTTGATAATTATTACTTTTTTCTGCTTTTGGCTTTTCGATAGTATAAAAAGCATATTGAAACATGGAAGAGTGCTGCAAAGACAGACAGCCTTAATAAATGTAATTCCCTAATTTCTTCCATTTGTTGGAGTACGTTGGGACATGACAATGGACAGTCCAAATAATAAATGAAAATGAATAATATCATACAACATAAGAATGGATATAATATATATATATATATAATATAAGACATTTCCTTTCATTCTTTTGGTCAGGTGTTGGACATGAATATGGAAGAAGAGGCCAAAGAGGAGCTACGAAAACTAGAAGCCCAATATCCCAACCGTTATGAGTACCTTAAGCTCGAACTCAAGTCCTTCATCTTTCTTCTTCAGTCTCAATCTCATCAAACAACCACTTCTATTATTACTTCTACTGCTCTTACTCAAGGTTAGTAGCCATATAGTCAACTTCTATAAATCCATTCTCTGTTTTTATATTGTCAACTATGTTGAGACTTTCAATATATTAATTGGTATTGTTTGGTTTTGTGGAAAATGAAAGAATCAACCAGTAAAAGGAAGAGGAAGAAAGGCAGAACTGAGTATCACTCTACCGGATATCTGGGAGAATCGACAGAAGAAGATCAGTCACATCAACAGCTTGATGAGAAGAAAGAGATGACGAGTAAGAGAAGCTGTGACAGAGCTGAAGTAGTTCTTGAGAGAGCTCGCACTTGTCTCCGAAAGATCAAACACCTAAAAGCATCGCTATTACCATGCTCCCCTGTAGATTCATGAGATCGAAAAAGAAATAAGTAGAATGCTTTTATTCAATCAGCTATACTACTTTACGTGTTCATAGTTATAATGTAGCATGGGATAGCACATGTTCATCGTTCAACATAAGTATTTTGTATCTTCTTCAACTTCCATGCCTAAGTTGAGTTGTTGCGTCCTGAGATTGAGTTTCACTAGTTGAGGTAAAACTTCCCTCAACTCAACATCGGCGGGATACTCCAATTCTTTGATTTTCCAAGAGATGTATTGTCCTTTGGTACATTGCAACCTTGTATGGTAGTGCGAGCAACGTATATGTGTAACACTCATGCTTCTTTTTGCTATAAAGGTCAACGCATATAGACACGAAATTTGATCTGTCATCTTGCCGAGTTGACAAATTGAGCATGCTTTTTCTTGTAAATTCATAAGGAATGGAATGGAATGTACCTTGATATACTAGATGTGGAATCAGATTTGTCGGTTCTATCTGCAAGCAGAAATCAAATAACAATAAACAATTTACGTTACCAAGTGACTGTCTAAACTACAAAGATTATAAGTTGAATCCATAACTTCAATTTCAAAGATGCAAAATTGTTTTTACTAAATAAAAAGGTTAGAGACTAAACTGGTACAAAGAACAAGTATGCATAGTACTATTATGTGGACTAAGCATGACTTATTGTTAAGTGGGGGGTTTTGGGTATATTCATGGAGAATACATGTGGCATCTGGCTATTGTATATCACACAATTCTACGATGCTCCCCAAATCAGAACATTTACTTAATGCCTACACGGGAGAAAAAAGTTGTCCTCTTATGATCAATATATTAGGGAAAATGATACATACAACACGCTTTCTTGTCCCCATATTTCTTGATGACAAACAAAGCCATACAGAATACATGTCATTCGTCGGGAAACAAAAGCAAAACATGTCAGGTTTTGCCATTTTTTAACCGCCGCCTGCAATGAAATCTAGAGATTTCAACCATCTTCTATCTATTCATAACAACTACAAACATTTCCATTGATTCATGTTTGTTACTATACATAGAAATTTCTGGTAAATTTTAAATTAGTTCTAAGCCTTCCCCAGAAAGGGCACTCCTTCCGTTCTAATATATAAAATCTTAATCCAAATGAGTCTCCTATTTTATTACCTGAAAGTGTCAACCACCATATGGTCACTCTCTTCCCAAAATCTCCCCAACTCTCATTTTCATACGCTAGTTTCAATGAGGACTTCATGAAGCTATCTAGCATGAAACCCGAGGAGTTAGCAAACAGTAAGGGCAAAACCTGAGGGGATGCGATATTGTAATGCATAGATTTTCAGCCATCACTGTCACTAATCTCAAAAACTGACCACTTAACCGAAGGAGAGTCAAGCCCAAACACTGTCCTATCTCTAGATCTGCAGAAATAAATTGCAGACTTCTTTTTGCTTGCAGAGGACCCAAGATTATTCGACGCCATTAGGAGGCGTTTCCCAACCTGAGGTCTATTAATTGTACCCTTTAAAGTTCCTTGAGAAGGATTACTTGGCAAAGGAAAAGGCAGCAAATTTGAGGGACTCTGGCCAGCAGACTTGGGAAAGGAATCCACTCGAATGCTCGAGTGAACATCGTCTGATTTGGTCTTCTTGTGTTTCTTCCTCCGCTTTCGAATTTTAGATGTTACATCAGAACTTGCAGGGCTTGAGAAATTGTTACTCTCGTTGGAATCTGGAAAGTATCTCCTAATGATGCTAGTAACGGATTTTACTTCCGAAAATATTTCACTTGGGGCCTCTGTCATTGATCTAGAAGCTTGTTGATATCGAGGTTCAACTTCTTTAACTGATGCAGAGTGATTGCAATTCATGTTAGCAGTCAAAACCACAGTCTCCGTGCCTGAACCAATGCATACTATCTCATTTCCACTAGCTTTGTAATCCAAGAAGCAATCTTTCCTCTCACTCTTCTTTTTCATCTTTGAAACATAGACACGTCTGCTTATCTCTTCAAGTGGAGAATTGTGATTCTGCAATTTTATTTCCTGATACTGCTTTCCCTCACCTTTTGTATTACCCTTATCAGTGCTTGTAAATAAATTTTCTGGTTCCAAAGGATCACAAATATCACTAACAACAGATACAAGATCATTATTTTCAGTGACCGAACCGACTAAGTACGGACCAACATATTCACTTGAAGTTCTTGCTTCAATGTGAAGAAACCAGGTACCTCTCACTCCTTGGAAAGCATACTTCATAGGAATTGAGTCAGGCAGGTAATAGAAGCATGATTTTTTCTTCACCTAACATAACAACAATTCTAAATTAGAATTACAAAAGAAAAAACAAAATAAATGAAATAAACAACTAAAATATGCACCATCAGTCCACAAACTTCGATCTCGCCATATCCCGGGAAGCATTCAAAGTGCACTCTCTCAAGTTTCCCTAAAGAGGAGAAGTAACAAATATTACAATTCCATAAAATAGACCAAAGCATATCACAATAAGAAATAGAAGAGCCATTATGTTTCAGTTACATTATCTACTCTGAAAAGACAATAGATTTTGCAAAATCAAGTACGTCACGGAATAAGTGAACTAAATTGCTTTTTTTTTTTTAAAAAGGAAGAAGAAGAAGAAGGTGAAGCCCAATAATTCTTTAGGGGCATGTTTACTAATCTGTAATTGAGAGGAAATTGGGTAAGAAAGGGAATGGTTCCTTTTCATGTGTAACTAATTGGTATGTAAACACATGAAAAGAAATCATAGTCTTCCCCGCCCATTGTTTCTTGTTCTCATCCATTCCTCTTTCCTTTCATTCCCTCTAAGAGCATATTTACTAATTCGTGACCATAAAGGAAAAAGATTCCAAGAATAATGAGAAGGAATCAAAACTGAGTTATCCTTTCCCAATTTCACTAATTGTGCGTCCTGAATGTACAAGTACACATACAAATGAATAGGAAAGCAGACATTTTCCTCATTTCCCCTCCCATTACGGCCAATTACAGATAAGTAAATACGAAACAAATCTAACTACATGAAAAACAAACAAGAAGTCATACTATGATGGTATCTTTAAAATAAAATTTAAAAAAAAAAATAAAAAATAAAAAAGAGCAAGCAAGCTTGCCATTCAATCACTAAAACTTAGACAAGAAATGCAATCATGGAAACAAATGGATACTGAAACATTAGCTTCCATGGTGAACTGCCAAAAGCATACAATAGCCAGAAAAATAAAAGGTTTGAATAAAATGAAATTCTTATAAAAAAATAAAATAAAAATTGAAAGACCTAAAAAGAGGCATAAAAAATAATCAATGGCACTGAAATCAGCATAGGTTCATTTTCATCTGGGTCTTCCGGGAACCCAAAAATGAGCAATCTTTTGGGACCACAAACAACAAAACTGGCAAAGACAAGTAGCTAGGCAATGAACACAAATTTAAAAGCCAAAATGAAAATAAAAAGCAATGGATTCTTAAGAAATAACATTTCTTTGGTGCGGTGGTAGTGGCTTACTCTTGAAATCTCCTGCTGTGATGTCGGGAGGGACAGCCATGACTATGCGAGTGTCCAAGTTGGTGTCGGCGAAAATCGGGACTCCCATCTTTCAACCCCCGGTCTCGTTGTAGTGTCTATGCTTTATTATTATTTTGTCCTTTATTTTTTTTTTTGAGGAAATTTATTATTTTGTCTTTAAAAAATACTTTTATTTATTTTTTTAGCAAATTTTTATTTTGCTTATTGTATCGTCTAAAATTGCTTGATAAAATTTACTCAATTTTTTTTTTCCTCTCCCCACCTCTTAAGGTACCCCTCAATTACTAATTTCTAAAGAATAATAATAACCTCATATAAAATGACACAAATAAGCACAAATAATATTAAATAATTATAATAATTTTTTCTTAACTAGATTGCTTTTTCTTCACACCCCTTAAACATAATTGATAACGAGTCATTGAAATAATCGTAAATAATGAAAATACTTTGAGTTAAATGAAGTTTATACAGTGATAGATACTATAAATTCAAAATTTTTAACTTTCTCTTAAAAGAACTCTAAAAAATAATTTAAAATTTTTAATTCTCTTTCTCTAAATCTCAGAAACTCCAATTCCTCCCCCCCCCCCCTCTCTTCCCTCTCTCTAATTTTCAAGAATTCTAAAAAAAAATTCAAGACCTCTAACTATTTTTAGATCTCAAAAACTTTAAAAATGATTCAAGAACTCTAACTCTTTTTCCAATTCTCAAGATCTCTTAAAATAATTATCAAAATATCTTGATTATTGGGATGATCAAGGCAAAAGATTGAAGAATAAAAAGATAAAGGAATGATGTATTTAAAAAAAAAATGTGGGAAAAGGAATTTTGTTTGAATTTTTTATTGATGACTAAATTTGGAATGTGAAATTTTTAAAGGGAGTTTGTCAAGGAATTGTTCTAATTTTAAAATTTAAATAATAGTCTTCTTAGAAGATATTGTCATCAAAGTCTAAACACTTTCAATTTAGGTGTCATAGAGCCAAAGTCAAGTTTATTATAAAAAGTTTAGATGCTAGGAAGAATTTGCTCTATTTGTAAAAAGGATCGCTTAAGCCCACATTCTTGATTTGATACCGATGCATAAAGTAAGTTACCTAGAGTCAAAAATATAAGCAAATCAACGTGTTTGTCAAATATCATAAAAATATAATATGTATTTTCTCTATTATTACACTTTTTATTATATTGCAAATTATTTAACTAGATGTTTGATATATTATATACTTGGAATTATTATTCTTTTAGCTTAAAATTTTCAAAATTGTGGCCTATACTTCTATACACTTGAAATTTTTTTGAAAAAGTTTTAAAATACAATTCATCTCTCCCTATGTAATCAATCTTGGGCTAACAATTTTGCCCCCCTAAACTTATAGTCTCTATCTTGGTGCCTAATCTATCAAATTATCCATTTTACACCCTATCATCTTTTTAAATTTAAAAACACATGGCAAAGAGCGTACAATACTTTTAATGTAGGGATTATAATAAGTAAACTTTGAGCATTTTACTTTTATTAAATAAGTTTGTTATTTATTAGTTGAAAAATAATGATGTCATCTTCTCAAATTTAGCATCAACAAATTTAGTTTTTCTTTACTATATTGAAAACTAAATTGTATATATGTGTCTTTATATATATATATATATATATATATATATATATATATATATAAAGTGAGATTTTAATAGAGATCTTTTATTTTGCTCCATGGATGTGTATTCTAATTTCAACTATTAGATTTTGATCTAATGATTATAGTAATATAAGTAATGTTACTAAAAAATTAATTATAATTAATACATAGATAAATATAGAAAGTTATTTAAAACATAAAAGATAGTTAATCTGATGAGTTGGTCAGTTTTTTTTTTTAAGAAAATAAAACTAGTGAAAAATACTTAATAATCTCAAATCACTCTAAACTATCTTATTAATTTTAAAAAAAATTGAGAAATCTTATCCAACTATATACATTGCAGTTTACAATTTTTTCAATTCAAATTACTCTCACATTTTTGTAAAATAAAATATACTAGCAACCAGATGCTACTGGAGTTTTTTTCTTTTTTTCTCTTTAAAGGGGTTTTTTTTTTCTTGGTTGTTAACACAAGTGATATAATATAGTTTTTTTGCCCTTTATTTTTGGTGACAAATATTCTCATCAATCGCAAAAACAAAACAAAAAAAGTGCCTAGAATATACAAAGTAATGTATTGGAAAGAACAAAATTAAAACATTAATTTAAAAACCAACGAGTTCCTTTCTCAAGTGATAAAGCCAAACATATAAAACCAGGATATAGGCGATTTTAAAAAAAATATATGTTAGTTTTCCCACATAAGATTTGGTATATGCAAGTTTTAATTTGTGCTTATAATGTATATAAAGAGGTGTGTTTATAAAATTTCAAATAAAACTTAACCTACTATATCTCAAATTCTTCTATGGAAATTCAATAATTTAAAAAAAGACTATTTAATCTATTTTATCAAAGGTTATAATTTTATATTTAGCACACGAATAATTATTGGGAAGATGCAGATTTATTAACCCATAGAAAGTAAGAAGTTCTTTTGGGTTATTATTTTTACATTCAAAAACCTTGCACCGAAGAAAAAAAAAATGGTGTCAATCAATTTTTTTTTCTTGCTCGATTGGAATTCAAAGTTACAAATTTTGTAGCTAAAATCAAACTATCGATAAAATATTGGCTTTTATTTTATTTTTTTAAAAGAATATTGTTTTTGCTTCCAACGAAACCACATTACGAGATGGTTTGCCTCAATCCTTAAGCTGATTTTGATTTGATTTTTCTTTGTCCTTAATACGTAGTATCTAAGTTAGTGATCTGAATAGCTTTTGTATTCTATTCCCTTTATTAAGAAAAAAAAAATTTGAATAGTTATTCTATGTGGGATTACTTACAAAGAATTGAAATAAAATGACAATAAGTTAATGGGACTAACTATAACACGTTGAAAAAGCATATCTATCTACAGAGAAAAAAATAAAAATCTCTATTGAAAATTCTCTTATATATGTTCATATATTAGTTTAAATATGTGGTACCTAGTAATTAGGTAATTTAAAACTATAAAACGAAGAGAAAAAAGCTTGGGTAACTTAGTATTTAAAAAATAAAAAATAAAAACAAAAATCTTAAGTTATCTTATATAATTATTGAGAAAAATTGATTTAAAATATTAAAAATAGCTAATTATATTTGAACTTATATTAGAAAATTATATGATGAGTCTAAAGAAGATTCAAAATATGTTCAAATTAAATCATGATCAATTGGGGATTACTAATTTTTGTTCAATTTTTTTATTTATTTATATTAATTGAAATAAAAGTTTGTCTTGCAAAATGCTTAAAATATTTTTATTAGAATCCTTAAATGATACAGGGCAAAATTATGATAAAAAAATAGCAAAAATTAATTCAAATTTGATTTTTTAATGTAAATTATAGCAAAATATCTCAAAACTTGATAATAAAATATTTTAAACTATACCCACTATTTAAACAAAGAAATTTGGATGATAATTAAATTTGAGAAACAAAATATTCCTCAGAACTTTTAAGGCACAAAGAAAAGATAAAATTATTGGTGGAATGGGTATGCGTATGTATTACAAACATTTTTTTGATTATTGAGAGGAGTATTAACTCAAATTCAAATTTAGTGCACTCATGCAAATTTAACCAAATATCTCTTACATTTTAAAACTTGGGGACCGGAATTGAATTTCGGTATATTTCGGGGGACAAAGTAGGGATTTGATCCATCCATTATGTCGGAATTCGCGCACGGTAAGCGTAGGGGCGTTACTAACTTACAAGTAAGAGTAATGCTAATAATTAATAAATTAACAACAATTTTATTAGGGGAAAAAAAAAAAAAAACAATAATCCAGCAGTGATAATAAATAAATGCGATGAGACGATGAGAGGGGGCAAAGAAAGGCACCTCGTAGTTAAGTTAAGGTATGAAAAAAGCAAATGCGTAGAGGGAAAGGAAGCGATTAGCAGCGATTGTGTCTCACTTGCTCGTCTCTTTTTCTTTACCCAAATCCAAATATACCCTAAAGAAAGAGAAAGAGAAGAAGAGAGATCAGAGATCAGAGATATGGGATTGTTTTCCAACAAGATCGAGCGAGAGCAACTGAAACCGGGGGATCACATCTATTCATGGAGGCATGCATATATCTACGCCCACCACGGTCTCGCTCATCTCCCTTATTCTCTTTTATTTTATTCCATTTTCAACATTTCTAGTTTACTTCTTAAATCTACATATGAATCTAAATCTGGATGTTGGATTTCTTTCGTTAAGTTAATGCTTGACTTGTTAACTGATAAGCCATTGCCCACCCTCCCTTTATATATGCTGGTTTTTAAATGACGAGTTCTACCCAAATTGTTTGTTATGACGAGATCAACATTGCTCAAGGTTCTAACCTAGAATTCTCAACGACGCGAAAATAATAAAATAATAATAATTCTTTTTCCATTTAAAGTAGCCTTTTTCCCCCATTGTCACGCACCCTATATTATTTTTATTGTTATTACTGGATTGGTAGTTTTTATTTCAAGATGGGTTGTGTTTGAATTATTATTAATATTAGCCGTGCATAAAGTTAGAACTCAGATCAGTAGATTATGACAAGAATTTCTTACAAGTTTTATTTATTTAGAATTTCGAAACAGAAGATGGGTTGGGTTCATTTTTGTTAGTGTCTCCTCATCATCGTTGGTCTTCTTGTCAATGCTTAAATCATTTGACTCGTTCAGGAATATATGTCGGGGAGGGGAATGTGATCCACTTCACTAGAGGAGCAGGCCAAGAAATTGGAACAGGAACCATTTTGGACCGCCTCATATTCAGCTCCTCTCCATCCCATTCTGTGGACAATCCGTGTCCGAGATGCGGCGATCAGTCCAAGCTGGATGGTGTCATCTCTTCTTGCCTAGACTGTTTCCTCTGGGGTGGAGAACTCTATCGCTTCGAATATGGGGTCAATCCGGCTCTATTTGTTGCCAAAGCTCGAGGAGGGACCTGCACCCTTGCTTCCTCAGACCCGCAGGAACACGTCCTCCACCGTGCCCATTACCTCCTCCAGAATGGCTTTGGCGTCTATGATATTTTCAAGAATAACTGCGAGGACTTTGCCATATACTGCAAGACAGGCTTGCTTGTGTTCACGCGCATCAGTGTGGGCAGGAGCGGACAGGCTGCATCTTTCTTGGCTGCAGCCGGTGCCATCGTTTCTTCACCTCTTCGGTTTTTGACCACCAGTGCCCCTGGCCTCGCCGTTGTTGGTTGCGGCATGTATTGTGTTAGCCGGTTGGTTTCTGATATTGGAATTCGTCGAGATGTCACTAAAGTTCCAGTTGAGAAGCTTGTTGCTCCGTCAGATTTGGTATTTGAAGCCTCCACTGAAACCGTCAAGAAGGGCTAATATTTCTCATTCATTTGAGATTATGGACCAAGGATTTTTTTTTTTTTTTTTTATTTATTGTATGAATCAAACTGGCGTGGAGATTTTTCTCATTTGGGTGTTGGATTTTTTTTAGCTTTGCCTTTGATAAATTGTTGTGACTTAAACTGTACATATATACTGTACATAAATGGTTGCCTTCTATGATCTCTCTCTTTAAACCGTACATATATACTTGAAGCTTCGTCCCATTTAGATTCGTTGTGACTTATAGAATGTATTCTTTGTGGCTCCGTGTTTAAATTGTTTTAATGCGAGATTAAAGTGTTGAATTATGATTAGTGCCCGTGTCGCTTATGGTCTCGACTCAAATTTTATGCCCAAACAGTAAAGGGATAACATATATGGTATATTGGCGCCATTTGAGTAGTACCAATTTTGGCCAAGAGTTTCATAAACGCTTATGTTTTATGTAACGTTACAACTTTATTTAGCTTCTCTACTTCCGCCTACATTTTTGGTTTCCCTATTGCTCGCTCGCTTACAAGTCAAAACAAAGTGGTTAAATGCTCACCACCCCAACTAAAATAAAACAGGAAAAAAGAAAGAAAAAGAAGTAAGAGAAAAGAAATAGATAGTAACGAACTACTAATCCCAGCAAAAGAAGAAGAAAAAAAAATGGTGCCTCCTCCTTCTTCCAGATACCATAGTAAAACGAGTACGAAAGAAGTGGAAGAATCGAACGCACAAAAGTCTTTGCAAGTATAAAAAGGGAAGCAACACACGGGGAAACTGTTTCGAGTAAACAGTCCTGATATTCTAAAGCTGATTGTCTTCGAATCACGTAATTACATTCGAAAATACAGACATGAACAACAAAACCTTGTTTAAGAATTACATGAAAGATTAAGGTCAATTGATGAATTAACAATAACATACAAAATATTCAAATTCCATAATCCCCAATTAATTAGGCCAAAAACCTCCACCCGGTGACTTCACGAGGATCTGATTGTATTCTGGCCTTGACGTCTGTTCAGAATTTATTAAATCAATGGGTCAACAAGAAGTATGTAACATTAGATCAAACCAGAAGTACGAAATACAAGATCAATTATGTAATAAAAAGCATGCTGATACAGGATGTTCTTGTTTCTAGATTAGCACGTCTAGCATGCAAACAAACTCAAAGATGTTACAGGCCTATTACATTTCTTCAAGCGCTTTTGGTGCTAATCAAGAAATTAATACCTATCCTATGTTTTCAAGGGAGGACATTAGTATTGTTTGCCCTTTGGCATTTTATCTAGAAACAGTAAACAGTAACAAGCATTGATCATCTTTCTCATGCATTGTCATGTGGGTGATATTTTCTTTTGGTTTATCAGCTGTGTGAGTTCAGCCTAAATATTCTCTGTGTGGCTTTTCTTTGAGTTCTTTGGATGGAACGAAAAAATTTAATTTAAAAAAAAAGAGAAGGAAAAAGAAAAAAAGAAGCAGAATATTAAACATAGACGTCAAAATTTGTTCTCACTTCAGGAAAAAATAGAAAATTGCAGTTTTACCATGGATGTTCACTTCAAAGGATGAACGGAACTTAAAATAATTACTTTATTGTTATTACCTAGTTAAGTAGTGTCTTCTTTTCTTTTTGTTCTTTTACAAAATTTTAAAGAGGACTTCTCATTCTCTGTTTAATTGAGAGTATTCCTATTTTCTACCACATACATAGATTTAGAGAAATTTAACACCTCAGAAAACAAGAAACTGTGATGCTATACATGGTGTGTGATATAAGGCAGAAAGTAAGGTCAATAGCAATAAATTATAAGTTCTTCTCTTCGAACAATCAGGTAAACCTATGAAACTTTCTTCCAACTCCATCCTCTGTGAAAAAACTCAAAAGTGGGACAAATTTTCTGCCCTATTATTGAATAAAGTTTAGATCCCTGAAAATGGCTTGGCACCATAAAACACCTCAACCTTTAGCTGTTGGTTGATGCAGTGATAGGGATCAGGACTGCACACCAATGTTAGATGTAGACACCAATCTTGGGCTTGATCTAGGTTAAGTAATCGATATTTGCATTTGCCAGGCCTACTTCATAATTGAGCCTTTTGAACTAGAGAAATCAGACTTCATTTAGGTGTCAATAGATAAAGAATAGCTATTTCTCTTGCTTGTTTCTCCTTCCCCTTTCTTACTCCTTTTCTTCTTCCTCTCCCTCTTCTTCCCCTACCTCCCCTCTTTATTCTATCGAGTAAAGAAAGTTTATGCCAATTTTGATTATAACATCAAATATCATAAACTGTGTTCTACTAGTTAGTGTATTTAAAATACGTTTGAGTTTCACAAAAACATCAATGCTTTCTACGACACCAGAGGAGTACATAGTCCTAAAATTCTTGTCCTGACTTCTAACACTGAGTTATAGGATGTTGCTACCGAGTAGTATGGAAGATCAACATAGTGGCCAGAATCTAAGGTTTTGCAGCAGAAACTCTAAATCCATCAATAGATTGTTGAATTTAATTGCGACTGACAATATCCTACCTTCAGACATATTTCCACAATCAAGGAGAACAAATCTTGGCCACTGTATGCCATTGGAAAAGACAAGAAAATTGATCTTTGAAAATAAGTTTCAACCTATTCAAAGTGAAATAAAGTGAGACTCAAGACCTAATGGTGCCGTCATGTACAAAAGGGAGAGAGAAAGAAGAGTAAAGATGAAGGGAGAAGGAAGAGAAAGAAGAGAGAAAGCGGCTAGAGAGGAGAAAAATAACTATTCTTTGACTTAAAAAAAAAAAGGAGTATAACTTCTTAGTACAATAATCCATATTTATGCTAGGTCTAGCAAAATACTGAACATAAAATTAAAAACAGACAAAGTAAATCAGTGCAAAACATCTTTAATAATCCAAAATCAGGCCAAAAGGCAGTGACTACACCCAAAAATAAGTGTGCAGCCTTACATACAGATCCCACACTTGACATTTGACTTACAGCTTTTACCAAGATGAAATTTTTGCATATGCAAATGGAGTAATCAATGACCAATCATTGGCTACATCTGGACGTTGTGTGAAAGGTAATCAACCACAAAAACCAAAACAAATATAACAACTTCAGAATAATATCCAACATGATTAGAAGACAGCATTTACTACCACTACCAAGAATGGGTAATTAGGGAATTGGGCAGTTGGATATAAATCTTAGTGGTAAAATTAGTGATCTAATCAAAGACTTGCTCAGTTGGGTGTGAAGCAAATCAGGGAACTAATCAAGTTCACCATTTGAACCCGAGAGTTACCACATAAATTGGTGATTTAGAGGCAGGTATCTGATTCGTTTTATAATATGACTTGCTTCTCCAAGATTAGCCTATAAGTTCCCTAGCTGAGTTTGTATTCTCTATAGATAGATATGCTTGAATATTGCTAAACATTTTAGACCTCGATTGATGAATTTATACATGATCGAAAATTTCCCATCTCTTGATTCTCCCATTGTCTCTTTTCTCTTGTCTCTTTTCTCTATGACATCTATTCATTCTCCTTAGTTCCTCAATTGCTATAACTATGAAGACACGGAAATATTCCAAAAGCCTTAGTCCTACACTCACTCTCAACCAAAGACCTCAAAGATCCAAAACAGTCTTTCTGTTTGTCAAAAAAAGGAAAAGAAAAACAAAGAAGCTACCTCCAAGAAATTTTAATCGGTCGTTTTTAGCTTGCTTCAACACAATGAGAGCACACACCTATCCCCGATTAAAGCAAAATATTTAGTTGGGACCAAGTATTAGAGAGATACATGGGTATAATATATCAAATGGCTATTCTTTTAGCCACAAACAACAAATCTCCATTTTGGGTTTGACCAAAGCGGAGATTTGTTGGATAAGGCCAAAAATCGAGACATGTTAGTTGCTTTCTAATGGTTGGTCACCAACCGCATTTTTACCACAAATATGAAATGAATTAGGAAATCTCCCATTTCAACAAGAAGCAAGCGTGAACCAGCATAACAGTAACAAAGTAAAAACCATTTTGAATTATACTGATAAATCAATACCTAAAATGAGTTACGTAAAAATTCCAATATAAGAAAGACATTCCAATTCTTTTTCTTTTTTTTTTTTTTTTTTCATATAACCTTTACTCCCATAAGCCTCCTCATTAGCACATATGGAATTATTGTCCTTATTTTATTGGAAAATAAAAATAAAAATTGACAAAGTTTCAAATACCTATTGCCTAACGTAGAGGGGTAGCTTTGATTGGTTTGCAGGCCTAGAGTTCTTAAACAGAAACGGGGTCTGGTCTGGGCTTTAGCAATTAAAACTTAAAATAATTTGATGACTATGTTTCATTGATTGATTCCCATTTCTGAGACTATATGTATAATTGTGTTCTTATAATAAATAAGATGAGGAGTCTGTAGTGAAATGAAGCAACGGATTGGATTGGAATATAATAGAATAGAAGCAACGAACCAGATCTTTGAAGATAAGAAAAGCTATGACGAAGAAGAGGACGAAGAGGATCTCAAACTCGGCCACTCTCACAAATCCAAAGACGGAGTTCACCACCCGGCTCACTCCCGATTCATTCCGACGCTTGCTTCCGACTCGTCCTGCCATCCCTCTCTCTCTCCCTATTTACTTGTGCTTTTTCTTTTTCTTTTCTGAGTATCCAAAATTTGACCCCAAAATAAATATATGTTCGCACTTTGAATGGGATTTTTTCTTATTTTTTGGTTATACGACCGATGTCCAATGGAAGAGAATTATGTTACGGCGCTATACAAGACTATTCATAATTATAATTTAAGGAGACAGATTAGATCAGGGCGGCGAGACTTAATTTATTAATTAAAATTATTTAGTTTGTACTTTAATACAGCTTAATAAAATATCTTGTTGCATGTTCGTGATGGTCTGAGCTCGACACGCTACAAACACAGGTACACCACCTTATGCTGAACT
The DNA here is from genome assembly GCA_002914805.1 of Parasponia andersonii. Classification (NCBI taxonomy): domain Eukaryota; kingdom Viridiplantae; phylum Streptophyta; class Magnoliopsida; order Rosales; family Cannabaceae; genus Trema; species Trema andersonii. The sequence goes on from JXTB01000026.1 coordinate 1,316,747, forward strand.
TGTATCGCGCTCGCGTTAGGTTTTTGTTGCGCTGAACACAGTGAACTCAATTATTAAGTGTTGTGCGGTCTAAAATCTCATATTAGGTCGCATAAGGGTTTAGTTCGACCTCTTTCGCTTAGGTTACATGCGACCTCTTCCGCTTAGGTTATATGCGACCTCCTCCGTGTAGTCGTGTGACCTCTTTGCATAAGTTATGAGCAACCTTCTGTGTATAGGTTGTGGGCGACCTCTTCCGAAAGAAAAGGGAAAAAAGTCTATGCTTCGTCAAACAGGAAACCTGTAAGGAAAGGAAAGCAGAAGTCTCCTATTTATGATCGACCAGTTACCCGTTTTGAGTGATTATCCAATTATGTTGTTACTCGAATTGTATTACCCGATTGTATAGTTACCCGTTTTCACAATTATGAACATTGGGTTACCTTCACCTATATAAAGGGGACTCAATGTTTCAGACGGGGGATTCCAATTTTTCCAATTTTCCAATTTTCAGACTTCGAAATTCCGACTCCCAATTTGAGAGAGATTTCCAGACGAGACATTGTAACTTTGAGTGCTTGTAATTCTCCATAAAATAGTGAAAAACAGTGGACGTAAGCTCATCTTTTTTGGGGCTGAACCACTATAAAATCCTCTCTCTTTATTTGCTTTAATTAATAACTCAATTCGCACAAGCCACATCTCTTAATTTTTTCTAAAATTTATTGTTGATAAAACCTCCATAAACAATTGGCGCTAGAAGGAGGGCTATTCCGGTGGAAAAGTTTGTTAAATTCCACTTTTTTAATAATGGCAAACACTAGAAACACTACCAGAGTCACCGGAACTAGCCAAAACCAACCTCAAAGCACTGCTGCTACACAGGCAGACCCTGCTCAGGATCAGCCTACTATGACCGCAATAGAAAACCTTTCCCAGAGACAGGATCGTATGGAGGAGACACTGGTGAACTTTCAGCAAGTCACTAACCAGATCAATGACACATTGCGATGACTTGCTGAAGGATAGATGGTGACCCCACCATAATACGAACGTCCCAAAGAACGTCCTGCTCAATTATCTGAGAAAGGAATACAGATCCTAGAGACGAGAAGATGCGGCCAACCAAGAACTCAGCAAGAGAGTCATGAAGATCACATCTCCAAAGGAAAAGGCAAGGTCGCAAATTTGCCTCCAGAATCTGGTACGGAGAGTTCAATTACGAACCGTGATCGTGTACAACCTTCTCGTAAATCCACTAATAGTCAAGATCGCTTGAGCGGCGAACAAGGACGACTGTCGAGAAGCATCTTCGAAAGAATCAGTAGAGAATCGAGACAAGATCCTGCAGACTTAAGACAGTATTTGGAGTGACGACGTAGTCATGATCGATCCGTATCGCATCACAATGACTAAATTCGGTCTCGTCACACTATTTCACTGGATTCCTCTCACAGATCACAGAAGACTCTACCTGACCAACCCGCCATGCATCAGGATAACAAACGAAGGCCGCATGTGCCGCCAGCGAGGGATGATGCTTTCCCTCTGAATGTCGATGTTCACAATTTAAGGATCGCGTTAGACGCACTTGCTGGTTGGGACGATGAGCTTGCTGATGGGTATCGTCAGTCGCCATTCAGCGAGGAGGTTCGAGCTGCAGCCCTTCCCACTGGATTCAGACTTCCCACCATTAACACTTTTGATGGNAATTATTTAGTTTGTACTTTAATACAGCTTAATAAAATATCTTGTTGCATGTTCGTGATGGTCTGAGCTCGACACGCTACAAACACAGGTACACCTTATGCTGAAATTGTATCGCGCTCGCGTTAGGTTTTTGTTGCGCTGAACACAGTGAACTCAATTATTAAGTGTTGTGCGGTCTAAAATCTCATATTAGGTCGCATAAGGGTTTAGTTCGACCTCTTTCGCTTAGGTTACATGCGACCTCTTCCGCTTAGGTTATATGCGACCTCCTCCGTGTAGTCGTGTGACCTCTTTGCATAAGTTATGAGCAACCTTCTGTGTATAGGTTGTGGGCGACCTCTTCCGAAAGAAAAGGGAAAAAAGTCTATGCTTCGTCAAACAGGAAACCTGTAAGGAAAGGAAAGCAGAAGTCTCCTATTTATGATCGACCAGTTACCCGTTTTGAGTGATTATCCAATTATGTTGTTACTCGAATTGTATTACCCGATTGTATAGTTACCCGTTTTCACAATTATGAACATTGGGTTACCTTCACCTATATAAAGGGGACTCAATGTTTCAGACGGGGGATTCCAATTTTTCCAATTTTCCAATTTTCAGACTTCGAAATTCCGACTCCCAATTTGAGAGAGATTTCCAGACGAGACATTGTAACTTTGAGTGCTTGTAATTCTCCATAAAATAGTGAAAAACAGTGGACGTAAGCTCATCTTTTTTGGGGCTGAACCACTATAAAATCCTCTCTCTTTATTTGCTTTAATTAATAACTCAATTCGCACAAGCCACATCTCTTAATTTTTTCTAAAATTTATTGTTGATAAAACCTCCATAAACAATTGGCGCTAGAAGGAGGGCTATTCCGGTGGAAAAGTTTGTTAAATTCCACTTTTTTAATAATGGCAAACACTAGAAACACTACCAGAGTCACCGGAACTAGCCAAAACCAACCTCAAAGCACTGCTGCTACACAGGCAGACCCTGCTCAGGATCAGCCTACTATGACCGCAATAGAAAACCTTTCCCAGAGACAGGATCGTATGGAGGAGACACTGGTGAACTTTCAGCAAGTCACTAACCAGATCAATGACACATTGCGATGACTTGCTGAAGGATAGATGGTGACCCCACCATAATACGAACGTCCCAAAGAACGTCCTGCTCAATTATCTGAGAAAGGAATACAGATCCTAGAGACGAGAAGATGCGGCCAACCAAGAACTCAGCAAGAGAGTCATGAAGATCACATCTCCAAAGGAAAAGGCAAGGTCGCAAATTTGCCTCCAGAATCTGGTACGGAGAGTTCAATTACGAACCGTGATCGTGTACAACCTTCTCGTAAATCCACTAATAGTCAAGATCGCTTGAGCGGCGAACAAGGACGACTGTCGAGAAGCATCTTCGAAAGAATCAGTAGAGAATCGAGACAAGATCCTGCAGACTTAAGACAGTATTTGGAGTGACGACGTAGTCATGATCGATCCGTATCGCATCACAATGACTAAATTCGGTCTCGTCACACTATTTCACTGGATTCCTCTCACAGATCACAGAAGACTCTACCTGACCAACCCGCCATGCATCAGGATAACAAACGAAGGCCGCATGTGCCGCCAGCGAGGGATGATGCTTTCCCTCTGAATGTCGATGTTCACAATTTAAGGATCGCGTTAGACGCACTTGCTGGTTGGGACGATGAGCTTGCTGATGGGTATCGTCAGTCGCCATTCAGCGAGGAGGTTCGAGCTGCAGCCCTTCCCACTGGATTCAGACTTCCCACCATTAACACTTTTGATGGAAAAACTGATCCACAGGACCATATGGATCACTTCAGTGACTTGATGGAACTACATCGGGTTAATGATTATGCGCATTGCAGATGTTTTGCTGTAACTCTCTCGGGAGCAGCGAAGAAGTGGTTCCGAAGACTCAAATCCGGCTCAATTTCATCCTGGCAATAACTATAGACGGTGTTCTTGAGACAGTTTCAAGCTGCAAAGAATTTCACTGTTCCACTTGTTAGTTTGTCTGCGATCCGACAAGGTCCAGAGGAGACTCTACGGTCTTATCTCAATCAATTCACCTCAGAGTTAGCAAAGGTCAACAACCCACCTGAAGGAGGAGTTCTAACTCTCATGATGGCTGGGGTGCGACCAGAAACTAAACTCTGGGAGGAATTACTTGAGCGAGAGTGTAGAACTCTTAAAGACTTCTACCGAAGAGTTGGTCAGTATCTGAGGTTAGAATCTTCACGCGAGAATCTTCAAAAGACTAAAAAAGAAGGAAGGAAAGATGCGACTAAAGATGCGGTCATTACCAACAAAAATGGTAATAAGAAAAACAAGAGGAATAATGAACAGACGAATGAGAATCAGCCTAGACCCAAAAGGCAGGAGATTTCAAGAGCTCCCATGAGGTATAACAATCACACTGAATTAAATGCGCCCATAGATCATATCTATGCAGTCACAAACCAGAAGGAGCGATTCCGACAACCAGAACCGATGAAGCGAGACAGGACAAAGTGCGACCCCAACAAGTTTTGCCGATATCACAATGATATTGGGCATGATACTAATAATTGCTTTGCCCTGAAGGATGAAATTGAAAGGCTGATTAGAGAAGGGCGATTGCGGCAGTACACCAGGCAGAACGATGAAAGGTGAGAAGAAGACCAACAGCGACCTCCAGAAATCCAGCGCGAGGTGTGAACTATTTTCGGAGGACCACATGTTAGAGGAGATTCCAAGAGAGCACAGGACAGGTATGCGCGAGAAGCTCGACAGCAGCCATTAACCAACGTCATGCATCTTGAGCAGCGACCACGCAAGCTTCAACGAGTACTAGATATGGACATTACCTTCATAGAGCAGGATGCAAGGGAGGTCCATTATCCGCATAATGACGCGCTGGTCATAAAAATTAACTGTGGAAGCACACAGTTGTGGCGAGTATTGGTCGATAACGGAGTGCTGTAGACATCCTATACTTCGACGCCTTTAAGAAGTTGGGGTTGAATGAGAGTGACCTGAAGCCTGCCACTACTCCACTCTATGGTTTCACTGGTAACAGCCTGATGCCTATGGGTATGATTGAACTGATGGTCAGCGTTGGGACCTTTCCAAG
>JXTB01000026.1:1326711-1393525 GCA_002914805.1 Parasponia andersonii
CCATTTACTCGCATAGAAGAAGCCAAGATCTGACGGGTTTGATTTCACTTGGTAGAACCAAGCGAATTCTTCAGGTGAAGGAGTTTCTAAACCTAATTTATAGTACAGTATATACAAACCTACCATATATCTATAGGTATTAGGGGTCAATTGAAAAGGGACGACCCCATAGTAATCAATAATCGATTTTATATACGGATGGAGTGGGAGATGCACGCCACACTTGAGGACTGCCTCAGAAAAAGAAGCGAGTCCATGTGGGGGAGTGTGTGGTCGGTTAAATTCCATAGGTAGACTGAGGGGTATGGAGATCTTATAACTACTCGCGATTTTACTGAGTTTTTTCGATGAGCAGCTCGTTCTTATATTGGTACATGACCAATTCCCCTCTACATATTGATAGCCTGATGAGAATGCAGGGACATTCCTGATATGTTGAGGCCACTGGTCTTGTGGGAGATCGCCTATGCGAGGACTATTTCGCCTGACCCCTGTTATTTCTACTTCAGGTTCTGGCTCGAGGTAATCTTCAAGATTTATGGAACTAATACTCGAGTCAGAATCTCCGGAAAATGCATTCTCTTCCCTAAATTCATCACTACTAGACATCTGAAAAGAAATACGCAGAGATTTAGGCATCGAGGATTCTCACTATGCCAGCACTTTGGGTATTCATCCTAGGATTGTACTAACAAGCAAGCTCATTCCTAAGAGGTCTACAGATTCGTAAAAATTGTTCGAGCAGTTCGTCAGAAAATAAATGTTCGAGCAGTTCGTTAGGAAATAAAATAGGGTATCAGATCCTAGAATTTCTTTTCACAAGTTTGTTTCTGGTTATTATCTAGAAAGTCTACCCTACGGACTGAAAAAGTGGGATAAAAAATAATTCTCATTTCACTTCAATGTAGGATGAGTTTCTATTCCTAAAAATTGAAATAATTTTTTCAAGAACAGAAGAAATAAGAGAAGAAATGAACTAACATTTCTTCAGAAGCAGAGGGATTGAGATGGTTTGAACTTCGTCGGAGAAGAAACTGTGATTGTGCGAGCTGAAGGACGAAACATCGCTTTAGGGTTCTCTGAAGCTTCGATATTTTCTGAGAAAAGATGGAAACAGCGAAATAGAACAGAAACGGATTGGTTTCCGATATTTATACTCCAAGCATCGTTAAATCACAGCCTTAGATCAAGGAATTTTATTTTTAGATCTTAAGGCCAAAATTTACGCGGGATTTGATTCTTTCCGAAAAATCAGAATTGTTTAAAATTTGAAAAGATTTGGTTTAAAAATGACGGTTGGCATCATTAGGCTTCCTCGAGTTCTGCTATCTTTCTTAGAAAAGGCTACACGTGTTTTCGTCTGTCAGAAAAAGATATGCGTGATCTTGAGAGATGGGATTTGAAATCTGGCGACTCTTCGACTCTTCAAAGATCTCAAGTCTAGGTCATGACATCGCATTTTGTAAGATCGCATATTAAAAGGAAGCTCCATTTTGTCCTAAAGAACTAATGGAGCTGGGGGCTAATTGTTGTGCGGTCTAAAATCCTATGTTAGGTCGCATAAGGGTTAAGTTTGACCTCCTCCGCTTAGGTTACATATGACCTCTTCCGCTTAGGTTACATGCGACCTCCTCCGTGTAGTCGTGTGACCTCTTTTACATAAGTTATGTGCGACCTTCTCTGTATAAATTGTGGGCGACCTCTTCCGAAAGAAAAGGGAAAAAAGTCTATATTTTGTCAAACAGGAAACCTGCAAGGAAAAGGAAACAGAAGTCTCCTATTTATGATCGATCAGTTATCCGTTTTGAGTGGTTATCCAATTATGTTGTTACTCGAATTATATTACTCGATTGTATAGTTACCCATTTTCACAATTAGGAATATTGGGTTACCCTCACCTATATAAAGGGGACTCAATGTTTCAGACGGGGGATTCCAATTTTTCCAATTTTCTAATTTTCAGACTTCGAAATTCCGACTCCCAATTTGAGAGAGATTTCCAGACAAGACATTGTAACTTTGAGTACTTGTAATTCTCCATAAATAGTGAAAAACAGTAGATGTAAGCTCATCTTTTTCGGGGCTGAATCACTATAAAATTTTCTCTCTTTATTTGCTTTGATTAATAACTCAATTCGCACAAGCTACATCTCTTAATTTTTTCTAAAATTTATTGTTGATAAAACCTGTATCAACACTAAGTATTTTTATGCCCTAGTTCGATTGACGTATTAAATTATTATGATCGTCACTATTATACGAATTTTTTTAAAATTTAGTTAATCAAAAAATATATTTCAATTTAAATCAATAACATAAATATCTGAATCCGTAATTATTTGGAAAAAAATATTCAATTTAAATCACTAATGCAAAAAAGAAATGATTAAGCAATGCCTATATTATAATGTTAAAAAGAAAAGGTAATTCTAATTTAATGATTTAAGAGTAACAATCAATTAATTGAGAGACTTGCCCTTGGGTAATGCATATGTTTTTTGTTCAAATTATAAGTGGTAGCCAATTCTAATTGTGAATTGGCTATTAACAAATCTTTTAAATTTTAACATTGATTTAGCCATTTTAATGTGAGATTTAGAATTGATTTTTATTTAACATTTGGTATTTTCTAATACTAATTATTAATTATTTACTCTCTTATTTTTTTTAATAATATGTAAAATTGGTCATTTAAGTCTTAATATTGTTACAGTAAAAATAAATTTTTTTTAAAGTATCCAAAATTGTATTTTTTGGGCTATGTCGTGTTCGTGTCATACTTATGCTCAAAGTTATGCCATCTCATTATGCCTAAAAACTAGAGCTGACGTGACCTAATACTTGATCTCATACCATGCTTGTCATAGCCTAATACTACCTCATTACGAATTACGAATTTTTCCATGATGTACCTTAGTGCCAACTGGGCGGTCTAGCCTATTTGACATATCTAATGTCTTATTATGAAGAATGGAATATTTTGCAATTTGAATAGAATTACGTAGAGTGTCATATTACTCTAAATAAAATTTTAAGTTTACTCCTAAACGATTAAGGAATGTAGTCGAAAAGAAGAGCATCATTTTCATCCCAAATATAATTTATAAATAAGGTTTTCCAATAAGTACTCTAAAGTTATAGCACTTGTTGTTTTCTATTAAGATGACGAAATTAAAAGTTTTAAGAATAATGACATAAAAAAATATCTTGATTGTTAATTTTTCTGCTAAAAAAAATTCTAATTTTTAGTTTCTGAAATTAATATCCTTATTTTTGAATTCTACAAATTAATATTCTAATCTTTGTAATTTCTACAAATTAAAATTTTGAAATTCATGCAAATTTGTACCCCTAATACCCAATTGACTAAATTTTAATAGCAAAATAACAATAGTACCTCTCATTAACATTAAAAAAACATTAAATACGAGAAAAATATTTTAGTTAGTTTATTTATTTCCATTTGAAAAAATACAAATTAGAATGATAGGTAAAAATAGTTATTTGGGAAAAAAAAACTAAAATGTAGCCTTCCTACAAATTTAACCATCTCTCAATTTGTATTTTTTCACATTGAACAAAAAAAATAATACTTATAAACTTTTTTATATAATATTTAAACATTTTTAAAAAGCTAATAAGAAGTATTTACTTTTCTAAACTAGCTCATAGTATATATTTCTGAAAAAACAAAAATCAAAGTATTAGTTTTCAGAAATTGTGAACATAAGGATATTAATTTACAAAATTTAAATATTAGGATATTAATTTATAGACTTTGTAAATGCGAGGATATTAATATGCAGAAAGTAAAAAAAAAAAAAAAAAAGGTTATTAATTCATAGGATCTCAAAAGTCAACGTATTTTTTTGCTAGAAAAGTTAAAAATCATGGTGTTTTATGCATCATCAAAAGTATATTAAGATATTTTACATAGTTTGGAGGCAAATATAAAATATTTCTTTATGTGAGAAGTTAGTAGTTTATGTTCTTATTCTTTTTTTGGGATAATATCATTTTTATACTTTGTGTTTTGACACTTTATTCAGATTATATATCATATGTTGGTTATTATCAACATTGACCATAAAATTTGAAATCTGTTACAAATTTATATACTAGCACAAATTTAGAGCAGTTAATTTACTAATATACCATTTAAAAAATTGAAAATAAATCATAAAAAAAACTTATTTGAAAATAAGTTTATTAAATCATCTTGATAAATTAACTACTCTAAATTGGTATCAAGGTATAAATTTGTAAGATATATTAAATCTAAAGATCAATATTGATAATAACTAAAACACATGGTATAAATTGAACAAAGTGTCAAAATACAATGTATAAAAGTGATATTATCCCTTATTTTTCATGTACTTTTCTTTTCTAATTAAGGGGATTTGTCCCTTATTTTTTAAGATATAGGGAGAATTGTCTTTCTTCCTACAAAAAATAGTTTAAATCTACTTGTTATATTTAGTGAGATAGCGTTATAAAATGATCTTGTATTTTTTTTTTTTGAAACTTCGCTTATTTTAAGAAATATGGGGAAATCCTCTCAAATTTGATTTTTTTTTAATATTTATTGGCTTTAGAGAAATGAGAATTTAAACTCAAGACCTTCCATACTTGAGGATTTGTAATTACCATTGGCTAAGCTTGTGACGACAAATTTTTTATTATATAATAAATTTGACTCTTTTAAAAATCCGATCATATCACATAAGCTAAATTGGGAATATCAATAAGAAATGACAAAATACCAATAGTGGACAATAGATATAGGCTTATACTATATTTTAAACTTGTATTTAAATATACAAATAGTTATCTAGAAACTACATTATCACTTATCAAAATCATTAGAAAAACTATTGTTGTTTGGAAACTTTTTTTTTCAGAAAAAAAATCATTATGAAAACTCAAAATTTTATTTAGAGACAAGTACATACAATTTTTAATTTATTATGGAGTTAATTACGAGGAAAAAAATCTCCAAAATATGATTTTTCTGCAATTTTACTTTTATCTTTTGACTTGTGCAAAATTTTACCTCCATATATCAAAATACAACAAATTTGTAGTGCTTGTATACAAATTAGGTAATTTGTGATAACTATTATAAGTTATTTTTAATAGTATTTTATGCTTATCAGTAGAAATAAGAAATCTTCAATTCAGATTCTGTATTTAACAGAATTTTTTTTGGCTAGTTTGTATACAAAGATTAGACATTTGTAGAAGTTTTAAAAATTAATATTTAATTTTGTACGAATCAAAAACAAAAAGTTAAATTTTTAGGGATTTTTTTTTTCCATTTAACTCTTTTTTATAAGTTTAAATATGTCATTTGGAGATTATCATTTTTCATCAATTTCTCTAATTCAACTGACATTTTTTTGAAAGCCTAATTACAAGGTCTTTTATTAAAAGAAAAATCAAATTTGGGAGGGTTTTCCCATATTTTTCAAAACACAAGAGATTTCATTAAAAAGATATGAAATACAATGTCATTTCCTCTAGTAACTAAGTTTTAAATAAGGTGGAGAGTACCTGTCGAGAGGCGAGTCCCTGTTTGATAACTTGTTAAATATTTTTTCTAATTAAAAAGTTAAGAAAAAGACAAATTAAATACTTTTTTTAAAATTTTTTTTTCCAAATTCGACAACTTGTTTATGTTTCTAAATATAAATATCGTGAAATTTAAGGAATATACATTATTGTATTACTTAAGGGTGCAACGGGCAGGTTGGAAGGTTAGTGGGCGGTTTGTTTTTCATTCTGTTTAAAAAATGTCTAACTCACAACTGTTGAAAAATTAAGGTTTTAATCTTATTCACTCTTATTTTGAAGATAACAAACATTTGATAACTTGAATGTGTAGTGAAATGGTATTAAACTTCTACCTCAAGTTAATCAAGGAATCAAGTTTGAAGATGGATACATATGGATATATTAGAATCAAGCTTGAAGATGAACAATCAAGATACAAGATCGTGTCTAGATAGGGTATCTTCATACTTAGTCTTGTATTTGATTTAGTTTATTGCACATAAATCCTCTTTGTATTGGCTTATACTTTCAAAAGATTTTCAAAAATCTTTCAAATGAATTTTCAAACAAATCTTTAAAGAATTAGCTAAACTTTAAATCCACTAATTCTTAATTATTTGAAAATAAATATCATTTCTAATCTAGCCCAAATATTCTCAAAAATACATTTTCTAATGTTGAAAATGATTTGAGAAAGAAAGTTTTAAGAATGATCAAAAATTGGTTCAAAGAAACCTGGTCGACCAAAATAATGGCCAAAAATAACCGTTGGAGCTGAACTGGCGTGTCAGACTTTAATGACAAGTTTTTTGGTCGATCAAAATTATTTCTGGTCGACCAAAATTTTGATTGCAAGTTACCAACAGTCGAAAACGACTAGTTTTTGAAGATGCCTTTAAATAGAGCCAAGTTTGATGACTTAGAATAAGAGAATACGAACCTACATTGATACTCAATCCGTTTCTAAGTGCAAAAAGTTTTTTTTTTTTACTCAACTTTAACTTTTAAATCATGTTACGTCAATCTTAGAACATCTATAGTGTATTGTTCTGAAATCTCCTAAGCCAAAATTATATTAATTATTTTGTAAAGAGAATTTGTGAGTGAATGTTCACTCTTATTTATTAAAAAACCATTGAGTGTGAGGTGAGGTTGCCACCGGATTTATAAACAACCCGATTTAGGTGAGGTTGGCACCGGAGTCATAAACAACGCAGTATAGGTGAGGTTGACACCGGATTCTAAACAATCTGTGGTTAGGCGTAATAGAGCCGGATTCAAGACTATTGTAAAGGTGTAGGTATGCCTAAAAAGAAATCACTCTGGTTGTTCAAGGAGTCGGTCAAGTCCATAATCTTGATCTGATAGTGGAAAACTCTAAGTAAGTTGCGGAGTACCAGGGACGTAGGCAAATTGTCATATTTGTCGAACCTCGTAAACATAGCGTTTGCAATCTCTCTATCTATATCTCTTTAATTTATTACTTTGATATTGTGCTTATTTATTTGCTATTTTTACTTGCTCTATTTATTATTTGCTCAATCGTGTTGCTTAATTTAAAAAGTATGTAAAAGTCTTACAAACCCAATTCACTCCCCTATTGGGTTAGCTATTTTTGGGACAACAATAACTACCCATTAAGTTATAGGTTGGGCAATTTTTGGGCAGTTTTTGACGGTTTATTGGGTAGATTGTGTTAACTAAAATATATAATTACGTATTTTATGAATGTAAACCATTATTAAAAATTTTTGAAAGCATTTTAATGGTCTCTTATTAGAGTTTTTAAAGTATTATATCATATAAACTCAAAAATCTAAGAATATATATATTTGATAAAGACTACTCATCTAAAATTAAAAAATATATATATATTGAATATTAATATAGACACACTTACCCATACTAAAACTTCAAATAGATAAAGATTGTGTTAAATTTTTTTAGTAAAATATCATCAAATAATTATTTAGTGATTAAATTAAATTTATCAAATTTTGATTTTCATATACTATGTTATTTAAAAATATAAATTACAATTAGGAATGTATGACAGTTTTATTGGGTAGTTTGGCGATTTTATTAGACGGATTTAGCAGTTTTGTTTTTTTGTAGTTTGAAAAATATGTAGTCCATAACCAACCCAAAATCCACAGTCTTACTTTAAAATAGTTTGGTAGGTGCAGATTAGAATGGGACAGACGGTGCGGGTTAGCGAATTTTTTATAATAATATTTAGAAAGTTTATAACTACGCATATTATATAGAAAAATAGAAAGAATCAGGACCTGCTTGACTTGACTCATTGGGTAAGGATTTTTAACCATGAACCCAACTTGTTCCTTATTTAATCTCGATTTCACTCCGACCGGATGTTTTGACATCCATACGAGCAACTAGCAAGTAGCAATTTAATCCCAATTATATATGATCCTCTCACTGTACTTTATCATAGTTAATTTAGGAAGGAAGAAAAAAAAAAGAAAAGAAAAAAGTTTTTGGTAAATAACTTGTTAGCAGTCACTCTTTTTTTTTTTTTTGTTATTTAAAAAACATATATCTATGTTCGTTTTGTGCGAAATTATACTTCCATAATTAAAATTTACCAAAGGCATACCCTTTGTCCTGAATTTGTCCAAATTATACCCCTAAATAACAAAAATGCCTCTCATTACACATGTAATCTGATGTTGGGATATCATATTCTAGATATCAAATCAAAATAGCCTAAACAAAATAAAAATTTAACAAATAATTTAAATAAAAAACGGGTTAATGTTGCAAATAGTCCTTGAAGTATCCAATTCATAGTAATTTGGTTCTAATATTTCAATTGTAGTAACTAAGCCTTTGAATTTTTTTTTTTTTTTTGTAGTAATTTGGTTCCTAAACTATTGAAATTATAATTTGTTATTAAATCTTTTACCATAAACATATGTAGTGATATCTAAAAGTGTATTTGAAAAATGGTTTCAGAATTTCAAATATAAAAATGAACTAAGAGAAGAATTTTATCTAAAATTTGTAACTTCAAGAATTTTAAAAAATATGAAGAATACATCTTTCATGCTTTTGAAATCTTTATCGATTACTGTCTTACTTATTTTCTTTTTCAGTCACTTATAAGCATATTTGATCAGCTAGCTAGCTCTTATTGCTCTGTTGACGGAGGTTTTGTTAACAATGAATTCAGGAAGTTGCAAAATATGGCTTGTGTATAAAAATGGTTAATCAATCAAAGTAAATAAAGAGACGAATTTTATAGTGGTTCAGTCCCAAAAAAGATGAGCCTACGTCTACTATTTTTCATTATTTTCTGGAGAATTACAAGAGTTTTGTTAAATCTCAAGGTTGGAATTCCAAGAGCTAACAATACAGTATGTTGTCCGGAAAAAGGAAAGTAGTTCAAAAAGTTTCTAAGTCCAAAAGATCAAAAAGATCCCCCACAACAGCATTGAACTCCCCTTATATAGGTGAGAGTAGCTCAATGTTTCCCAATTATAAAAACGGATAAGTGTATAATTAGAAAATACAATTTGAGTAACAATATAACTGGGTAATATCTTGAAAGAAAAACTTTTGTTTCTCTTTCTTTGTAGATTACCCGCTTGACGAAACTTAATCTAGTTTCCTTTTTATTCTAGTCGCACTTAACTCTTTCAGACGAGGTCGCACTTTATTCGGAGGGAGGTCGCATTCAACTTACTCGAAAGAGGTTGCACTTAACTTACTCGTGTGACTTGACACGTCCTCTTAGTCACTAACTTTTATTTTTTGGCATTGACTAACAACTAGTTTTTAGACCGCAAAACAATTGCACCCCAGCTCCATTAGTTCTTTAGGACAAATGGAGCTTCCTTCTCTGATAAGTGCACGCTTAAAAAATGCGACGTCATGACCTAAGCTTAAGATCTTCGAAGAGTCGCCAACTCTCAAATCTCACCTTTTTAGGATCACGCGTACCTTTCTCTGACAGACGAAATCACGTGTTATCTTTTTTTAGAAGAATAGCGAAACTCGAGGAGACTTTCCTATTTTCGAGCAGTCATGATGACAACGATGTCGTCAGCTGTTGTCTTAAATCGAGATGTTTCAGATTTCGAAAAGATATGGATTTAATTTTCGGAAAATTTAACCCCCATGTGATCTTCGACCTTTAGATCTGAAAATTAAATACCTTAATCTACGGTTGTGATTTGGCGACACTTGAGACATATATATCGAAAATCAATCTGCCTCTTCTTCATCACTCAAACCCTATCGCCTCCTGTTTCTCTCTCTCCTGAAACCTGAAGCGTTCTTAGAGCAATCCTTCTGGCATCGTTCTGTTTTTCAGCTTGCACAGCTTCAGCATCTTCTCCGACGAAGTTATCACCACAATCCTCCAGACATCAGCTTGGTCCCTCCGTCTTCGAAGAAAGGTTAGTATATATCCTCTCTCTTGTTCTTCGATTTTTTCTAGAACTCTTATTTACAGATCCTATTTCTTAGAAATAGGGACACTTTGTAGAACCTAAATGTCCTGATCATAAACCCATCCCTTATTTGGATGGACTGTAAAATCGAAAATTTTCAAAATTCCTCCATTAATTTATAGAATAGACTCTCTTTAGTTTTAGGATCTGAAACTTTATTTTTTGAAAACCATAATCAATCGAGTGACGAATTATCGAAGAACTGCTCGAACAATTTTTATGAATCTGTAGATTAGAAAAAATTCGATGAGCAGCTTGTTGATGCAATCCTAGGATGAGACCCCAAAACTGCTCGCATATAGCTAAGATACTTGATGCTCGCATAGGACTAAACTCATCCATATTTCTTTTCAGATTTCTAGTAGTGAGGATTTTAGGGAAGAGAATGCATTCTCAGGAGAATCTTCCAATACCAGTGTTAGCTTCCCATAAACCTCGAAGACTACCTTGAGCCAGAACCTGAAGTGGAAATAACCGGGGTCATGGAAAGTAGTCCTTGCATAGGCGACCTTCCCCAAGACCAATTGCCTCGGTATATCAGAGATGCCCCTGCGTTCGCAACGGGTTATCAATACGTAGAGGGAGATTAGTCATGTACCAATGTAAAGACGAGCTGTTCAACAAACAAGCTCAGAAAAATCGTGCAATTATAAAATCGACGTCCCTCTACACCTTTCCACAGAGTTCAATCGACCACACATACCTCCTCGCAGAATTGCCTCATTCTCAGAAGTAGTTCTTAGATGCAGTGTCCACCTCTCACTTCATCTATACATAAAATCAATTGTCGATTATTATGGAGTCGTCCATTTTCAACTAACCACAAATACATATAGATATATGGTAGGTCTGTACATACTATACCATAAATTAGGTTTAGAAGCCCCCACTCCTGAAGAGTTTGCTTGGTTCTACCAAGTAAAATCAAACCTATCAGATTTCGGTTTCTTTTATGCGAACAAGTGGTCGAACCAAGCAATAAAAACTATCTACGGGGCCCGCAACAATATGGGAAAATAGAAAAATCTATTTTCCCACTTTGACTACACGGATAACGGCTTCTTTCAGATTTCTGGTAGGTAACTTTCAGCTTATTGCTTTCTCTACATAAATATATTATTCTGATCACACTCATATGTCATTGTAGATAATAGGAAACGACCAGGACTCTCCAAAGAGCAGCTCACAAGGGTATATAAAATAAACAACCTTCCGATCGAAGAGTTTAATTGGAAGAAGCTTGGGACGACCAAGAACTTAGTTGCTTGCAGACTGCTTCCAAGGGGAGCCGCCTTCCTAGATTCTACTAACCGTCCAACCAAAGCTTCGAGCTCGAAGAAAAGCTGAGAAAATAGAAGGAAAAGGGTGCCTCGTCTTCCAAACCCAGGAAACGAAAACCACCTACCATACCTACAGTCTCGGAAGTATCCTCTTCAGAAGCTGCATCGCCACCAATCTCTTATCAGAAAGAAGGTAGTTATTTTTCTTTTTCCTCTCATCGCATTATGTCACCTCGCATGCTGACTCACATATTTGTACAGAAATGGTTATTGGTAGCAGACTACGAGTACCGTCTTCCATTTTGGGGTCAATGGCAAAGTCCAAGACACCAAAGAGCACACTTCTTTCGACGATGAAAGGGAAAGAGAAGGTCGAGACTTCAAAGAAATGAAAAATCGCTTTTGAGGATATCCCGACAAGCTCGCCTTCTCCTCAACCTCAAACTGTGAGCTAACCTGATCTATCCAAGGAGACGACCACTTCTTCTGAGGGATTGAACCAGGTCAATAAAGATGAGGAGCTTTTTGCACTCCTTCACTAACTACTGGAGAAGGCTGGTATGAGCGCAGCCTTCATCGATCGCTTCACTTCTAAAGATGGCTGGGTGAGAATGAAGCGACGATCAGCCAAGGTTACCTTCGGTACTGCAATGAAGATATTGGCAAATGTAAGTATCTTCTATTTTCTCTCTTCAACGCACTTTTTCTGGTATTGATGTGTTATATTTTCAGACTGCTGTAGCAACTGTCTTGATGCATGACCCAGTCCTCGAATGTATTGAAAAGGCCGAAAAAGTTAAAGAAATAACCTAAGCACTCGAAGATTCGGAGAAGGCTCGTGAGGAAGAGAAAAAATCCTTCGAACTGGAGAATCAATAGCTACGCGAGGATCTGGCCAAGGAAAATCTCGAAAAGGAGAAGCTCGAGGAGAAAATTAAAGAACTTAAGAAGACAATCTCTGAGCATTTGGATATTCTAGAGAAGGCAACGACAGAAGTGGCTTACAAGGCTATAGAAGAGTTCAAGGCCACCAAAGGCAAGGAGCTCGAAGAAAAAGCTAGTGATATCGCTTCATCGACCATAATATATAATATCTTTTACGAGCATCTGGATTTCGACTTTTCCATCCTCGGTGAAGATGTGGTCGAGCTCATCCAGAGTTAAAAGGAAGCCGAAGTTGCCAAAACTGGAGACGGTGGAGCGAGCACATCTACATAGCTTTTATATATTTTTATTTAAAGTTTCAAAACAATGCGGGCTTCATCCCTTAATTTTTTGTAATACTTTGCTTGCATATAGGTGCGAGCTTTTATCAATGAATGCTCTCTTTATTAGATGTTTATTCCTGCAAAATAATTTAAAACACTATATTGTAATATAAAGATACATAATTTAATCAAGTAGTCAATCACTAGGTGACTGATCGGTACGCTATTATGATTCGAATCCAACACACTTAAAACGGGTCTTAAGTGTTAGGATAGGTTAGGTCGCTTAAGAAAACAGCAAGTATGAGTGGTGCGAACTCAATACTATTTCAAAGTTCTATGGCAAATATAATATAGCAATATATCACATCGAACAATGAAAATTTTGCTTAGTTACTTTGTTGTTCGAGGAGAGAAATTGCGTAATACGACATACTATGGTATGAAGCGAGGAGAAAATCCTAAGATTTTAAGAAATTTTTAGAAATTCGGCGATCTAAAATTCCAACTCCTCTAAATGGACGTTTGCATAGTCCCTTAGGAAGCAAGTAGGAGATAACATTCTGATCCCACTGCCCCTCCGAGTTTTATAGTGTTCAAAGACTGCTATAAAACTATGAAAGGTGAACCAAATTGAATAATCGAAGAGAAGACATCCTTATTAATCAATGCGATGAATGACGAATAACGAATGACGAACATAAGTAGATATCTTTATCGACGAATGACGAATACAAGATGCCCCCCAAGTCGTTAAAAATACATGAAGATATACATGAAGATTTATTGATAATAGCGACGAAGTTGTTCTGTATTCCAAGCATGCTCGGTCTTTTATCCACCAGTGCGAGCTAACTTATATGTCCCAGGTCGATGACGGCATCAATAACATATAGTCCTTCCCAAGAGGGTCCAAATACACCAGCACCGTGCTCTTTATTATTAGGTAGAACTTGCCAAAGAATAAGATCACTAACTTCAAATCCCTTTCTTCTGACTTTAGAGTTATAATATCGAGCAGTACACTGTTGATATGATGCGATTCGAAGTTGAGACTGCTCGCACTTTTCTTCTAAGAGATCGAGCTCAATCCTCATTAGTGCGCTGTTATGATCTTGCTCATATGTTGACTGTCGTAGAGAGCTCGTACCAATTTCAACCGGAACTATTGCTTCGTATCCGTAAGATAAAGAGAATGGACTCTTTCCAGTAGTGGTTCATTGAGTGGTGCGATAAGCCCATAACACTTCAGGGAGTACTTCTGGCCAAGCTCCTTTATGCTCTTCCAGCTTTGTCTTTATATTCTGTTTAAGTATTTTGTTTATAGCTTTAACCTGTCCATTGGTTTATGGATGAACAACATCGGAGAAATTCTTCCTGATGCCTAAGTTGTCGCAGAAGTTACGGAACTCTTTGCAGTCAAATTGTTTCCCATTATAAAAAATTATGGTATATGGTATACTGTAACGATAGATTATAGATTTGTAAATAAAATCTATCATCTTCTTTGCGGAAAATGGTACTCAAGGCTTCAACTTCTGTCCACTGGTGAAATAATCAACTGCGACCATTGCATACTTTAATCCACCTCGTGCCAATGGAAGTATTCTGATAATATCAATTCCCCATATTGCAAATGGTCATGGACTGGTCATTGGAGTGAGAGGAACAGGTGGCATTCTAGGAACAGTTGCGAATCGTTGACATTTGTCACACCTCCTAGCAAATTCCATTGTATCCTTCTTCATAGTTGGCCAAAAACACTCTTACCTGAGAACCTTGTTCACAAGTGCTTGCCTCCTGGAATGATTTCCACATTTTCCTTCGTGAACTTCCCTCATAATATAGTGTGCTTTTTCTTCATCGATACAAAATAATAACGGCGAACTAAAACTTCTTCGATAAAGCTTCTCATCATAGATAACATAGCGAGCAGCCTTCATTCGAAGTCGCTTTGCATCGCCTTTGTTTTCGGGGAGATCGCCATTTTGTATATACTTCATTATAGGATCCATCCACGATGGTTTTTTTTATCAACCGGCATGGTTATTTGAGGCTCTATTTCGATACTTGGCTTTGTAAGAAATTCGACAGGGACCACCTTTAGTAATTCGGCATCTTTTGTTAAGGCGAGATTAGCTAGAGCATCTGCCCGAGTATTCTTAATATGAGGAAGAAGTTGAATATTATAGGCAGTGAATATCGAGAATAATCTTTGTACCTCCTGTAAATAAGCCATCATTCTTTCTCCTCTTGCTTGATAATCGCCGATCACTTGATAAACGACCAGCTGGGAATCACTATATACCTCAATTATTTCGACCTTCATTTCTTGTGTGAGCTTTAGTCCGACTATCAGTGCTTCATATTCTACCTCATTATTCTACGGTGGAAATTTGAAGTGAAGTGCATAATGACTATTGTGCCCTTTAGGACTGATTAGTACTAAGCCCACACCGGCTCCACTCTCGTTTGATGATCCATCGACGTAAAGTTTCCACAATCTTTATAAATCTGTAGCAGGTTTTTCGATCACTTCTGTGGGAAGATTGACATCATATGTGAATTTCGCAATGAAATCTGCGAGGGCTTGCCCTTTAATCGCAGTGCGGGGTTGAAAATCGATGTTGAACTGACTCAACTCAACTGCCCACTTAAGTAGTCGTCCTAAAGCCTCGGGTTTTTGCAGAACCTGCTTTAATGAAAAATTCGTGAAAATTTTGATGGAGTGCGCATGAAAATAAGGTCGAAGCTTCCTGGATGCAACGATGAGTTATAATGCCAACTTCTCCATCTCTGGATATCTTGTTTCGGTATCGAGCAATCTTTTACTTATATAATATACCGGTCGCTGTATCTTTTCTTCTTCTCGAATTAACGCAGCACTTGTCACATATTTGGAAACAGCGAGGTATAAATATAATTCTTCCCCCGGATTTGGCTTCGATAAGAGTGGAGGAGAACCTAAGTGCACTTTTAATTCTTGAAATGCCTGTTCGCATTCTTCCGTCCACTCGAACCTCTTCGAACCCTTCAGTATTTCAAAGAATGGTTGGCACTTATCCGTTGACCTGGATACAAATCGACTCAATGCGGCCACTCTTCCTGCCAGGCTCTGTACATCTTTAGATTTGCGGGGGGATTGCATATTAAATTAGCACTTGTTTCTTCTGAGGGTTAGCCTCGATTCCTCGCTAGTTGACCATGAACCCCAGGAACTTTACAAATCCTACTCCGAATGTGCACTTCTAGAGGTTTAGCCTCATCTGATATTTTCGAAGAATTTTGAACATTTCATCAAGGTCGCACTTAACTTATTTGTGCGACCTGACAGTCTTCTTAGTTGTTAACTTTCCTTTTTTGGTATTGATCAACATCTAGTTTTTAGACCGCACAACACGCTCCATCGCTTGCTTTCTAGTTTTTTTTTTTTTGGATAACCATCGCTTGCTTTCCAAATTCAAGAACACTTATTTGTTTTGCAGCCTTCCATGTTTTTTTTAGGGGCAAAGTGAAAATATTTTGGTAGGTCAAAGGGATGTCCGAGTCACTTACATTTGGGTGCAAAAGTGTAATAGTTGGCAGAAATCGGGGCCGAGTATTTTGCGTTGTCTTTTAAGAAAAAAACCTCTCTTTCCTCTTCTCTCCTCCTCTTCTCTTCTCCTGTTTCTCTGTTCTCTCGGCTTCCTGAAACAGAAGAAGGCGGACCAAGGCGGCGAGCGGTCCAAGCTTTCACTTCCACAGTTCCATACTCTGACGGCGAGCGGTCCAAGCTTTCACTTCCACAGTTCCATACTCTGNTTCACTCGTTTTCTGGTGCTTTAGCTTATGTGTTTTATTTAAATTTAGGGTTAGGGTTAGGATTTGGAAGTCGTTGTCTCCGTATGAGGGCAGTTCAACCTTGAACTTGTTTCTTTAGTTTTGGTTATCCATTAGTTTTGTAAGTAAGAACCTTTAGATTATACAAACTTGTGTAGTGGATGGATGAGATTCAACTTATTAGATTCAACTTATTAGATTTTATATTGGGTAGCTTTCGGAATTCATAGTTTATAATTTTGTTAGATGAAATTAAAATTGTGACATCTGAGATTTGATCTGCAGACTTTTCTTTGTTAGTGTTATTAGTTGATTATTTTTATTTAATTATTTTTTGTGGGGTTTAGTATTTGACAAGATTGAGAAATGTGTCAAACTCAACAAGACACAGAGTCATGAATCAGCACCCCTTAGAAAGAATTGAAATCCTGGAAAACTGAAACTTGCTTGGTCCACAAGAATTGAAATGCTGCTTTTTTTTTTCCCCCCATTCATATGTTATTTATTTGCTTGAAAGCTTTTATTCTGGTAGATTCCATATGCTGGAAATAGATTCCATAATATTTTGTTATGTGGTTTAGAATGCCGGAAAATAAAGCATTGGTTGGCCTATCATGGGAACCAAAGTTTCCTAACTTGTCATCTTCAACCTCAAAGGGGTTTACTATGACTCATCAAAATCAGCCTGAAAGCAGTGCACTTTGGAAACCCAGTTCAGAGCTTGTTGACGGGCTTTTTGTTCCGCCGAATGACCCAAGGAAGTTAAACAAGTTACTCAGAAAACAAATCAAAGATACCGCTGGGAATAATTGGTACGTGCTCTTTTCATGGATAAATTTTCTCTGGCTTTTTGTCTTGTATCTTTAATATTATCATTTAGTAATTGCCTGGGCAACACTAACTTTAGTAATTGTGGAAGTTAGATGTATCTGCATTTATTTTCATTATATTTTGATTGTAATTAGGTTTGACATGCCGGCACCAACCATCACTCCAGAGCTACAAAAGGATCTCCAATTGCTGAAGGTGCATTAGTCTTTTACTCTTTTTCTTATCCACATTTTCTTTTCTTGATTCAATTCAATCCCGTTTCATGTTCATTAAATTTGCTACTCATGGAAATATACCATTTAGCACTTGAAGTTCAAAGAAGCAGTAGAATTAGAAATCATGTAAATATTTGTGTTTTTGTGAATTTTGACTTTTGGTCCCTGTACAATACAGTGGAGTTTTTCCTCTATGGTAGAGTGCATGTTTTCCCGTTATTACAGACCTTTCTTGTAAAGAGTTCAATGAAACTCTACTCTTCTTGTTAACAACTCATGATGTATCTCATATTATCTATTCCAGAAAGTTGGATTGACAGTTGAGAAAGCCTCTGTTCTTGTGGTTTCAAAATTCACCTTCGTGGCACTTGCTTTTACTTTGTTAGATGATGTTTTGGTTATAATGAGATAAGATTCTGAGTTTGCTAGGAAGGTTTTTTTCATTTTAAATTCTTCTCTTCATATTCCAACTGTTACAACTCACAAAAAGGGATCATTCTCAGATGGAGAAAGTTACAACATTCTAAATCCTTCTACCTTCTATATGAGAGAGAAAAGAAGTAGTGCAATTCTTTGTAGTCTGCAGTAAATTTCCACTTCCACTTTTTCACCGCAGTTTGTTTTCTCCTTTTCCCGTTTTGATATTATGTCAAAAATTGAGCATCATCTGAGCCACACATTGTCAGATTTTGTTAAAAGATAACGTTGTGAATATACTTCCAGTTATTTCATTAACATGCTTCCATCTTAAGGCTCATGAATATAAAGAATGAAAGGGTTATGATTGTCATAGCTTTAAATGTTCATAAGTTCATTGTGTCATGGCAACTCTTCCTTGGGCAAGTCACTATGCTATCAATTCATTAAAAGGAACCTTGGTTGTTTACTGATTGGTTTTATACTATGCAAATTCTTGTAGCTGAGGAATGCAATTGATCCCAAAAGGCACTACAAGAAGGGTGAATCAAAGACGAGCAAGTATTTTCAGGCAAGTGTATACTGTCATATTGGCAGTATAGGGAGTTATAAATGTATCAAGTATAGTAATTTTATTTATATTCCTTGTATTACATTAGTTCTTCTTGTTTAAAATATTATAGCTGTTGTTCTTTTGACTTTTAATCAGGTGGGAACAATCATAGAATCTCCATTAGATTTCTTCTCTGGTAGATTAACAAATAAGGAAAGGAAGGCATCCCTTGCAGATGAGCTGCTTTCTGATCGTACCCTCGTGGAGTACAGGTAAACCTTGTTTTACTGCCATGTGTCTCTAGCTTTGTGAATGAATTCAAGTAAATCAGTAAATTACTTTCACGTTGTGTTTGGAGTTTGACTTTTATTGAGGAAGAAGAAAATTTAGGAAAATATTTTCCACGCTCGATCTCTGTCTTTTTTTCTCATAAATTCAGGGTCTATGTGTGTGCTTGTTTTTGGTTTCCGTTATGCAAATGACTAGAAACACATCAATTTGCCTAGAAGATGTTGATTTAACCCAATCTTATGACCAAACCTAACTGGTGCTACATGAAGTGCTTCATAACTAGACGTCGCATTAATTTCCTGGAACAACAAATCATGAAGTATAAATTGGGCTTAGTGGTGCACTACATGCTTTCTGAATCCCCGTCAAGGTCTTCTGTTGTTTCACTTGTATATTTTCTGAATGTACCGTGGAAAAAATATTTGACTGCAAAAATGTTGAGAGTTTCATGAGAGTTCGATGATAGAATCTATTGGAGAATACTTTCCCTGGTCGAACATGTAATTTGTTGTTGTTGTTATTATGTCTCAATTCTTCTTTGATCTTTTCAGAAAGCGCAAGATTCGAGAGATAGAAGAAAAAAATCAACCTGCTGGGAACCAAAAATGGAAGATAAAGGGCAAGCACACAAAGAAGCGAGCGAAGCAAAGAAGACACTGAATTTTTTTACTTTTCAATCTAGTAGGTCTATTTTGAACTTCCCTGCCGGAGGGAGCGCATTCTAATGCAAGCATTTCATCATTAAAGAGTTAACTGAATGATGTCTAGGTTTTTCAGATTACTAAACAATGAATCGCTTTCTTTGCTTGAATTCCTGACCTTCAAAGATAGAACGAATGATGACCATTTTTCCGAAAACGATGGACAGTGATGGATGTGAGTTATAATTATATGTTGTTCATCTTTATTTTATGTGAGTTTTTGTTTTTGTATTTTTTTTTTTTTGTTTCGAAGGCAATGTAGTCTTAAAATGTTTCATTTGAATAATTAGTATTCCAAGGTAGTTTTCTATCAATTTTAGTTCTAGTAGTAGTACAATACATTTTGTTCCAATGATAAGTAAGCTTTTGAGTTTTGAATTTGATTAACGGTAACGGCACCGGTCATTGCAGGGTGTGACAGTTAAACATTACCAAACAATACCTCTCGTTTTTATTTTAAATTGGGTAAGAAGCAGTTGCGGTCCTTAACGTGTAATGATTTTAGCACTTAGGTTCCTAAGATATATTGGCATTTAATTCTGTTTACGCTTTGGTGGTGATTCTGACCAATTCAACAGTTATAGGATGTTGTGTTAAGCACATTAGCTCCTTTTAAGGGCATAATAAAATTAAAAGTTACAAAAAAAAAAAAGAGAAAAAAACTTCAATTAATCTATCGATAGAAAATATTCATATTGCTGGAAATATTTGGAATAATACGAAAATTAATAGAAATTTTGACTAAAAAAGGGGAATATTTATGATTTCCATTTTTATTCATATTTTGAAATTTTCTCAAAGCTTCACCAAAATTTCCCTGAAATTCTTTTGGAATTTTTTGAAATTTTAGAAAAATTACATTATAAATTTCTGATATTGATATTTATATCAATTTTTTTTTTTTGTATTTTTGATATTTCTTCAAAATTTTTCTATAATTTTTTTAACCCTCAAGATCTTAGGTACCTTTAAATTTTCAAAATT
Source organism: Parasponia andersonii (assembly GCA_002914805.1). Taxonomy (NCBI): domain Eukaryota; kingdom Viridiplantae; phylum Streptophyta; class Magnoliopsida; order Rosales; family Cannabaceae; genus Trema; species Trema andersonii. The sequence continues at coordinate 1,347,042 of JXTB01000026.1, forward strand.
TCGGGATGTTTTTGTCTTTGCATTTGGCATATACACCGTGGGTATAGGATCTAGTGTTTAGTCTTTGTACATGCATCTCTTAGGATTGAGAGTATAGTGTCCCTGTTCTAAGCCTTCATTAGGCTCTTTTCGGTCCACACACTTGTGGTTCTTATATATAGACTGTTGTCGTTATGAAGCTCTTATATATAGACTGTTGCATAACGTATTGTACTTTGTGGATCTCATAAATCTTAAGAACAATGATTCGTATATAAGAGTTAGAAGTCTGTGACACATACTGAAACTACAAATCTCCATTATGATTGAATCAGGCCAAACTACTATCCGGAGCAGAAGTCTGTGTTGTGTCGTAGTCTAATGAAAGATGTATTTCATTGCTTTTCTTTTTTTATTATATTTTATTTAATTTAAGAGTCCAATAATAAAATAGCTCATAATTTTAATGTTCTGTTATTATTTATGGGATTCTATTTGTGGCCATAATGGAATAAAAGCACTCCTATAATCTAAGTTTGTTTGTTTGTTTTTTTTTTTTTTAATAATTTAAGAATGGCACCCATAATCTAAGTTAATCCATTAAAAAAATAAAATGTTGACATTGGCACCCTTTTCATTGGTTGATTGTTATTAATCTCTTCATTCTCAAAACCCATCAACACGCTCAATTTTTTTTTTCTTTTTTACCGTTGATGATCTTGTTCTCCAAAACCAAACATTTCTTACTAAATTGATTTTTTTTTTCCCCAAAAAGTAGATAATATATATGCAATCATGTAGGAGTACTTGAGAAGGAAAAGAAAAAAAGCCTTGAATTTTTTAAAACTAAATAATGGCAGATAAAAAAAAAAGAATATTTCTATGATGCTTGTATGTGAAAGCATTTTTCTTCACATAATAACTGTTGTTTGTGAACTGTTTTTTTTTTCAAATAGATAATATTATTGAGTCAAAATATAATGAAGGAAACTAGATGTGAAATCGTGTTTATGTTCTTAATAGTTGGTGCTTTGATCAAACATCTCGTCTTTCAAATCGTTTTTTTTTTTAATATTCATTGGATAGGCTCCAAAGATTAAGTTATGAATATTAATAATGAGAAAATTGTACTTTATAATCCCTCCAAAGGGGGGGGGGTGCTTTTCATTATTCCAATTTGGGTGGGTCACCCTAAATATAACTCGGAGTGTATCCAAGAGAAGAGAATAGAGTGGAAGTGTGGATTAGAGTTTAGAAGCGCAAATTGCAAAATTGGCCAAAGAAGAGCAAGCAAGAGAACGAGAAAAGAGAAGAGAGAAGAGAGAAGAGAGAAAAGAGAAAAGAGAAGGCCATGGCTTCCAAGAGTCAACGTCAGCTCCTGACCTTGCTTCTGCTTTGGATCTCGATCGTCTCCACCACCTCCGCGAGGCCCTGCAAAACCCTATTAATCTCCTCCTACTCTTTCTCCCTCCGCCAACCCCAATTCCCTTCCTCCTCGGGATTCGTCACCATCTTCGCCGAGGTCACCCAATTCCGCCGCGTCAATGGCGATGCCCTAATCCTCGACCACCAAGCAGCAGCAGAGGCTGAAGAAGAGCCCCCCCGCCTCACCCGTCAACCCCTGCGTAAGATGCCCCTTTTCCCCTTGTCCTCTTCCACCACCTCCTACGATCTCACCTCTCTTCGCGATCGCGCCAAGGACATTCTCAGCGTCGTCGTCGCTCTCCTCTTCGGCGTCGGCTGCGGCGCTCTCACCGCCGCCACCATGTACTTGGCCTGGTCTCTCTTCTCCACTCGCTACGACGCTGCCGAAGAAGAAGAAGAAGAAGAAGAGGCCGCCGCCGCCGCCGGCCTCAGCCCCAAGAAGATGGGCTACGTCAAGATTCCGTCTGCCGATTCGAAACAGACCGATTGGTAATTCCCACCTCAATTTATGCATATGCATTTTGATTTACAATTCGAGTATGGCGAATGATATGATATTTACAGATGCTGAAGCGTTGTATTTTAATGTCTTTGTGGGATTGTTGATCATAATAAGCCAAGTGTTTGTGTTTGTGTTTGTGTTCGTCTTTGTGTTTATGTTTATGTTCTGGTCTGTATTTGTCAGCTACACTCATTATATGTATGTGCATATTTATATGTAGTTTGCTACAATTGAAATGCCTGTATTAGCCAATGATTCTGATGAAAAGTGCTTATGCTTTTTAGTTTTATAAACCCGTATGCATTAGACAACTAGCTCCTGCCTTAACGCAATCCCTTCCCATAATGTTGCTGAGAACGTCTGTGACATTTCCGTGTTGTTTATGCATCTTTGCCCATTAAACTTGATTTTCATGGCATCTTCAAGAAATACCACCCAATTAAAGACCGTATGACACCGTTCTTGTTTCCTACTTTACTTTTACTAACCCTTTGATGATAAACTCATATGGTTTGTTTTAAAGCCCTGTTACCTATTCTTTGTTGCTAGTCAACTCCATTTGATTGGCTGCTAGCTTCTGCATAATTTCTGTAGTTAGATCCTTGAATCTTTAGAATGTTTTTGCATTGTTGGAACTTCCTATAGTTTTTGTTTCCGTTTTATGAAAAAGTTTGGAATACAACATATTCCTAAATTCAAGCTCCAGCTTTGTTTTCTCCGATGATTTCACCAGAAGCCTCTTAATTATGTATATTGTGAATCTTGTTGCCTATATTGATAGAAAATTATCAATATTCCTGTCATGGATTTTTCGGTCTATGTTTAATTGGTCACCAGCTGTGGCCAAATGTGACAAAACTCAGGTGATTATTCTTTCTTAGTCTAAAGCACAAGGGCTGATCAGTTTAGATCAGCGTAGTATGTGACTTCTATACTTTATTCTTTACCTCCCACACCACAAAAGTTTTAAGTTTTCTTCTGTTCTAACAGTAAAAGCCTAGATTGGTCCTACCCCGAAAACCTATAACGTATGTAATTCTAAGTAGTTTCCTTTATGTGTCTTGGCACTAACACCATTCAAGCTAACGGGTCAAGATCTCTTGTATTTGGACGTACTTTTTACCAGTATCATGGAGTCAGTCTTGATGATATTAAAAACCAGAGCTACTATACTGATCAATGGAAGCTAGATTGAAACAACCACATAGATTATTCTAAGTTAACTATCCTCGTATAGTTTATTCTAAGTTAAGTATCCTCGTATAGTTTTCACAAACCATGTGCTATGCCAACCACATAGATTATTTAGGTTGGAGGGTTTGATAGACTTAATTTATGGCGCAAATGAAGTTGATTGTCTAAAGGAAGGGGTAAGTCAGCAATAATTTAGCTTTTGTATGTTGTTTAGGAGATAATTTTATGGCTAAAAGTTGTTGAGAATTTTTGGGTATTTGTATGTACTTGCTTAAGCTAAAGGGTTAGGATTTCGCCCGAGTGTTTACGATCTAATTGTTTATGAAAAGGATTTGGATTTTGGGAAGCAACTAAACAATAAAAAAGGGAATACGTTAATGCATAGCACATGGATAGTTAACTTAGAATAAGAAGAAGTAGAGTGGAGAATCAGAAGGTAGCCTTGAACTCTTGAATATTGTCTTTAATTAACTAGAATACTAAGTTAACTAACCGAACTTAGTAATCTATATAAATACATGGCTACGGGAGTAAAACTAGGATTCAGCATGTGATATGTCTAATGTTGCAGTAAATAAAGAAATGGGCAAGAGATGTGGTGTGTTGCTTATCCTTCCAAAAATTTGCAGAATGAAACGATTGCAACAACCTTTTGGATAATTCCCGCAACTGTGTCTTTGTTAGAGCCTCTATTTTTGTCAGGGCCAGAGATCAGAGAAACGGAAGTTGATTCACATATGCTATTTGGTACTCTTGTGTCAGATATTTGAAGATGCTCATCGTAACCATCTAAACCCAGAAATAAAGCTAAGAGATTCACTTTAAAAAGTAGAACAAGAGTGGAATCATACATTATTACAAGTGCTCCCGCTCCCTTTGGTCGCTAAGTAACTCAGATCTGGTTGCAGAGTCTTGTTGCACTTTTGCACGTTCTCCCTGGTAATCCTTATCCTTGCATCTGGACTTGTAACAATCCGTCAGTGATATGAAAATTCAGAAATCATGGAAAAACCGCATTTCATCTTTTGAGGCCAGTTGCCATGGAAGTACAATCATATGAACCATGAAGATACTCTAGGCTCACAAAAATGATACTCTCCAGTTCCAGTTCCGGTTGGCAAACAAGCCGCAATGTTCTTTCTTCACTTCATTGCCATTCATGGCTATCCTGAAAGCAGCTTAATTCTTTTGATCTCTGGGACAAGGTTCATGATTTGTCCAACTATTGATTAGGAAGCTCCATGACCATCCATCTTTCGTTTTTTGCAGACCGTGGATTCAATTCCTGGACAATTATAACTAAAACTGATGTTTTAAACCCCAACTATTCTTGTAAATTCATAATGGAGATGGTTTAATTCCTAAAATATTCTCTTTTTATGTTTTCATCATATTAAAAGAGTGAGTATTCTTCCTGTTTTTCAAAACGTTAATAACAATATTCCTTGGATTGTTTTGTCGATCCATAGAGTTTTTGGGCTGTCTCGGTCTTATGCAGCCTTCCTGTCATTTGGGTCTTTCCACCCCCTGGATCCCGTGTATGGTTTAACAATTTCGCCACAACGTGTCGTTTTTATTTCAACGTGTCGTTCATCTGCGGCACAAACGAAATTGTTAAATAATTGTTTTTGTTTTTCATTTCGTATCTTTCGTATCATCTTAAGCAACGTATTCAACAACTCCTTGGGGGATTGGATTTTGATGACTCTATTCATGTTCTAAGTCCTCTTTTACTCTTTATTTAATTTACAGATTATTTTAGGTCTATTAGATTGACTTTTCATGTAAATTGATTTTCATTTTAAGGTTTATAATTATGAGAACAATGAGGTTTTCTTTGTTTAAAAAATAAAAAGAAATTAATTGAATTTGCCAAGAGTTTAAATGAAAATGAAAATTTAAGAGAGTGAATTACATCAAACAGTTTTCAGATGCACTATTTAAAATTGTCCAATATAGTCTTTTTACATTTATTTGAAAATAATAATTTAAAAATGAATAGTGAAGGGATACTTTTATGCTACTTTGGTTGCAAATTTAGCTCCTAAAACGAAAGTGTGAGTGCAGGGAGAGCCGGAGAGTAGATGAGGGTGGCAATAAACTAGCACTAATCTGAAAATGGCCAAAATGCCCTAATAAAATGGCCAAATTATCTATTATATCAATTACTAAACAACTTATATTCAAATACTAAATATATTTTTCAAAACATTATACAAAAGCTTCAAAAAAGAAATTTTGGATATTTGGTTATAGGCATAATTAGGTAGTTTTACTAGTTTATTAATTTTGACTAAGGGTGTTAGTGTTATTTCATAACAATTTTGTTTTTTTGAGAGAGAACGAATATATTATTATAAGGAAGCTATATCTTTTATAATGACAGATTCTATTGAAAGATGAGATTCTTCTAACTAAATTAGATCATTGTCCCATCTTAAAACGAATTTAGCGAAATCATATACTGCTATATTAATTTCATGGTGCAGATATTTAATTAAAACACTTGGAAAAATAAGACAACAAACTAAATGCATTCAACAAGATATCATCAAACTCTAAATGACAAACAATACCATCATTAAGAACTTTGACCACTATCAATGCATCCGATTTTAAAATTTGGAGATTTATACTAGGGTACCTGGACTAAGAAAGAGCAAACCCCATAGCTTTGGCTTCTGCCATTTTCGGGTTAAGAGCACCAACTATTTTCTTTGATAGAGCTGCCATGACTTTTCCCTTTGAATTTTGTATAATAGCACCAAAACTCACTCTGTGTGTGTGTCCTTATTGATTACTGCATCAATATTTAATTATGAGATACAATGATACATTTTGACCAAATCTTATAGAAGGAAAAAGTTATAGATATAGTGGTATCTTTTGAATTCCTAAAAACACTAGGTCCAAATTTGTGTTTTATTAGGGGTGGCAATTCGGGTTACGACATGACAACAAGACACAATTTTTGCGGGTTAAGGTCGAAGAAAAAGTGTGAGTCAAAATCGGATCGACCCACCTGACATGAATAAAAAACAGGTCTAGTTTGGGTCAGTTTGTTTGCCCCAACTTGACCCGTTTATACATTATTAAATTATAAAAATATTTTTTGTTTAATTTGTTTATGACTATTATTATAAATATATTTAATTTATGCAATGTAAATATTTAGGATTATAAGTTATTAACTATATTTATAAATTGTTCCTAATTTATCTATTTTGAAATGAGACAAAAATAAACTTAGAAATAAAAATATAAGTAGAAAAATATGGGTCATAGTGAGGTGGCAGATCAAAATTGGGTTGACAGGTCAAAATCAAATTGTGAGTTAGGTGTTATTTAATAAAGTAGGTTGCACGGGTCAGGGTTCAGGTCAATCCATTTAGGTGCAGGTCGAGTTAGTGTTGATGTTTTTCTAACACGATGGGTCATAAGTCTAATTTAAGTTGACATAATTTGTATATATATTACACTTCAACTCAACAAGAACCCCACCCACTGACACAATTTGCTACTCCTATGTTTTAATAAAATATTAGGGAGGTTTTTCATATTTTCCGCAATTTTAAAATACAACTAGTCTGCCTTTTTATATATGAAATCAATGTTTTTAGTTAGAGTGAATTGTAAAAAAATATTCTCAAGTTTGTGTGTTCTGCAATTTAAATCCTGAAATTTAGATTTTGTAAAATAATATTTTGAAATTAAAAATTTTTGAAAATTAATATACTGGACTGATTTTTTGACCAATATAATAATAAAAAAATAATAATATCCTATGTTAAAATTGGATTAATCCTTATTATTCTTCTTAATTTTGAGGATATTATTATCTTTTATCAATTAAAGTTATTCAAAAACTTAACTCAGGTTATTAATTTTCAAAATTTTTAATATTAAAATATTATTTTGTAGAATCTATATTTCAGAATTTAAATTACAATGAGTAATTTTTGTAATTTACCCTTTTGGCTATACGGGTACTCTAAGTTAATACATCACATTAATATTTGTAGGTATAAAATATCTACGTGGGAAGAATGACACAAAATGGAAAAATTTGTAGTTTGCATCTTCAACACAAGATGCACTAAGTTTCACTTTATTTCATTGAGTAAATCGTCGAAATATAATATTGCATCAATTATGATTAGTGAGGTCCAGCAGTAAGAGGTAATCGAGCTAAGACTTCCTCAACTCAACTCTCAACTTGTGTTATATACAGTGTATGCAATAATTACGAATTGATTGCCACAGAGCGACCCTGATTGGCGTAGCAGGACTTCCAAAGGTATTGACCGAATATCCCAAGAAAAAGAGATAATACCACAAACAATTTTCTTTTCTTAATCGATTCTAATTTACTTTTTCTTTTCCACATATGATCACTTTCTTACATTGTGCTTTAATCTAATTTGTCTTTTATTTTCCCAGTCATCTTCTCCAGTGTCTACATCTTCATTCTTCCTTACTTCTTTTTCACTATTCTCACTCCTTCTACCCAAAATCCAAATAATTTAAGAGTCCTCTAAATTTTGAAATTAAAGGTAGTAATACTTGGTTTAAACATCTCCATAAGTTATTTTATAATTGAATAGATTTAAATTCTTTTCATCATACAAAAAGGAAATATTTCGATCAGCCATTTTCATTACTTGTATTACTAATATATATATATATATAGGCACCAATTCAGTAGGTATTTTTTTTTAATCTATGCATAGGTATTAATTTGGCCAATAAAAATTTAGCATGCACATATTTTTATTGTAAAAAGTAAGAGAGAAAGAATATTAATAATGCACGTCTTTTCATATATTTCATTATAACCATTAGATCACTATTAAATGATGATCCAACGGATAAAAAAAAATACTTACCCATAAAGAAAAAAAAATACCAATAAAAATACCTATTCGATTGGCAACCTCTCTATAAATATATATATATATATATCAATAGTTACCGTTTTGTGCTGAGCATTAAATAATTATAAATATTAGTGTAAATATTAATTATAAATGATAATGTCAATTTAAAAATCACATATTATAAGGAGTTTATCGTGGGTTATCATTTAGCATTATAATTACAAAAATTCTTTTGTTTCCCACCTTTTAAGGTTATTGCATTTAATTTGTTAGTTTTTGAAAATTGCGAGAGTTTTGAAAATTGTGTTCTATATAATTTTTAATTTATTTTTTCTAAAAGCTAAAGTTAGATCATCTACTCTAGGCTTATTTGAGCCATTAGTCTCCACTCTTTAGGTGTCTTGACATATTAATCCCTAGACTACTTTTAGCATTTAAATGTGCGATCTTACAATTTAAGTGCAAATAACTCATTTTCCCATTAAAAGCCTATTTGACCTTTTAGGTAATATGTGCCATGCATATTTACTTTCAACAAAGCTATTTTGGTAAAACAAACTTTATTTTCTGCAATTTCTTTACTCGAAAAAAGAAGAAATTATTCGACTTAGTCATTCTATCTTCGATGCTTTCATTCTATCTTCGATGCTTTCTCCTGAAATCGTATTTTGCCTACTTCACGCAAATCATTATAAAAAGCTATTTCAAATTAGTAGGAGAATAAGAAAATAAAAGAGGCGTAAATTTTTGTGAGCAATCTCATCTAAAATGAGACACTCAATGATTCTCGTTTGTCAGAGTTCCTGGGACAATGATCAACATTTCTGCAAGATGATGATTTGGAGATGAGGACCTAAGGCCGCTGGTTGCAGGCTTGACCTAATCGACCTTCGTAAAAAATGGCGTCCTCAACCCTGGTTTCACATTGCTCTAATGGGCCGTATCTATTCTTTAACCTTCATCCTAACCCCACAAAATTAAATCAAAATGAATCACATCTAATGGAATTATCTTTATCAGCAACTCTCAACTTTATAATTTTCATAACTAAAAACCTTAAGCCTCTCTAGTTATGATACAATTATTTATTTTATTTATTGATTTTTTGAAGTGTTCCATTTCTCCGCTAGGATCTGGGCTTTTGTTATTTACTCATTTTTTTCCCTTTTTTATTTTATTTTTTATTTTCTCTTGCTAATGGAGTAGGCGGACAATATAGTTATTGTACCTTTTATTGTGGGCTTGGAAATGAAAAGGATGTATTACTCTCTGCGATTGAATTTGTGTCGTAAGGTGGTTGTGACTTAGTATCAATTTTAATTTTTGGATGCCAAACTACCAGAGTTTTTTTTTTTCTTTTGTTTTTTATATTTTAGTACTAAGGCAAGCAGGTAAGGCGAGTTCTGCAAGTACAATGATTTTCCTTTCACTTCCATCAAAATCCAAATGCCCTTCGCAAAAGGGTTGGCCTAAGTTACTAGTTAATGGACGACTTTTTTCTCTTGAGAAAATTAAACGAAGAAAGGGACCTATTTGCACATGAATTGTAAGATTAGGTATTTATATGGCCAAAACAACACAATATCATTCCCCAAGTTGACTAAAATGCATAACTCGACCACTTGGAGCAATATTAGCCTAGAGAGTATGATATAAAGTTGAAAAATTAAACGGGATATTTAGTCATAATGGATCGGATAGTTTTTTGGATTACCCCAGTTGAAATAACTGAAAAATTGATAACAGAAGAGGCACTTATTTTTGCACGTAATTACAAGAATTTGAAAAGAAAAGGAAAAAGAAAGAAAGAACAAAAATAAAACATGTTTTTGCTAATCCATGAGAAGAGAGAAATTTTTTTTTCCACTAAGCTCATTCAACCACTGAATCCAGAGTTCTAACTCAAATTGAAACTATCACCAACAAACCTTACATTCGGGTATTTGTTTTGTATGTGAGAACTAAAAGAATTGAAAAAAAAAAGAAAAAAGAAAACAAAAAATCCAAAAAAGAAAAAAAAAAAAAACGTGTTCTTGTTAACCGAGAAAATATCATTTAGGGTTCCATATTTTCCTAGTGTATTGCTCAAGTCCCCATTCATACTTTTATAGCGTTTGAATCCTCAAACTTACTATTTTGTCTCAGTTAAGTCCTCTTTGGTTATTTCCATAAAACAACCGTTAAATCTCACATTCTTACATATTGCAAATGTGATTAGTATGCCAGGGATATAGGCCGGAAAGAAGGAGAAAAACCCATTGGGACTTGGGAGTTATTATCTTCATCTGAGAAGATTTATTTAATTGAGCCTTAAACCTAAACAATTCATAACAAACCCAAATAGCTTAGATTACTATAGCATAGTGTAGTAGATCAGATGATAAACAAGGATTTCAATTCGATATTCATACCCCAAGAGACGTCCAAACGACTTGACCACAATCACAACAACCCAAAGGACCACCAAAAAAAATAAAAAAAGAGAAGGAAAAATCCAGCTAGTACAATGATGGGATGAGATTTGTTGGGTTAGTGTGGCTGAGGGTTTGAAGGTTGATAATTGTTCATGGATATTTCATTTTTTTTTCTCTTATGCCAATATTCTTCGACGACATCATACTCGGGTTCAATATCGAAGGTCATCTCCCTAGACCTATTGATTCAATTTTGCAAATCATTTCGTTGTTCGAATCGTTAGTTGTTCTAGTCTCAATTATTCTAGGTTAGAAATGTTCAATTATATTTGTAGAATTTGGGGGTTTCCAATTTGTTTTTTTGGCACTTGCAAGAGTAAGTAGGATTTTTTTTTTAATTTCCTTTATGTTTTTTTTTTCTTTGTTTTTAAGATCTCTTTTTATTTTTTATTTTTTACTGTTTTAATGCTCATGTGATCTGCATGTGCTTTTCCTGTTATCAATTTAGGAGCGTTGTTTTCATTTTGGAACTGAATTACTATCAATCTATAAATTCAAGGATTTAATTGCAATAAATTGAAACTACAGACCAAATCGCCGCAACATATATAGTTAAGTGACCAAATGTGCCATTAACCCTTTCCAAATTTCATATTTTCATTCTTTTCAGATTAGTGGAATATTATAGATGGTATTTTCTCAATAATTAATGCATTTGATACGGTTGGCTTAGAGAGCATAAAATATATATATATTTTTTTAAAATGAGACTTAACTAATGACTACCACTTACTATAAATTTAAAGGAAAATAACACACACACTCTACCAAGGTTTGAATTCCTGACCCTCCCCAAACTCACACACACATCCCTCAAGATTTGGACAAATTGAGCTAGCCTCAGTTGCTAAAATATACTTTTTTTATTTCTAATTAACAATCATGAAATGGATCTTAAATTAAAATTCTATGTAAATATATCCAAAAAAAAATTAAAAATGCTATGTCAGCAGTCACCAACAGATTATCCATTCAAAAATGTATTAAATAAGACTTATAGGTTCAAAACTAATTAATAACCATAAATTTTATTGGCTAACTATCAAATTAATTTGGACTATTTCATCTTCATCTAACAGCTAAATTAATAATGACTACCAATAAATAAATATTATAGTAACCATTACAGCCTCACTTTACATTTTGTGCCTTCAACTCCTTCGAAAGAAAAAAAAAAAAGGAAGAGAAAAGGGTAAAACTTCTAAAGCAAATGAACTCAACTAAAAGGATCAAGACAAGATATTAATTCAAGTATAGAAGTTAAAAAAAAAAAGTTTATTATAAAGGAGTGAAAATCAAAAGACAAGATATTATAGGCCTATATGTTAATGGTTAAATCGATTTTATATATATATATATATAGTATGTTATCTTATTATGTACTTTTATTTATTTTAGGATGCCTTAATATTAATGTGGGTACAAATATAACTCCGTTCAAATCTAAATTTAAAGATTTAAACATAAAAAAATATAAATATGTCTTTTGAATTTAAATCAAATACCTAATACAAGCTCGAGCTCGACTTAGATTATGAAGGGTTGAATAGGTAAATGATATTTTTTAGATAAAAAACAAATCAGTAAAATGTGCCTAATTCAAAAATTATAATTAAATTGCATAATTAGATACTTATTAAAAATAAATGCCCAAATTTTGTTTTATAAATTGATGGACATTTATTGGTAAGAGGTTTTTTATTTATTTTTTAATGTTTATGAGTTCATGAAATTTCATAAAATGAACATTACAACTATTAACCAGAAATCACCCTCAAATAGTACATTTTTTTTTTATTTCTCTTGATATATCCATATATGTAATAAGTATATTTTTATACATAGATATATATCACTTATTTGCCTTATTACCTATTATTCTCATCAAAATCAATAATTTCTTATAAATTAATATCCACTTGTTAGTTAAAAGGCTTTTAAACTTCGTTTAACATTTATTAGTTCATAAAATTACATAAAATAAAATTTACCACTATTAATGAGAAATCATCGCCGAATAAAAAATACATCATTTTTAAATAATTAATATACAAAATATGTATTTTTCATAAAAACTTGCTCATATCTACTAATTACTGCGAACCACCAACCACAAATAATTAATTGTAAGTAAGTCTTCAATGAATCTACATCATTATTACAAAAATATATAATATATAATTAAATGGATCTTTATTCAAATAATAGTATGTACAAAATAAATACTGAATAATACTATAAAAACTCTGATTTGGGAGGGTAATTTAGACATTTTACCAATTTTTCAGATATAATATTGGAAGGGATTAATTTACAAAAATTTTGTGCAGAAGGACTAAATTGCAAATTTTGGGGGACAGAATAAAGATTTTTTTTGGGGACTATGTGCAATTTTTTTAAAATTGCACTGCTCCAAAAAACAGGGCCACGTGCTCTGTCATTTCTCTCTCTCTTCTCTCTCGGATCTTTTCTCGACCGAAGGTGCAGGGTCGTCGCGGGAGCCACCTCGGGCCATCGTCCGCCCTTCCAGTCTGCCAGCATCGACGCGCCGTGCTGCCAGGAAGCTCCGCCGACCGTCCCCAGCTGCTGCTGAAGCCTGCTCGCCGGAAAACACCATTTTTGGCCACTCGAAGCTTTTCATCGCCGACGACGATTTCGGCCACCATTCGACCTCAAACTGAACTCGTTGGATTCGTCTCGTCGCAAGGATTGTTAAAGTATATAGATTTTAATCCCATAATGCCCGAATCAAAAGTTGCCTTTTTTGGAATGTTTTGAGCTTGAGTTGACTTTTTGATCCGGCCGTTGGATTGTGTTTTTGTTATCATTTTTGGATTGTACTCAGAAAATGGGGAAGTTTGATATATATATTGTCTATGTTTGGTGACCGGCACGGAAATTGAGACCGGACGGTCGAGATTTACCTCGTTTTACGCGCTACCAGCCCGGTGATGGCCCGGACCTAAATTGAACAAGTTATATATCTAACCTAGCTATTTTGGGTGCTAGGAATTTAGTGAAGAAGTCCGTTTCTGGAATTGAAGCTCCGTTGAGAAGTTGATTTTTCGCAAGAGGACGATCGATGGTTCGGAATTGGTTCCCGACCCTTCAAGCAACCGTCAACGACACCTTGAGGATTCGATAACGTGGTATCGCTATTCAGGTGAGGTAGGGACTCAATTACCTCTGTTTTATATCGTTTTCAAATAAAGCTTATTTTCTGCAACATATGAGAACAAATGTGAATTTTGGTTTTCTTGAACATTTGTGATGAGAATTGATTGTATGATGTATACATATTGTATTGTTCTGAGAATTTTCTGAGTGCAGGTTATTTTGGGTATATTAAAAATAGGGCTATTATGCTGCCCGTTTTTCTATAAAACCTAGTATGCTGATTTTATTGAAAAACCCGAGCATAATTATTTTCACACTTCAGTTCTGTATTGCACGTATCATAGGATCATACATGAGCACTGTGTTAGCATCGTGAGTTTACAGTGTGGCACTGCATACCCCACCGTCAGTGTAGAGTCCATAAATTCGCGCGGGGTTTTGTTACTTATGATTATCTCCCCATTTGGTAGGCCTAGGCAATTCGGATCCCCCTCTAAGTTTGATAGACGATACACGGATGTCCCCTCCGGGTATAGGCTTAGGTGTCAGGTAGGCTGTTAGTCATACTTAGTGCCATCATTCTGGGTTTCCACAGATGAGAGGATGAGAGCTCATTGATATGAGTTAATTTGTGTCATGTGCATATGAATTAAATGTTTTTGATTACACTGCTCTATATATATATATATATTTCTGGTTTGGATTATATATATATGTATGTTTTGGACTAAACTAACCTTGCAGGAATTCTCCATCACTAAAATGTTTTCGATCGGGGTATTTGTTTTCCTACTGGGCATTTTATGCTCACTCTATTCCTCCTTTCCTCTCTTTCTCAGGTGGTGTCCAGTGCGATCTTGGTGATCAAGAGGAGTAAGAGGTTATCTTGACTGTAGTTCATTATCTTGCTAATGCTTGAAGCTTATCATCATGGTGTTTGGATTGTTTGGGTTTTGTGTAAGTATTGAATCAAGATTACTACTTTCTATTTTGTCTGAGAACTTATGTATGCCATTCTGGGTTTTGAGTTTCATTGTGGATGATAGTAATACTTGGATTTATATTTGATTTCGTGTTTTTTAAATAATTATTCGATCTATATTTAATAGTGTATACGAACTGTGGGAGTGTTTCACGGGATGATATTCCAATTATTTTATTTAAATAGACCGTTTTATAAAACTAGAACTTTTGACACTTTTCAAATAAATCAGTGAATTTTCTATCTTTGTGAAATTCTACTTCTGCCACTGGCTCTGGTTTTGGGTCGTGACAGAAATTTTTGATATCAGAGGTTTGAGTTTAACAGCTCGGACGTATAGCCATTAAACTGGATTGAAGTTGATTTTATGACAAGTATTCATTATTTTCGTATTAATAGTTTGGCATATTGTTTCAGACTTTTAAGGATGCCTCCTAGAAGAGTTCCAAGGCACTAGCCGGGTGTCGAACCTCTTCGTCCGAATTTTATTCATCTAATTGAGGCAATGCAGCAGACATTCGCCTAGATGAGCAATCCAGACTATCAGCCTCTAGCTCTGAGGGAACGTTAGTTGGATCAGACTTATCATCTACAACGGTTCATGCGCTTCCAGCCAGGGCAGTTTGATGGTAGGCCAGAAACTCTCACGACAATTAGTTGCTTACGTGAGATGAAGAGGCACTTTTGGGTTCTTGGTACTCCGGTTGAGTTTGGGCTGTGTTTGCTATTTCCCTTTTAACGGGGAGTGCCATTCGTTGGTGGGAAACCGTGGAATGGATGCAAGATATAGTGGGCTTGACTTTGGAAGACTTTGAGTGGATTTTCAAGGCCCAGTATGCCAATGAGGATCAACAGGATGAAGTTGTGAACCAGGTTGAGACTTTAATTCAAGATAACAAAATGGTGAATGAGTACCTAATAGAGTTCACTGAGTTGACAAGTATTGCTCTTGGATTGGGTATAAGTGAGAAGTACTGAGTTGCCAAGTTCAGGAGTCGTCTAAATCGGAACATTTTCAACAGGATTGGTGCTCAGACCTTCCGTACTCTTCCTGAGATTACAGTGGCTGCCCAACGGTTAGAGACCATCGAAGATGGATTAGATTCCAGGAGGAACCAGTAGAGAGGTAATGACAGAAAAGCCACTAGAAGGAACTAGGGGAAGTGGTCAGCCCAGGGCACTCTGAACAGTGGGAGCTCGAACAACAGTGGTTCTTCAGGAGATAGCAGAGGCAGTCCGTACGGAGGATGTTTTATTTGTGGCCAATAGAATCATCGGAAGAAGGAGTATCCCAACCGTCTGCAGAAATCTCCTCTTTCTCAGGAAGGACTGCAGAGGAGCCAGTCTGGTTCTATTTCTTATCAGAACACTCAAGCAAGGCCGCAACAATCACAGGGTGCTTTGCAGGCTTTTACTTCCCCTCAGTCTTATCAGTATTAGTACTGTCCTCAGGATTTTACTTAGAACTTTCAGACTCCTCAAGCCTCAGGGAGTCAGGGTAGGCGCGGATATGGCAATAATGGTCTAGGATCCAGCAGCAGCCATCCTGGTCAGGGGAGAGGCAACAAAAGGAAAAGGAAGGTGACTGGAAAAGCCTATGCTTTTACTGGGGCAGACGACACTCAGGATCGCACCAGCTGAGGTGTTGTTGACGGTATGATCATTCTTTCACACTCTAGGGCACATGTTTTGTTTGATACTGGTGCATCCCATTCATTCATATCCTTATTATTTACTCAATTGTTGGGGTTGAAATTTTTTGATTTGGATTATGTATTAATGTTGAGTACACCTTTAGGAGGAGTAGCCGATGTGTCTAGTGTGTGTAAGTCTTGTCGGGTTGTGGTTGGTGATAGGAAGCTTCTTGTTGATTTGATTGTGTTACCAATGAGACAGTATGACATGATACTCGGTATGGATTGGTTGTCGAAGAATCGAGCAGTTGTAAACTATCATAAGAAGCGGGTGACTCTTTTTCCTGGTAATGGGCTACCTATTGTCTATCAGGCTGGGATGAGTCCGTTGAAGCCTAGTCCTATTCTGAAAGTGTGCATGGGTGGAAGGAAGAAACTCGAGTGTTATGTGAACTTGTTTGCCATTGATAGGGAGGTGAGGACAGACGATCAAGACCTATGGATTCTGGTAGTGTGTGAGTATTCGGAGATGTTTTCTGAAGACTTACCGGAGTTACCACCAGATAGGGAGATCAAGTTCTGTATTGAACTAGTTCCTGGAGCTCAGCCAGTTTCTATTCCAGCCTATCACATGGCTCCTGCTGAGATGGAAGAATTGAGAGAATAGTTGGACAACCTGCTTTCCAAGGGCTTTATTCGCAGTATCACTTCTCCTTGGGGTGCTCCTATTTTGTTTGCGAAGAAAGCTGATGGTTCGTCGAGACTTTGTGTGGATTACAGGAAGTTGAATCAGTTGACAGTGAAGAACAAGTATCCTTTGCCAAGGATAGATGAGTTGTTTGATTAACTCGGTGGTTCAAGGTTCTTCTCTAAGATCGATTTGAGATCTAGTTATTATCAGTTGAAGATAAGGGAAGATGATATACCTAAGACAATATTCAGAACTCGATATGGTCATTTTGAGTCTCTGGTGATGCCGTTTGGTTTGAGAATGCTCCTGCAGCTTTTATGGATCTCATGAATCGGGTCTTCAGGCCATTTTTGGATCATTTTGTGATTGTGTTCATCGACGACATCCTAGTGTATTCCAAGACTCGAGAAGAGCATGCCGAACATCTGGAGATAGTACTCAAGACCTTGAGAGATCATTGGTTGTATGCTAAGAAATCGAAGTGTGACTTTTGGATGTCAGAAGTGAAGTTCTTGGGCCATGTGATTTCTCACAGAGGTATTTCAGTCGATTCCGCTAAGATCGAAGCTGTCATGGAGTGGGAAAGACCGAGAAATATGACGGAGGTACGTAGTTTCCTTGGATTGGCAGGCTACTACCGTCGTTTTGTGCAAGATTTCTCGAGAATCGCTTTTCCTTTGACGAAGTTGACCAGGAAGGACGTCAAGTTTATTTGGGATCACGAAAGTGAAGAAGCTTTTGTCAAGTTGAAGCAGAGTTTGACCACCGCACCAGTTCTTATTGTTCTTGACAGTTACGAACCTTATGTGGTGTATACCGATGCTTCAAAGACGGGTTTGGGATGTGTATTGATGCAAAATGGTCGAGTTGTGGCTTACGCTTCTCGTCAGTTAAAGCCACATAAGAGGAACTATCCCACCTATGATCTGGAGCTTGCAGTAGTGATCTTTGCCTTGAAGATTTTGGGATGTTACTTGTATGGTGTAATGTTCAACCTATTCTCCGATCATAAGAGTTTGAAGTACCTTTTTACTCAAAAAGATCTGAACTTGAGACAGCAAAGATGGGTTGAGTATATAGAGGATTATGACTTCGACCTACGGTATCATCCTGGTAAGGCCAATGTTGTAGCTGATACACTGAGTAGGAAGTCTTATGGTGCACTAGCTGCACTGATGTTTGAAGATTGGAGGAACTCAGTTGTGAATGGTGACTACAACTTGCAGTACTTCAAGAATGAAGGGGTTGCTTGCCTAAGCAACATTGTGATTTCACCATCTCTTCTCCAGACTGTCCAACAGAGTCAGTGGCAAGATAGGGAGTTGAGGACAATCTGGAACTGGCTTCAAAATGGTGAATAGTTAGATGGTTGGAGCACCAACAGAGAAAGGTTTTTACTTTTCAGTGGGAAGTTGGATGTAGCTAATGACCCTAATCTTCGAGAAACCATTCTAACTGAAATCAAGGTTCGTAGTAAATCTGGGTAGTACCAAGATGTACTGGGACTTGAAGCGATAGTATTAGTGAAAAGTTATGAAGAAGGATGTAGCTGCTTTTGTCACTAAGTGTTTGACTTATCAGCAAGTTAAGGCTGAACACTAGAGGCCAGCTGGATTACTTTACCCGTTGCCAATTCCGGAATAGAAGTGGGACAAGATCACGATAGACTTCGTGACCTGTTTGCCAAAGACCTTGAGGAAGAATGATGCCGTTTGGGTGGTAGTCGATCGATTGACGAAGAGTGCTCACTTTATACCGATCCGGATAGACTACTCACTTACTAAGCTCAGTAAACTGTATGTGGAGAACATCATACGCTTGCATGGTGTGCTTTCAAGCATAGTCTCCGACAGAGATCCAAGGTTCACTTCTAAGTTTTGGAGAGCCTTGTAGAAAGCATTGGATATGCAGTTGGATATCAGTACGGCTCACCATCCTGAGTCAGATGGTCAGCCTAAAATGACCATTCATATTTTTGAGGACATGCTATGTTGTTGCATACTAGATTTTGGTGGGAACTGGGATGATCATTTTCCTTTGGTAGAATTTGCTTTTAATAACAATTACCAGACCAGTGTGAGTGTGGCTCCATATGAAGTGTTGTATAGAAGGCTGTGTAGGTCGCCGTTATGTTGGGCAGAACCCGAAGAACGTGTTACTCTTAGACCTGAACTGATTGAGGAGACTACTGAGAAGATCAAGGATATCTAAGAGAGACTCAAAGAGATTTAGAGTCGCTAGAAGAGTTATGCTGACCCGAAGAGGTGTGAGGTAGAGTTCGATACTGGTGATTCCGTATTCTTGAAAGTGACTCCAAGGCATGGTGTGACAAGATTTGGGGTTGAGGGTAAGTTTGCTCCAAGGTATATTGGTCCCTTTGAGATCACTGACATAATTGGACCAGTGGCGTATCGCTTGAATCTTCCTGTACAGTTGGGTCACATGCATAATGTGTTTCATGTGTCGATATTGAAGAAGTACACGCCAGACCCATCTCATGTTGTTCAGAATGTGCATGTACCAATCCAAGAAGATGCGTCCTATGAAGAGCAGCTTGTTCGTTCGTTGGCTAGAGAGTTGAAGGTGCTTCACAACAGAGAGATTCCACTTATCAAGGTGCTTTGGGAACATCACAAAGAAGACGAGGCTACTTGGGAACTCGAGATGGAGATGTACGAGAAGTACCCTCATTTATTTGACCTTCAGTCAGAAGTTATATTGTGATATAAATCTTGACTTGTACTTTGAATTTCGGGACGAAATTCTTTTAAGGAGGGAAGAATATAAAAACCCGGATTTTGGGAGGGTAATTTGGACATTTTACCAATATTTCGAATATAATGTTGGGGGGATTAATTTGGAAAAAATTTGTGCAGAAGGACTAAATTGCAAATTTTGGGGGACAGAATTGATAGAGATTTGAATTTTTGGGGACTTATGTACAATTTTTGAAAAATTGCACTACCCCATAAAACATGGCCACGTGCCCTGTCATTTCTCTCTTTCTCTCTTCTCTCTTCTCTCTTAGATCTTCTCTCGGCCGAAGGCGCAGGGCCGCTGTAGGAGCTACCTAGGGCCGTCGTCCGCCCTTCCAGCCCACCGGCATTGACGCTCCGTGTTGCCAGGAAGCTCCGCCGACCGTTGCTAGCCACTGCCGAAGCGTGTTCGCCGGAAAATGCAATTTTCGACTGTTCGAAATTTTTTGTTGCCGGCGACGATTCTGGCCACCCTTTGATCTCAAACTAGCCTCGTTGGATTCGTCTCGTCGCAAGGATCGTCAAGGTATATATATCTTAACCTCATAATGCCCGAATCAAAAGTTGTCATTTTTGGAATGTTTTGAGCTTGAGTTGACTTTTTGATCCGGCCGTTAGATTGTGTTTTTGTTGCATTTTTGGATTGTACTCAGAAAATAGGAAAGTTTGATATATATATTGCTTATGTTTGGTGACCGGCATGGAAATCGAGATCGGACGGTCGAGATTTATCTCGTTTTGCATGCCACCAGTCCGGTGTGAGTCCGGACCCGAATTGGACAAGTTATATATCTAACCTAGCTATTTTGGGTGCTAGGAATTCAGTGAAGAAGTCCGTTTATGGAATTCAAACTCCATTGAGAAGTTAGTTTTTCGCAAGAGGACGATCGAGAGCTCAGAATTAGTTCTCGACCCTCCGAGTGACCGTCAACGACATCTTGAGGATTCAATAGGGTGGTATCGCTATTCAAGCGAGATAGGGACTCAATTACCTCTGCTTTATACCGTTTTCGAATAAAGCTTATTTTTTGCAACATATGAGAATAAATATGATTTTTGGTTTTCTTGAACATCTGCGATAGGAATTGATTGTATGATGTATACATATTGTATTGCTCTGGGAATTTTCTGAGTGCAGGTTATTTTAGGTATATTAAAAATTGGGCCGTTATGCTATCCGTTTTTCTATAAAACCTAGTATGCTGATTTTATTGAAAAACCCAAGCATAATTATTTTCACACTTCAGTTCTGTATTGCACGTGTCATAGGATCATACATGAGCACCGTGTTAGCATCGTAGGTTTACAGTGTGGTGCTGCATGCCTCACTGTTGGTGTAGAGTCCGTAAACTCGCGTGAGATTTTGTTACTTCTGATTATCTCCCCAATTGGCAGACATAGGCAATTCAATTACCCTTTCAGGTTTGGTAGGCGACACACAGGTGTCCCCTCGGGGTATGGGCTTAAGTGTCAGGCAGGCTGTTAGGCATACTTAGTACCATCATTCTGGGTTTCTACAGATGAGAGGATGAGAGCTCATTGGTATGAGTTAATTTGTGTCATATGCATTGAATGGTTTTGATTACACTGCTTTATATATATATATATATATATATATATTTCTTGTTTGGATTATATATATATATATGTTTTAGACTAAACTAACCTTGTAGGAATTCTTCATTACTAAAATATTTTCGATCGGAGTATTTGTTTTCTTACTAAGCATTTTATGCTCACTCCCTTTCTCCCTTTCTAAGGTGGTATCCAGTGCGATCTTGGTGATCAAGAGGAATAAGAGGTCATTTTGACTGTAGTTCGTTATCTTGATAATACTTGAAGCTTGTCGTCATTGTGTTTGGATTGTTTGGGTTTTGTGTTAGCATTGAACCAAGATTACTACTTTCTATTTTTTCTGAGAACTTATGTATGCCATTCTGGGTTTTGAGTTTCGTTGTAGATGATGGTGATGTTTGGATTTATATTTGATTTCGCGTTTTTTAAATAATTATTCGATCTATGTTTAATGGTATATATGAACTGTTGGAGTGGTTCACAGGATGAAATTCTAATTATTTTATTTAAATGGACCGTTTTATAAAACTAGAACTTTTGACACTTTTCAAATAAATCAATGAATTTCTCATCTTTGTGAAATTCTCCTTCTGCCACTGGCCCAGATTTTGGATCGTGACAAATATTTTATTTTATTAATATGAAAATATTTTACATAAAAGTCACCAGCTTCTCCCAAAACCCCGATAACCCATCCTAATTTCTTTCCTCTCTTTCTCCCCCTTTACCAAACATGGCGTAAGGAGTAGGATCCTATAATGAACACTTTGAGCTGGCTGTGGGTAGTGATCCGACACGAGCACAAAATTTGTTATTATCCAATTATTTCTTCGTGTTTGCCATTATCTTTTGAGATTTTTATTCCTCGATCATATTCATATGTGTTCCGTTCTATTATACTGACTTCTTACAACAGCAGAAACGTTTTATCAACATCACATTACAATTTACTCTTTTAAAATGAAAATATTGAAAGTTGTTCTTACGTTCAAATTTGTGTCCTTTTCTTGAATTGAAACAGCAGATTTATACCCACAATTTCTAAAGGAAATCCAAAATTAAATTTCTCATCGTCTATAGCCATTAAAAGGAAAAGAAGATAGACAAACTCTGTTAAGCTGATTTGAAAAGGTTAAAAAAAAGAGTAGAAAAAATACCCATTTGACTTCGAAAATATATATAATTATACAAAACGATAAATTAATATATGCTCCACCTGGAATTAAGTGTCGAGGAAAATCCAAATTGGTTTACAGATTCCATTATTGATGCAAATCTAGTACAGATTTCAAATTCACACACATAACTAATTAAAAGAAAAACCCATTAGGAACAAATATTAAATTAATGAAAGATGGGTGGAATCAGACCTTCTCTTTCACTTGCTCTCACGGGTATCCGGGTATCCGGGTTGGGTTCCACACAACACCTAAGGAGATAGTGGGTCTATAGAGCACAATATCATAGGCTCATAGGCGTCCGAGTACTTCACTTGAGGAGGCCCTTAATCTTGACCTCATTCGTCCCTATAGTTGCTAAGAGTGCGTAAAAGTGTGCCTTCGTCACTGGCAACACCCTCCGAAAAATCGCCTCTTTGAGAAACACTCCTATTTGTTCTTTCGTGTAGGATTTCAGCTGCTTGTTAGAGACTTAGAGTTGACGAAGAATGTAAAGGATAGGGATGGTTTCTTCTGGGTTTGATATGTTAGATTTTAGTTTTTTTTTTCCCTTCTATTTTGAAAAAGAAAAAAGCAAAAGAAATTTTCATGGATATGTGATCACGTGACCTTCACGTACCTCCTTTGTCACAAATTTAATGGTTGTGTTCAATTCGGTGGTTTTGCCGACAAAATGAAAGTCTATGGTCTTTATTGCCAAAATTAAATGTCAAATCGTCATAAGTGATACGTTGGCCAAACTTGGAATATTTTTTCCCTATTTACTTTCGTCCACTTTGTTTCGGTTGCCGTTTGTTTCTTAATTGGTGGTCTGAATAATGTGAATCTGTGATCAAAATGAATGGTTTTCTTAACATTTAGAATTTTACCCGTGTAGAGTAGATTTTAAATAGTTAAAATTAGACAAAACTCGGTAGTTTAAAAAAAAAAAAATTAGAGACATTAGGTGGTTTAGGGTTTTTAGTTATTGTCGTACGATTTTAATTAGAAAAATGTTATTTTCTAAAAACCGGGTTTATGACGTTGACAGACCCTTTAATGCTTTTACTCTGATATTTATTGTCGTGTTAAGTTTTTGTGACTCTCTTCTACTTCTTCCATCTTCTCCTTCCATTTTTTATGAGAGTCACGAGTTTCTTCTTCTTCTTCCATTTTCTTAGAATCAACCGAAAGACTACGGTGGCAATCGGTTGTCGAGGGTTGTCGCGTCGAAGTAGATAGCTTTGGTTGTTATAAGAGTAAGTTCAACATCTCCTTTTTTAGAATCAAAGTCGAAAATGCCAGTGAAGAGGAAGGAGAAATCTAGTTCTTGTGCTTCAAATTCAAAGATAAAATTACCATCGAAGAGGAAAGAAATTCCAGATAGACAAGGTTCGGGAGACAAAGAGAAATCAGTCCATAAGAAGCTTTTTTTGGGGCCTAATTTTGAGGAAGCTTTAATTCCAGAAAATATGAGTGATTAATTTATTTACAAATCAAGTATCATTCAGCTCAAATAATTGTAATCAAGTTTTTATGTTGATTTGATGTGCTTTTGCTTTATTTTTGTAGTTCCTATGAATAAATGAGAATCAAAAAGTATTAATGACAAATATGGACATTTCAACCATTTTGGATGAAATGAATCCGATATGAACGCAACACAATGAAAATCAGACAAAACAGAACTAAAACGAAGAAATGGCACTATCGGGAAGAAAAACTATTGTGCTGAGTTCCAGAACCGAGAGCATCATAACAATGTAATAGTAGCGCCATAACGTTGCTTGGAAAACTGAGTTTTAGAGGCTAGAGTACTGTGGTGCTTGCTAGGGAGCGCCAAGGTGTCACGTAGTGTCCGAAAATGTATTTTTAGTGAGTTTTTAGAGCCAATTTATACCCTTGATGCCATCTAATCGAATGGTTGATATTCTATCCGGTCTAAGTCATCTTGAAACCCCTTTAATACATCCTTAAGTCTCCATTTGAAGTGTGCAGAGTTGGAGAGAAAATATACACTTGAGAGCTTAAAATTCATAGAGAGAGAAGAGCTTTGGAGTAAAAATTTGGAGAGGAAGCTTGAGAGAATTGAAGCTTGAAGTTCTACCTCTACAAAAGAGTTCTCTTCCTCTTTCTTATCCTAATTTCATTTGAATTTGGTATTATACTTGATTATTGAATATATTTGATTAAATAAAATTCTTGTTGAAATTAATGTTAGATTTCCCTATGTTGAATAAATTGTTATGTGCTTGGGGAATGATGTAATTTAAACTTTGATTTTATGTCTTGATCTCCAATATGTTCTTTGATATTGTTCTTGAATTTATTTATACTATTCCATGCTTAATGCTTCTCAACTAATTAGCTACTAATTAGATGATTTGATTTCTAGAATTTGGCACTTGAGAAAGGGAATTTTAGAATAACCATAAGATAGTATAACCTAGAATTTTATAGAGTTTGAGAGAACTTATAATTCTTTTGAAACCATGATCGAAGAACCATTGAACATAATGAATTCTTATTTTCTAGGTTCGGAATACAGATATTGGAACCGAGATTTAAAAGTGATTTCACTCAGCACTCGAGAAAGGGAGTAGAAATATCTTTAGGTTCTTAGCTTATAAACTAGAAGTAATTGATTAGGACGAAACTGATCATCAAAAGACATATTTGATGGTTAGGTGAATTTAATCTCCTAGTATATTTGTGCATAAAAGATTCCATATTTTGTTTATATATTTGTATTTATATTTGTATTTATTCAATTACAAATTCATTTAGTTTGGTTGTCTAGATAAAGTTAGGTTACGATAATTCTGGTATTTAGTGATAATTTAACATCTAATTCTTCGTGGGATTGATAACTCTCTTATCACTTTATTACTTGTATAAAACCCGTACACTTGCGGTTATTTACATATATGCATTATAGCGTAATATGATCCAAAGGAGAATTTTTCAGTAGAGGTTCAATTATATGATTTTGGCTCTAAACTATAACTTATTTGGGAACTAGTTTATAGTTACTATGTACTGGTAATCATCAATTTCATAATGAATTCAAAATAAACCAATATAGATGTGCATTTCTTTTATAGTTATAAGTTTCTCACTAATTTATTTGGCTCTTTTATCAATAAAATTATTAAATGATATTCGGTACTTGGAAACCAAAAAAAAAAAGTAGAAATCAATGTCTAATAATATTAGTTGCAGTAAACTAGTGACTGGAAACTTGAATAGTTACAAATCTTGCTAAGTAGTTACAAGAAGAAAATACTTAACTAGACACTAGAAATTAAATCCAAACTAATTACTAATCTAGAAATTAATAACGAAATTGGTAACTGGTAACTAAATTAGTTATGATTGGTACCTTGTATTAGACAATAACTAGTAACCATGGTTGCCAGTGATTAGTTATGAATATTTAATTAGTAATTGGTATTTGATAATAAGAAAAAAAAAAACTTGAAATCAGTGACCAATAATGACAACTACATGAAACAAGTAAACTAGTGACTGAAAACTTAAATAGTTACTAATCTTACTAAATAATTGCAAGAAGCTAATACTTAATTAGAAACTAGAAATTGGAATTTAAAATGGTTACCAATCTAGAAACTAGTAACTAGATTGAAAACTGGTAATTGCTACTTGGTAACAAAAAAAAAAAAAAAAACTAGAAACCAATGATCAATGATGACAGTTACATGAAACTTGTGATTGGAAACTTAAATAATTATTAGTCTTGCTAAGCAGTTACAAGAAGCCAATATTTAACTGAAAACTAAAAATTGGAATTTAAATTGGTTATTAATCTGGAAACCAGTAACTAGTTAGTAACTAGATTGGTAATTAGTAACCAAATTAGCTATAGTTGGTACCTTGTCAGACTTGTAACTGGAAAGTAATTTCTTGTAGCCAATTTAATTAGTGATAGATTAGTTATCAATGTGAGTAACAACTAATAACAAGTATCTAATCTGACGCTAGATTAGTCTTGTATATAAACTAATAATCAAACTAGTAATTGGTAACTAAATTGATGATTTATAATTAGTATTATCAGTTATCAATTTAAAAATACCAAGTATCAGTCTTATAACTAGTTATTTGTTTAGTAACTCGTAACTAGATTGCATTGGTAATTAAGTCTTATAAGTGGTTACTAGTTTGAAAACCAATAACTAATCTCACTAGTATGAAACTTGTAATTATATTGGTTATTGGTAACCTATGACCTTGGCTTTCCATTTTATGTAATAATAAAGAAATTTCCACAGATTAAACGTGTTCCTAAAAAATGAAATTATAGAAAAAAATAATTAAACAACAATAGAAAAAGAAGAAAAAAATATTTTCTGTATTCTTTAAAAATAAATAAATGTAACAGTAAAGCATGAAATAAAAAAGTAAAGCATGTTCTTGAAAAAGAAAATAAAAAAGGATATATAAAGAAAAAACTCAAAAACAGTAAAGCGTGTTCTTGAAAAAGAAAACAATAAAAATATATATATAAAAAAAGACTCAAAAATTGGACTCGAATAGGTGAAGGATTGGATGGAAAAAGAGGCACAGCCACTTATAAAAGTTAAAAAGATAGTTTTATTTACAAAAGATGTCACCGCCTCTTTTGTACTATATTTTTATAATTAATTTTAGCTTGTACCGTGTGAAGATAATCCATATCGTATTTGTGTAATTTTTATATTTTTTTGAAGGTAAAATCCTTAAAAATCCTTTTGAATATATATGAAATTATAGATTATAAGAGGTGAATCTAAGGAAAACACAAAATACGCCAGCGTCAAAACATAACTAAAACTCTATTAGTAAACATTTAATTGAAATGAAGAAAATGATTTCGTAATTAAGGGCACCACCAATTGCAAAATAAAGGAACTCAAAGCTGTATTTGGAAAATCTTTTAGCCTTCGGCGGTTTAAAAAAAAAATTTCTCGTTCACATGAAGAACGCAAAGTTCAAGTCATAATTAATATCTTATAGTCATCAATCATGGCATAACTTCAGTTCAGAGTTTTCTTAAAGAAAACGACGGACAAAAATATAGTCTTCAACGGTGAGCTAGACATGGACAAAATTGCAATTCGCTTTCATAAAACAGACATATATTTCTCTCTCTTTTTTTTTTTTTTTTTTTTGTTCGAAATTTAACAATAAAATACTTCAACCGTATTGAAAAAAAAAAGAGCATAATATCATAAAATCCATGCTTTTTAATTAAGATCAAATTAAATATTCTATTTATATTTTTCTATTAAATCTTTCTAAATTCACAGGTACAATCAAAATTAGAATTTAAAATTATTACAAAAACGTATTTATTCTTTAAAATTATATATGAAGATAAATAAAATTAGCCAAAAGACAACTATCTAGACCGAAAAGTTAATCTATAATATCTTAGAAATCTAAGATTAATAACTTTTACACATCTAAAAATACTTTTTTTTTTTGGATTCTATCACATGATTTCAAACGTTGAAAAATTCGCTTTCGACAATTTTAACTTCAATTTTGAATATATATATAGATCTCATGAAATTTGATAAAAAAATATTAATAGAAAGTTCTATTATTAATAGAAAATTCTATTTGGTATTAGTGAAAATACTTATTTTTCAGATAAAAGACTAAAAGCGACGTGAGTGGTTGTTTTAATATTATTTTTAAAAAATAATAATAATTGTCTTTGAAAAAGCAAACTCCCATTTTCCTCAAATAGAGGAGACACGCATAGGTCGAGAATTTAATTCAGAGAAAGAGTAAAAGTTAAATGTGCTCCGATTGTAAGAAGCTCCAACTCAAAATTTTGAGGAACATACTTAAAATTTTATAAATGTAGAGAAGGTATATACAAAATTTAAATGATGTAAAAATTAATTTTAAATCAAATTTACATGCTAATTAAAATAATAATAATAATAATTCAAGGCAGCAATTACCCCTCTACCACATGTGGGTCCGCCCTTTGCGAAATGTGTGTATAAGTAGAAGAATATGAGAACCGGTTCCGTCACACACACTGACTAATTATTCAGAAACTCTCTTTTGATCAATCATGGTTCTCTCAAAGACTGTCTCCCAGTCCGATGTCTCCGTCCACTCCACCTTCGCTTCTCGTTACGTTCGAACCTCTCTTCCAAGGTGATCATCATTTATTATTGTTATTATTTTTCGATCTCGGGAGATAAAACGAGCAAAATATTTTCTGAAATTTCCAAATTATGATTTTTTGCTATGGAAATGGAACTACATAAAAAAAAAAAAAAATCTTGTGTTTTTTTTCTTTTTTTTTTTGGGGGGGGGGGGGGAGGGATTAAAATTTATATTTCTTGATTTAATTTAATTTGATGATTATTGGTATTGGTTAATTTTATTTTTTTGGGTTTATTTTGAAGGTTCCAAATATCGGAGAACTCGATTCCGAAGGAGGCGGCGTACCAGATCATAAATGACGAGCTGATGTTGGACGGGAATCCTCGGCTGAACTTGGCGTCGTTCGTGACGACGTGGATGGAGCCTGAGTGCGATAAGCTCATCATGGCTGCCATCAACAAGAACTACGTCGACATGGACGAGTACCCTGTTACCACTGAGCTCCAGGTATTTTTTTTTTTTTTTTCCTTTCTCTTTTCTTTTCTTTTCTTTTCTCTTATTTATTTATTTATTTATTTTTTACGTGATCTACATTATCCCCCTATAAATTCATTCATTTTAATTTACTAATTTCCTAATATTATTAATTCTTTAATGTGTCTCTCAATTAGGCTTTTATTAAATCTTTGTCCGAAATTATTAAATGTTATAAAATTTATTATTGTTACCTGAATCTAGCTTCCTTCCGATTAGATCCTTTTGATTAGGTCCAAAGATTAACAGCCTTGGCATTAATATACAAATTTTCCTAATTAGGACCATTATGTATTCGTAAATATATAAAATATATAAGAATAAGAATAAAACAATTAGAGGCCCTGTTGACGCGCTCCTTCCTTGCTTTATAAAGAAGTGCATCATATCGTTTCGAGTAAACAAATTGGGAATTAGTTTTTTTTTTAAAGAAATTAGTGGTGATCTTTTTAATATATTAGATTATTTTATGTAGTAGGAAAGCCGTTTTGTCTTTTTTCTCTCCCTTCTTTTCTAAAACAGGCAGAAAGGCACTTATTAAGATCAAAATCCTCGGTACAAAAATTTTATCCCCAAAATTAATGGTCAAAATTTATGCTTTTGTCTGTGGAGGCCCGGTTAATTTTTTTATTTTATTTTTTCGTAGGGAGTCGAAAGCAAGGGATCTTCTATTAAATTAATATTTTCCAAGTAATAAATCAACCACGAATGTCACGAACTTATATTTAAAATTTAATTTTTTAGCTTTTAAATTTTCTTATTAATTTCTTTAAAAAAAAGACTATTATTTAATTTGTTTTCACTTTTGAGATTGTCATGATATTAATTAAATATATATCTACTGGATGTACAGCTAATGGCATGAACACAAACAATGCTAAGACCACTTATATTTTGCACAAAAATATTAGCACGATGCTAACACATAACTCTAAATATAGTAATTCTATTTTGAGGTATAAAATTAGACAAAAATTATGTGACATCAGCTTGTCTAAATTTGTTAATGCTTCCAAGTATTATTCCTCCGGGCCATGTATACATTATCCATATCACCGTCCAATTAATTGCTGAGTGAGCAAGTGGTCCGAAACTTATAAGATAAGATAGTCTTCGTCCAATAATACCAAATGGCTCTAGATATAACGAGACAAGTGGACCAACAATGTATCTTGGATGGTATTGAATTATGTACTCACTGGAATTAACGACGAGGTCTCCACTCTCCACATGCTGCAACTGTGATTCAATTCTATCCGTTGATTGGCGTAATAAGAGAAACCTTAGTAGTCCACACCTAACCCCAAATAATTTAAGCCTTAACTTGATTCTATGTTGACATTAATCCTTCTATATAACGTTAACATATTATATTTTAGAAGCTTTTACTTGTTCAACCTTGTTTTTAGCATCTTGTATATGAAAACTGCTATACTTATTATGCCCGTGGCCGTGACATATATAGCCAAGTTTTATTTGGAGTGAGTCCTCACAAATCACTATTATGGATCCACAACAAGAAGAGGTCCCTATCATGTGGACCCAGATGGAAAAGCTGTATAATTTATTGTTAGAATTTAGGGAAAAGTATGGACTAAGATTCGATGGTTGCTGCACCGGTTAATACCCAGACTAGTTCCGCTCTTCCCGCGTATTGTTCCTTTTTTTTTTTTTTTTTTAGAAGATTTAACACTTAAGCATATTCATGACTAAATTAAGTAATCAAAATTACTAAATTAAATCAATTTATATATAAATTTTGTAATAAAATTAAAAATTAAAAATTAACCAAAATTACCAATTATTGTGGAACAAGACCTCTTTAACAACTTAAACGTTTAACTTTTAACTATGTTCTGCGTATTTATTATTGGTTAATAGTATGTGATAAACATTAAAATTACGAGGGATATATAAATGGGTGGGGATTATAAGGCTGCAACTTTTGAATAGAAAATGTAACGTGAATGTTTACTTACGTAGTGCAGTAACTATCCTGATTGACGTTATATGATGTTTATTATTATTTTCATAAACGAAAATTGACTATAGATGTTGGTGCAACACTATAATTGAAGGTATATATATATATATAAACACTATAATTGAGGGCTAAAACGGGGAAATTATAGTAATTGACATTTCGTTTTTTTTTTTTTTTTTATATATATAAACACTATAATTGAGGGCTAAAACGGGGAAATTATAGTAATTGACATTTCGTTTTTTTTTTTTTTTTTGTCTTTTTTGTTTAACACTTCATAAAAACTCAAGAACGGACATCTACTGTATTA
Source organism: Parasponia andersonii (assembly GCA_002914805.1). Classification (NCBI taxonomy): domain Eukaryota; kingdom Viridiplantae; phylum Streptophyta; class Magnoliopsida; order Rosales; family Cannabaceae; genus Trema; species Trema andersonii. The sequence goes on from JXTB01000026.1 coordinate 1,378,362, forward strand.
GTATTACGGACTTATTAGCTAAATGGCCAAATTTTAGATTATTTTTAAAAACTGGTTATTTTTCAAATATTATTAAAAAGAGTAATACCAGTAACATACAAATTAGGTACAAAACTCACACACGTTGACATTGACATGATATGTATTTTAACACTTGCTTTTTCATAGGACCACAATATTGACATTGGACCACACAATATTGACATTGACATGATATGTATTTTAACACATGCTTTTTCATAGGACCAAACAATATATATAGGTAGTTAAAATATGTGCTATGTTAATATGTACGAGTTTTACGTGTAATTTGTGTACTTTTAGCATTACTCTATTAAAAAATAGCCAAATTTATCACCCAAAAAATGCTGAAATAAATAAGTTATATAAGAAATATATCAATATTTAACACTATCAAAATTGATATATTTTATATAGAACGGATATATATATATATGTATATATATATATAAAAGCCGATACAAAATACATAAATTGATATATTTTACGTAAAAATTGATCTACTAAAAAATTTCTATTTAGAAAAATAGAATCGAAAATGGTAATTTATTACGGGCATATTAATGTGAGAAAAAGGAAACATTTCTTATAAATACAATACTCTCGTAATTTTAAAGTCATCGTTTTGCTAAAAGCCCCTGTAGAGGACACTACGAAATATAATGTGAGGCCCCGCCATGATGGTTGCTGCTCCTCGGTTTATTATTCAATTTCATTGCTGTGCTTGCGGTTGGAACTTGGAATCAACCGCCTTATTTCATGTAATCTTGATTGCTGTACATTAATCCTTAACTAAATTAAAAAAGAAGTAACTAACAAACAGTCAAAGATTAATCATTATGATAAAGATAGTTAAAACTATGCATGAGGTATAGGGGGAAAAAAAAAGAAAAGAAAAAAGGAACAAAAGGAAAAAAATAAGCAACCTTTGGTTAAAACAAAAGCCAAAGAGATTCAAATAATTAAAACATTAGTTTTATAATTAGGATTAACTGCAAACAAAAAAAAAAATGCACTACAGAATAGACAATCTGTAGTATAAGCCGTCAATTTTGATTTGAGTTGTTTTAAATTATTTTTAATAAATTTTAAGTATCTGACAATAGAAATAAAGTATCCTTGATTTAAGTTCTTTATTTAATAAGAAGTTTTGATTTATAGCATATTTATGGATTAACTACAAAAAAAAAAGATAATAAAATAGACAATCTGTAGTATAAGCTGTCAGTTTTGATTTGTATTGTTTTAAGTTATTTTTGATTTGTATTGTTTTAAGTATTTGACAATAGAAATAAAGTATCCTTAATTTGAGTTCTTTGTTTAATAAGAGGCTTTCTGCTTGATTTGGAGATAAAGAATTGATATTTAAAGATAATTTATATGTACAAGTATAATTTCACAAAATCAAAATTTGAGGTTTATTATGTTAGATGATATTAGGATTGCAAATAAACCAAATAAAAATCCTAAACTATTCATGTTAAACTTACAGGCTAGAGTTTGTTGAATATACCTGAGTCAATGGCTAATCTATAGAAGATTAAAGATGGATAGATCAAAGAGGAAGCGTAAAGAAAGAATGGTATCTTGAGGGTTTTGATTTTCTGCAGCCTAAACTCCAATGTCATTCAGATAGAGTTCTCTGTAATTACTGGTGAGCTATAGAGAATTGAGCTTACGTAAAATTTAGCTGCATGGATTATAATCCTAATAGATGCTTTAAATAATTCTTGTTAGGTAACCATCAAACCCAACTAGTTGATTAACAAGGCACCACATTGGTACCCATACCTAGTTGGATATTTTGACCTAGCTTTATTAAATCATATATTGGGTCCTTACGAAATAAAATGACCCAATACAATCATTTTGTATATGTGGCCCAATAAAGGAAATATAATTTCCTAATAATCTTCCATTTGGGTCATATATGCACTGTACACAATTGTATTGCAAAACTGAATTATTGCCATGAATATGCCATATTATTCCTGAATATCCCTGAAGTTATAATTTCATCCATCAAATATATCAGCACGAAACTAAAGCACTTATTATTGCACTTATTTGAATGGCAACTAGAACCCTCAATGATCACCATACTAATATACTTGAATGACACAAATCGAGTATGAAATATGACATAGAAATTACATGCAATGTGATTTATCGTGCCTATTTTCATCTAGTCCATCTGAAACTTTATTGAGATCGACCTTAATCTTTCTCCTTTAGTGCATTACTGCAAATTTTATTGTTAATCACAATAGGAAAGCAAGAAAAAATATGAAATGCATCATATATTAAAAGTTGAGCAGAATCTATAATGAAAACCATTATCAACCAAAATACTGTAGTATATAAACATAAACAAGTGTCACACAATAAGCATCTAAACCGAATTATAAACTCCCACTAAAACTGTACAACATCCAAAAATACAACACTCATACGAGTAGTGTGCTCATGAAAGATTTTAGGTGGTAAACCTTTAGTGAGCGGATCTGCTATCATAGAGTTTGTACCGATATACTCAATAGACACTAAACGACTTTGAACTCTCTCTAATAGCTACGAACTTAATGTCAATATGCTTTGACTTCAATGAGCTCCTATTACTCTTGGAATATAAGACTGCTGAGTTATTATCACAATAAAGTTTCAATAGTCTTTCAATGCCATTTACTATATGCAGCCTGGTGACAAAGTTTTATAGCCATATTCCTTGATTGGATGCCTTCATAATTGAAGTATCTACGAGTGTATGCTTGGTACTCTTTCAAGAAATAGCTCCTCCAAATAAAAGATAGACATAGCCCGATGTGGATCTTTTATTATCTAGACATCCCGCAAAATCAAAGTCGGAGTACCCAATGATCTCTAAAATGTCCGATCTTTGATAAGTGAGCATGTATTCCTTTGTTCTTTGTAAGTACCTTATAACCCTCTTTGCTGTCTTCTAATGATCCACTCCAGGGTTACTTATATATCTACCTAATATACCAACTATGAATGCAAGATCCAGATACGTACATACCTGAGCATACATTAGACTCTTTATAGCCGAAGCATATGGAAACTGTTGTATGGCTTCTTTATCAACATCATTCTTAGAGCTTTAGCTGAAACTAAATTTATCTCTCTTAGACATTGGAGTGTCTGTTGGTGCACACTTATCCATACCAAATCTACTGAGCACCCTCTCAATATAGTTCTTTTGTGACAACCCAAGGATACTTCGAGAGCGATCTTGATATATCTGTATACCTAATACAAAAGAAAAGACTCTGAGATCTTTTATTTCGAAATTCTTTGCAAGAATTCTCTTGGTGTCATGCAGTAAGCCTATATCACTACTTATCAGTAGTATGTCATCAACATAAAGCGCCAGGAAGATAAACTTACTTCCACTAAACTTATGGTATATACAATCATCAATAGGATTCACCTCGAAATCGAACGAGAGAATTACTTCATGAAATTTGTGATACCATTGACAGAAAGCCTACTTGAGACCATAGATGGACTTCTTGAGTTTGCAGACTATAGACTTTGGATCTCCCGATACAAAGCTTTCTAGCCACATCATATAAATTGTCTCATCAATGTTACCATTGAGAAAGCTGTCGTAGCATCTATCTAATGAAGCTCGAGATCATAATGAGCGATAAGTACCATAATATCTCTAAAGGAGTTCTTCAAAGCAATTAGAGAGAATGTCTCTTTAAAATCAATGCCTTCCTTATAAGTAGAGCCTTTAGTGACAAGATGTGCCTTATATCTCTTAACATTACGTTTCGAATCCTGTTTATTCTTAAATATCCATTTGCAACCAATTGGCTTTGAACCTTCAGGCAATTTGACGAGATTCTAAATACCATTGTCTTTTATAGACTTCATTTCTCCATTTATGACATCGATCCACTTTTGAGAATTAGAAGTTTATTTGACTTGTATAAAGTTAATTGGATCATCTTCCACTACCCCGATGTCAAACTCATGTTCCTGGAGATATACAACATAATCATCCATAATCGTATTTCTCCTTTCTCTAGTGGACCTCCTTAAAGGCATTAATTCTTAAGGTTATTGATTTTGCTCTATAGGAGTATTTGCCTCAACTGGGATAAGAACCTCCTGGACATTGTCTTGAACTAGAGCGGCTGCATCTTGAATAATAGTATTATCAGGAACATGATCTTGAGTATTCTGACCATTGTCAATAGAAACCATAGAAAGAGGAACGAATTTCTTTTTAAAAATAATGTCCCTAACCTTATCTTCCCTCTAAAGCTCAATATCCTCAAGAAATTTGGCATTTCCCATCTCAAAGAAAGACTTTACTATGAGATCATAAAACTTGTAGCCTCTAGATCTTTTAGAATACCCCACAAAGTAGTAACTTATTATTTTTAAGTCTAGTTTCTTTTCATTTATCCTGTAAGGCCTTGCCTCAGTTGGACAATCCCATATATGTAAATAACTTACATTGAGGTTCCACTTAGTTCAGAGTTTGTAAGGGGTTTTTGCTACTGCTTTTGCTCGGTACTCCGTTAAGGATATATGTTCTAGTTTTGAGTGCGTCTCCCCATAATGTTTCTGGTAAGGTTGAATAACTGATCATACCCCTTAATATATCCTTTTGTATCCTATTGTATTGTTCAGTAATACCATTCATGTTAGGTTTTCTTGGCATAGTGTATTATGGGATGATGCCACACTTTTTCAAATACTTAGCAAAGGGTACTGGACGTTGCTCATCTGATCCGTCATACCGACTATAGTACTCACCACCACGATTAAATTTGATAGCTTTAATTTACTTATCAAACTGATTTTTAACCTCAGCTTTATAAGCCTTAAATACGTCTAGTGATTGTGACTTCTCATAAATCAAATATATATACCTATAGTGAGAATAATCGTCTATGAACGTGATAAAGTACTGTTATCTATTCAAGAAGCTGTAGGGATGGACCATAGATATCCAAATGTATCAGTTCTAAGATATTAGAGTTCCTATTAGTACCTAACTTCCTAACGTTTGTCTGTTTCTCCTTTATGCATCAAATCAAGGAGACTAAGGATTCCATCAGACATAAGACACTCAATTCGTTGTTTAGAAATGTATCCTAAGCGTCTGTGCCACAACATCGATGAGTCTTCATTAGTTAATTTTCATTTTGTACCTCTTGAATTAATATGCAAAGTTTTATTAATGGAGGGTTGGGTATTTAACATATAAAGATTATTAATAAGAACATCAGTACCAATAACATCCGAATAACACATTAGACTAAATAAATTGTTTCTGAAAGAACTAGAATAACGAAATTTGTCTAATATAGAAACTGAAACTAAATTCCATCTCAAAGACGGTATCACAAAAGTCTCATATAAATTCAAATGTTTTCTAGAATTTAAAGACAATCTAAAGTACCCAATGGCTTCCACTAAAGTTACTTGCCCATCGCCGAAATAGATGATTCTTTTATTCTCACTTGGCTTCTGGCTCCACAGGCAATGTTGCATAGAAACGTTAACATGATTAGTAGCACTAGAATTTATCCACCAAGTGTCTTTAGGTATATTAGTTAAATTAACTTCAGAACAAATATAAATGAGAAGCTTACCCTTCTTAACACACCAAGCTTTATACTTAGTACATTCCTTCTTCAGGTGTCTATTCTTTCCACAAAAGAAGCAACTTTGCTCATCTTGCTTCTTTTATGCCTTAGCAGGTAGAGTCATTATAGCTTCCTTACCCTTATTCATTTTTCTCTTCTTTGTCTTAGAGGTAGTGATCAAGTTAGCATTTTCAAGCCTTTCAGTTTTGAGTTTCTCTTCCCTCTGAACACAAATGGTTATTAACTCATTGATATTCCATTTTTTCTTTTGGGCGTTATATATAGCTTGTAAGTTCCTATACTGATTAAGAAAAGAAAGCAAAACCAAGGCCACAAACAAATTCTCATTAATTTCTAATTTGAATCCCTTAAGCTTGCTAGCCAAATGAAACATTTGCATGATGCACTCCCTTATATTTCCTTTGTTGCTATACCTTTTTGATATAAGTTTTCCTAAGGTAGTAATCATCTCACCATTTTCATTCTTGAGATATAATTTCTCAAGAGTAGTAAGGAAATCCTTAGTATTTTCCTCTTTTGGCAAAGAGCCCTGCATGATTTCTGGAATAGAGCGCTTCATGATCATGACACTCATACAATTGGACTTTTCCCATAGTTCAAAGTTCCTTTTGTTCTCAGTGAAACTCTCTTCCGTAAGAGCAACGGGTTAGTCCGTTCTAAGTACTAGGTCAAGATCCATATAATCCAGTACATCATGACATTTTCTTTCTAGGCCTTAAAGTTTGTGCTGGTAAACACAGGAATGATACTCAAATTAGTAGATACATTAGCAGCAGAAACTGAACAGAGAAAAAAATAATATCATAAATTAAACATGCTCACAACTTAAATATCATATATAGGTATACAATTTAATCACAAAATATGCAAATATGACATATATCATATAATTATATAAAGTTGGCTACCATCATAAGATACCTAGCGTAATATTAATAGGTCTTCCTTTGGGCCAACATGTTAACTTGTGAGTGGTCCTCTCAGATATAATAATCAAATACTAATGATAAATCCTGTCAAACAATAAACTTTCTTTTGGGCCGATTTATTATCCATATAGAAACTAAACAACCGTCACATACTTATTATCACAGGTGTGTTTATTGTCGTGCCAAATAACTACTTCTTTTAGGCCGATAGTTTTCCATATTAACAACAAGCCCACAACATCTTTATATGTTAGGTTAAACAAAACTATAAAACAGAGGTTACTTTAGCAACATATTGCTTTATCATATTTAATCTAACATACAAGACAAATGGTGTAATAAAAATCATTCAAAATACCTAAGCCAAATAAGATTTTCATAAACACAAACAAAAGCAATTGAGTTTATAATATTTATCAACTCTAAAATCTAAACAGAGTTTTCAACAAATAAATGTGGGTCATTATATTAATTCACTTTGAGATAATTAATCTTTATTGGTCATATCTTGGATTAGATCCTCTTGAATTGGGTCGAAAATGACTCAATTCTATCAAAAAAGACCAAAAAATACTAAAATTGGGTCAAAATTGACCCTTGTATTCGAAAGGTCAGTGTTGCGGCATTTTCAAGCTAGCGTACAGTGCCAACCCAAAACTGAAGTGGTGTCACGGTGCTCAGTGTTTTGGTTAAACCCAGAATACTAGCCTGCATTGCAAGTATTGCGACACTGCATGTGTAGTACTGCAGTGCTTACCTTTATGTCATCCAGCGCTGCGAAACTATAAACACAGTGTTCGGTCGATTTTCTAGAAAAGTTTTCCGATCCGAAAATTGTCCAAATCGCTATAATACCTCAAAATAATGAATTTAAGCACTAATATTCATAATTAACAACCCTAAAACCAATAAATAAATCCCTAAAATATCTAATATTCAACATATTACGTAAAACACAAATCATGCATGAATAATCCAAAACCTAGAAAACCTAATACACATATATTATCAAAACTAGAGTAGTGCATGATTAACCTAATTAAGTTAACATGAAAATATGTTCTGATACCACTTGTTAGATGATATTAGGATTGTAAATAAACCAAGTAGAAACCCTAAATTATTTATGCTAAATTGATAGACTATAGTTTGTTGAATATACTTGAGTTCATAGCTAATCTATAGAAGATTAGAGATGAATAGACCGAATGTGGAAGCATAAAGAAAGAATGGTGTCTTGAAGGTTTTGATCTTCTACAGCCTAAACCCTAATGTCACTCAGATGGAGTTCTTTATAACTAATGGTGAGTTAAAAAGAATTGAGCATATTGGCTGCAGGGACCATAATCCTAATAGATTCTTTAAATAGTTCCTGTTGGGTATTAATCAAACTCGACTGAGTGACTATTAGGGTATCTACATTAGTATCCATACCTAATTAGATATTCTGACTCAACTTTATTAAATCACATAGTAGGTCTTTATGAAATACTATTGCCAAATATAATCGTTTTGTATATGTGGCCCACCACAAGAAGTATAATTTCCTAACATATTATGCAAAGGACCATTTTTTAGAGTATTTTTCTTACAGTTAATTTTTAATTATAACAAATAGCTACTTTTTTCACTTCATTTTAAGAACTTAAAATGATCACTTGTTTCTTCTCTTTGCTAAACATACCTGTCTCTTTTTTCTTTTCATCGTTTTGGCAACGGTCGTCTATCACTGCATCAATATTAGATATCAAATTTCGTATTATGTGTATATAATTTTTTTTATTAAGTGCATCTGATATACTATATACTGAAACTAATATACCGGCCATGATATACTCAATTAATTTGCTTTACTTTTCGAGAAGAGATATTTACTGGACATGGGCCAAAAATTCGGCCATGTTGCTCAAAGCTCCTAATACCATGTTTTTTTATCTTTTAACTTTTCCTTTTATATACTGTTTGTGACAGAACCGGTGCGTGAACATGATAGCGCATCTTTTTAATGCGCCACTTGGGGAATCAGAGGCTGCTGTTGGTGTTGGAACGGTGGGGTCGTCCGAGGCCATCATGTTGGCTGGCTTGGCTTTCAAGAGGAAGTGGCAGAACAAACGCAAAGCCCAGGGCTTGCCCTACGATAAGCCCAACATTGTTACTGGTGCCAATGTCCAGGTATTTATCAAACTAAGCCCATCACTTTTGAAATCATTTTACTCTGAGGAATTTAGACTACTTGGAAACCAAAAAAAAAAAAAAAAAAAAGAAAGTAATAATAATAATAATAATAATAATGTTGAGTTATATATAGCTAGTGCGAGGTTCTCACTAGGTGGTAACTTTGTGTGTCACTTAGTGGTTAAATAGTTTGAGAGCCACGTGGTGAAAGACTACGTCACTTGATCACTTGATAAGTGACTGCATGTCTCATAGCTAAAAATGAAAAAAAAAAAAATACGTACATATATTAGATTTTTCAATTAATTGCTAAATTAAAAACCATTATGGTCCAATTTCCCATATTCCTTTCATGCTCACTAAGCCCATTTGGATGAAATTATGAAGGTGTGCTGGGAGAAATTCGCAAGGTACTTCGAGGTGGAGCTGAAGGAGGTGAAGTTAAGAGAAGGTTATTACGTGATGGACCCTAAGATAGCGGTTCAGCTTGTTGATGAGAACACTATCTGTGTCGCTGCTATTTTGGGTTCCACCCTTAACGGTGAATTTGAAGACGTCAAACTCCTAAATGATCTTCTCATACAAAAGAACAAGGAAACTGGGTACGTACTTATATATTATCATATTTCTGTGTTTGATTCTGATATAATCTGACGTCACAATGTCTCATACTATATAGATCACCTCCTTTTGTCTTTGGGGTAATGTTTAGACACGTTAGTCATTGACAAAATTAAGTAATGAAATTGTAGTAAAACTAGGCTTGATTATTCATTGGCAGATGGGATACCCCAATTCATGTGGACGCGGCAAGTGGCGGTTTCATAGCGCCATTTCTATACCCGGAACTCGAATGGGATTTCCGGCTGCCTCTGGTGAAGAGCATCAACGTTAGTGGACACAAGTATGGACTGGTCTATGCCGGAATTGGTTGGGTTATTTGGAGAAGCAAAGAAGACCTACCCGAGGAGCTCATCTTCCACATCAACTATCTTGGGGCGGATCAACCCACTTTCACCCTCAACTTCTCAAAAGGTCCCTAGTCATAATTAGTATACTACTTTAACATAGCACAAACATATACCTCAAACGTTATAATTACTCTATTATAACAAGTACTAAAAGTGTACTTAAAAAAATAGTCAGTACAACGGAAAACTATTTTGAGACATACGAGAAGACTAATATCAGAGACACTTAAACACTAAAAATTTGGACCACTGACATGATATGATTAATTCATACAACATATATATATATATATATATATATATCTTAAATTGGGATCAGACAATTTAATCAAAATAGGATCTCACCTTTAAAGTTGCGTGGTTTAAAGTTGTGGCACAATATTTTAGAGTTGTGAGGTTAAAAATCGTGCCACAATATTTTGTATAAATTTTAGAGTATATTAATTATATATGAGTCTTGCTAGCATGATTCATACAACAGACACTATCTAATACATGTGAAATTTTCACACATGTATCATATTAGCCACGGATGTTAAAAGCTGTCATATAATAGTGTTCAAGTATGTATAGTGTTTAGTTTACGATCAATGTATAGTATACATAGCTGTTGGCAATACCAGTAATTATATAATGATAATTTTATGGTGTGGATCATTCATATGATTGCGTAAATGCCTAATATTTTTAATCTATTGTATGTCTTTTATAACATCGCAGGTTCTAGCCAAGTTATTGCGCAGTACTATCAACTAATTCGGTTGGGTTACGAGGGCTACAGAAATGTGATGGAAAATTGCATAGAGAACATGATGGTACTGAAAAAAGGGCTGGAGAACACGGGTCGGTTCAACATAATCTCAAAAGACCAAGGAGTACCACTGGTGGCCTTTTCATTGAAGGACAACAAGAACCACAACGAGTTCGAAGTGTCGGACTTGCTGAGGCGGTTCGGCTGGATTGTCCCGGCCTACACCATGCCTCCGGATGCGCAGCACATCACGGTCTTGCGCGTGGTGATACGAGAGGACTTTTCGCGCACGCTGGCGGAGCGGCTAGTGATTGACATTCAGAAAGTTCTTCATGAGCTTGACGCTCTTCCGTCTAAGTTGCTGACCGCGAAGATTTCTGTGACGACTGATGTTGACAAGGAAATTGATCAGGTTCCAGGCAGCCCTGTCATTGCCAAGAAGAGTGCTTTGGAGATGCAGAGGGAGATAACTGACATTTGGAAGAAGTTTGTCCTGGAAAGGAAGAAGACCAACGGTGTTTGTTGATTTTAATATCTACGATATTTATATATATATATATATATATATATATATATATATGATTATATGCCAGTGTTTGTTTCTTCCTTAAGCAGTTTTTAATATTTAATGGAGTTAAAGAATCTAGTTATTCGTGAGTTAATGCTACGTGATCGAACTTTAAATATTACATATAGCTCGATTTCTTCTACTGAGGATGAATTTGTTTGGTGTGACAACTTATTAATTGGAATTCTTGTATTTGCGCATCCAATATTCTCAAGTTTTGATTCTTTGCTTCCTCTGTTAGCAAATATATATATATATATATATATAGTATAAGATTAATATTTTATACCATATATATTGTTATTGTTGGTCTCCAATAACATTTGGTTAAATCTCATACAAACCCTATTAATGGATTTCCATATTCTGATCAAATTACTTGTAGGTACGTAAATTAACTTGGGAGCAATTAACCAAAAAGTTTCAATATGAGCTTTGTAATTTTAACAAAGCAATACCATAAATGAGGAAAAATCTTCAGTCAAATGGCATTACTAATTTAAATAAAAGCATGCATTCATTTCTATATAAACATATACAGGACTGAACACACACCCCAACTTCAATCAAACAAAGAGTACTGGACCTGTATATGTTGTAGTTCAGATTGCCTAATCTTAAAATGGAACAAAAAAAAAGAAAAGGAAAGAGCACGCAAGAGAGTAAGGGCAAATTAGGAAATAAATGTGTCGGTATTTTAGGATTTGGATTGCTGCGTTCCCTTCACCACAGTGACCGGGCACGACGCATTTGTCACTACATAGTTGCTTACACTTCCAAGCAATACCCTGCATATATATAAATGTAACGATACATTAGTTAATTTGTGTATATATATTTATATAGTTCCTCATTATGATAACTAATAATGAAACTATAGCTGAACAAAAGCCAACGTGGATTTGTCATTTTAGATTCTAGAATAGTTTAACAGGATGTCGATTGCAATAAATTAGATACGGATAAATGTCCAGAACATTCTGTTCTTTTTTTTTTTTTCTAAAAAAAAAACAAAAGTTAATATATATGTAAATATCTATGCCCTACATAAAAAAGTGGCGATAGTCATTTTTTGATATTATATTTTAGAGTAATAGAGGAGATTTTGGATACAATTTGTGCTGGATGCAAAGAACGTGACAAGGCCCTATATTGTTAAAACAAAATTACACACTGTTAGCTCAAAGGTGGAATGCATCTTGACGATCACAAAATGGGAGAATGACACGTCATAATTTCGGAATTTCCTAGAAGAATAATAAAGTGGAGTTTCATTTGTAGTCAAGTCCTCATAAGCCAAGTAAATTAGCCAAGACAGTCCTTTGGCACGTTATACACCTCCTAAACGACAATAAGAAATGAAAGTGCTACGATCTGAAATGGGGTATGTATCACCCATCTATAATATAAGTCTCACAATTATATTGGACTAGATCTTATGTGAACCTATATGTTACCAAATTGCAAAAAATACAAAACATATGTGAGCAAATGGAATGGCGAGGAATTTAGTTCAACGAAATAATCTAATATCAAATTTTCAAAAGGTGAAAAAAGGTTCTTTATTTTATTTTATATACGGTCTAAAAATGACATTAAGTGGCATGTCGATAAGACAATGTTCTAAACTTCTAACAGTCTTCTTTAACTGTAAAATTAATATCTACTGGGAAGTTCGAAAATGGTCCAATATCAACTCTTTCACTAGAAAAACAGCACACATTTATATCCTAAAATTATGCCCCATCCTATTTTCTTCCAAAACTCAGTTCTCTCCTATTTACCATAAATATGAGTACAAATATGTAGTATTGATTATGTATTAGAATTTTAGTTTGTTTAGGCCAAATTGAATAAGGATAGTATGAGGTTTCTAAAAATTCATTAAACGAAGAATATCTTTAGAAACTAAATTATTGATTAAGCAATGTTCCATTAGAAGCATTTAAATTGGATCTTTAGCTGATAATGCATCGACTAATGACTAAGCAACTAATATTATGCGCCACCAATATATATAAGTCAGCACAACCAATTTTAATCAATTGGCTTAGTCACATGCACATTTCAGAATCCATGTGTTCTTACCTACTTAGAGACCCACAGAGTTTCACATTATAATTTTAAGATTTCTAGACATTTACATAGTACTGAAGATAAATTCATAGATGAGAAATTTATTGGGTGAAGATAATTAATTAAAACTTATGACTAAATTATAAGTTACCTTTTGATGGGGCCTAAACCCCTACTCCCAACGACAAAAGAATCGAGCTTGAGTTGCTCAACAGCATCCAAAAGCTTGTCTCTTGGGTCTCCCCAGTACACTTTGGCCAACACCTTAGCCCCTTTGCTCCTTGACACCTTGTCAAGTATATCAATCACCTCCGGATCATTTTTGAGTCCATACTGCTTTGAGAAGTTAATCACTTTGAATTCTTCCAGAGGAATCAAAGCTATATTTATTGTAAAAATGAAAGCAAATTAATCAGATCGATATATAATTTTTTTTTTTAAAAAAGACAAAATATGTTTAGTATATATAGTTATAGAGAGACTCATGATGACGTACGTGATCCAGTATCTTCAAAGAGTTGCTTCCTAGTATGATCAGCTTTAGGAGGCTCAACATGGATTAGTATGATGCAATCTCCGCCGTCGATCAGATTATCAACGGCCCATCGAAGGGCTGCTTTGCTGGTTGCCGAGTAGTCCATCCCTATGCCAACCGTGCGAGCCTTTGCCATATCTCTCCCTTATTCTCTTTGGTTATACGTGAAGTAGGATTTTTTTTTTTTCCCCCTAACAGTTTTGTGTTGTGACGAGTTTGATCAACATGTATATGAATTATTGTTATATAGCCTTATAACTTTGGATTCCTTCTAACGAAAGCTGAAGGTTCTCGAATGCACTAGCTTTTTACTCTTTGCAAGTTTTATATTAGTCACATACAATAATATATATATATATATANCTTGTATTTTTCTCTCCTATTTTTTGGATTGGTACCCGTATATATATATATATATATATATATATATATATATATATATATATATATATATATATATATATAAACAAATATATATTTGGAGAGAGAAGACGGATCAACTACATGACGGAATAATGGAAGGCCACTTTTATTCCTTGGTGATAAGAAGTTGGTAAAAATAATCAAATATGGGCTTCAGTATCACATCATTATTAATTTAAGATAAGAATATTTAGCAAATAAAGAAAGATAAATCTATGTGAAGTGCAAATTGTTTCTGACTATAACAGCGTACGGCACACCAAAGAAGAGCAACTTTTTTTCTTTTTCTTTTTTTTTTTTTTTCCTTTTTGAGAAAGGGGAGGGGAGGAAGAAGGTATTAAAATCCATTGCATAACCCTTTTTGATGATTAAGCTTAAAAACCTAATTAGAGGATATTCATAAAGAAAAATCCCAGTTAGTCTATTGAAATATATTTGTACAAATATACACATTGCAGCTAGCTGTCAACACTTAATTTTGTTTAATTTGTGATACTAGCCTGTATATGCCTGACCATTATAATTTGACCGAGAAAAGGACAAAAATACAGCAACAGAACGAGAAAGACTAAAATAAACCATCTATTTTTATCCTAAATGTGACCTTTTATTCCATACCATAACAGTCCAAATACTTTTGTGTACAAAAACATATTGTACCCTTATCAATATCTTGTTATTTCTCTCAATTAAATTTACCCCCATTTAACACCGGTAGAAACGTTTTTTTTCTTATTTATTTGGAAGACGTTAAAAGCGATTACGATATATTTCCCTAAAAACCGATTAGACAAAGTGTTGTATTCAAATAAAATAAAAAAGGAAGTTATAGAGTTCTGAGTTTGAGTGGTGTGCCAAGAGCTAATGAAGGAGGATAGTCAGTTTTTTTTTTTTTTTTAAAAACTATGAATTTGATCAATTTTAAGAGAATCTGATCACTTTTTAATCAACCAATTAATTAAATATAAATAAATCATAATGTCTTTTTAATATTTTCGATCGTCCATTTGTTCTTATTTGAAGCTTTATACTTAAAAAAAAAGGAACATATGACAGATATGAATGTT
>JXTB01000026.1:1426386-1460690 GCA_002914805.1 Parasponia andersonii
TAAAAATAGTATTTTTTCATATTTAATATATTAAAATATATTAATTTATTTTTTAGAAAATTAATTTAATTTTTCAAAGATTGATTTACTTTATAAAAATTAGATCAATTAAAAAACGGTCATTTATCAAAATAAACTTACAAAATGATAATTTATTAAATAGTTGTTAAAAAAGTCCATTTTTAAAAAAATTAATCTTTCAAAATTCCATTCCTTATAAATACTCTAATTTATTTTAAGTTACAATATATTAGCCTCACGGCTCACTTCCAATTAACTTGTAATTAATTAGATCAAATATACTAACAATACTCCATTTCATTAAAGGTCCATTATAGAGCTGTTGCATTAATTACATGCCCATTAAAATTAAATGTAAGTATGTATCATAATAAAAAATATTAGTAAATTAGAATTACAAAAAATTAGTATTTTGCCACTTTAATTATTTTATTCCTTATTACCTGTAATGAAAAATCATAATTCAATAAACTAATTTATTGAATATTCAAGACAAACATTTCATTACCCAAATACGTATAACTAAACCATGTTATATTAACTATTAAATCGAAGAAGAATGATTTTCATATGGATAATGCTTGGTGTACTAATTTTTATATCAAAATTTTAATACCAACACATGTGGTGTGTAATTTATCACCACTTAATTGGTAATAATGTTTAATCTATTTGTGGTAAGTTTTAACACATTAATTAGATAGTGACAACTTACATGTCACATGTATTGGTATAAAAAATTTGGTACAAAAATTGGAATATATAATGTTATCCTTTTCATATATATACATATTTAAATTATGAAGTTGAGGTAGAAGGAAAACATGAAACTAATACAATCATATAATTGGTCCTTAACACTAAAAAAAAAAAAATACAGTCATATAGTATATTATTCCTCTTAGCATTCGGGGATATCTCAAGATTACCCAGAAGCATTTAAAGAAAAAAGGCAACATGCTATTCGAGATGGGACCATATATATGTATCACCTATTTTAATAAGAGCATATTACCAAATAATTATTGAAAATATAAACGGCTTATTTTAGGTCATGCTGATTAATAACTCAAATAATAATATAAGCTTTTTAAATTTCATTTTAAAAAGACTAAGCAAAGTTCAAATCACTTTATTTTTTATAAAGGCCAAATAGGTCACTAGCAACTCCCCTCAAAAGGATTTGACAACATGACAATTAAGGGCCTTAAGGGTAACTATCACTACCTTCTCAAAAAGGATTAACTAGATGACAACGACTAAAACTCCTCTATACCACTCGGTTGATTGATATTCATTACTACATATAAGACGTGGGAACGGAGCATTGTACAGAAGTAGGGCAAAAGAGCAATCATCAGGACTAGATTATAGATGTTACATTTTCCCAGCAGCCAAACAGCAACTTTCCTGATTGGAAAATAGTACGTCTTCAAAGCTTGACGGTTCTGTTGAAAACTAGAGAGTATTCACTGCTGGGCAACATGCAGTCCGAGCACTTGTTGCTCATCATTCGGAAGCTTAAGCTTGGCTCTCTAGGAACTGTCAACGGCCTGTTTGATCTGCATCAATAACGCCAGCAAAACTAATCATATATAGATCAATATATATCATGTATATATACGGCTTTATGTAAAGAAAATATTTCTTTTCATCTTTCTTTTTTGTAGAATTAGTATATTTTCTGGCCACTACAATTAATATGTTATCTTGTTACCTTTGTGGAAAGAAAGGTCTGTCGAAAAAGGGCATAAGCTGAGCTCTAGGAATCATCTCCTTTCTCAGCAACCTGATCTCCTCATCTTCTATCATCTGTATCCAATTTCATAATTATATGATTATTAATAATTATTTTTATCCCTTTAGAGTGATTTTTCGAATTAACTAAACTATTAATCATGTAATCGAACCTTCTGTAGCCTCTCTTCTTGTCTCTTCTGTCGCTCTGTGATATACAGCTTTGTGGCCACCTGTACGTGTATATTCGTTCATTCATTATATTTTGCTAATTATATACCTACGCAGAACAATTAATTATTTGATACAAGAAGTACCGATTATTAATTTATGTCCACCTAGTCTCACCTCATAGTTGAAAATTGCACGTTTGACTGCCCTTTGTTGAGTATGGAGTTTGAAATCTTGAGGTTTGGTATTTTCTTTTGCACAAGGCTTTTGAGAAGTCTACAGAGTTTTAATTAATTGACAATGATTTATTGAGGGAGTTGAGAGAGATGGTATATATAATATTTATTTTAGTTCTTCATCGAAGTACATTTATTCGTACGTACCTTAGCTTTGTCACAAAGTCGGTCCTTGAGTGCTTCATCTTTTGTCTGAAAAAGTCACAAAATCATTATGCTAGCTAGTGACTAGTGAGTCTTCAAAGCATGACAATTATTAAAGGAAACTTTTAAGGGGAAAAAAGAGAAACAATGCCCCACGACTTTGGCAAATAATAAAGACGAGTAAAGGGTTTTTTGGGGGAAAAAGAATCAATGTAGATCGTAATTTCTTTAAGTATCACTAGCTAGCGAGTAACATTAACGGTACTGAAAGAACAACGATGACTAACCAAAGAATGTTAAAAGAAAAAATGTTGCTCCTACTTATATTTAATATGTTAATTATTTTTTACGTTAAAAACATCAAAGTTGCCAAATTGGAAGTAACTCAAAAATGATCAAAGCTACGACGTCTTGATCCTTTGTCCTTAATATTAATAATCCAGATTACTTATATGTGGCTTTACATATATCTATGTAGACATCACTACAGTAGCAGAGAGCTGTAGTATAGTATAGCTCCATGAATACATGTAGATGTGTACTTCGACGGCCATTAATCTATTAATTTCTCACCATTCCTCTGCTGCCGGAGCTGGAACTGGAGCTCCATGACGCTGCAGACTGTGAAGCACTCTTCACAAACTTTCCATCCCCCCAAAAACAAAAAAAAAAAAGAAAAGAAAAAACTCAGTACTGAATAATGAATATATATGAAAGGAGCAAATATATAATAAGAGTATGAAGCTAGCTAGCAAGTTCAAAATGCCACAACCTTAAGAGCAGATTTGGCTCGTGACTTCTCCATGATTAAGAACTTAATAACAATGGTTGTGGCTGTATTGATTTACTCAAGTACTACTAGTGGACTAATCAAGATGAGTTTATATATTTGTAGATATATAGGATAGGATTAGGGATCAATAGAGAGAATTAGAGTTGAAATAAGGTAGGAGATTGGTAACTGTCTTGAATGGGCATGGTTTCACCAACATGCGCTTACAAATTTTGCATGCACCAAACTTTCTGATTAAACCTCCCTCTCAAAATTCATTCATTAGTCAAACTCAGACTCCTCCCAAGTTTCCTTCAAATCTCCTCTTTGCTTTTTTATTCTTTCCTGACAAATATTCTGGCTCTGCTTCACATCAATATGCATGCCTTTTATTAATCAACAATTATCAAACATTAATTGGCACTTTAACTAACATTTAAATAATCAAGTGAGCATAGAAATTATCAAACTAACAAAACCACAAAAAGGAAAAAGAAAAAAAAATCAGTGCTGATACGACAAATATTATTATCATGCTGTACAAAACAAGCCATGCTGAAATAATTATGTAGTGGTACTACAACTAACTAATGTACGTGCTCAAGTTTTTCTTTTTCTCTCTATTTTTTTTTCTTTAGTTTTCTTTTTCTACATTAATCAATGGTCGAGTGAACTCAGTTATGCTTATGATTGCTTGACTCTTAACTCTCAAGAATATTAGTTTTCTTTTTCTACATTAATCAATGGTCGAGTGAACTCAGTTATGCTTATGATTGCTTGACTCTTAACTCTCAAGAATATCAATTAATATTGAGGATTATCTGGAAAAAAAAATATATCAAGTATTGCCTTTATGTCATTTTCACATGGTTCGTTCAAAAGTATACCTTTATATTTTGAATTTTTGTAAACTTATATATTCTATATATAAATTGACTAATAAATTCCTTATTAAATACGACATCTAAATTGATGATATCTTATTTTTGTTGATTAACACAAAAATTTTATTAAAAATAACTTAAAACAGTTATAAATCACTTAATTTGTATACAGAGAATATAATTTTGCAGAAATTTGAAATATGGAGGTATAATTTTGCACAAGTTAAAAAATATAGTTTAAATTGCAAAAAAGTCATACTTGAAGGTATTCTTTTGTAGTTATATATATATATATATATATGTATATATTAATATTAAGGTTGTGATAGTATATATGCTGATTTATAATGCAGTGCTTTGCTTTATGTCTGTGTCAATTCCGAAAGTTTTATAAGGGGCAATTTGGGATTTGTCAATCCCCCACTCTCGAATGTTTCTTTGTTAAATCAGTTAACAAATTAAACCAAGACAGAAAACCAACCTTGATTATATTTGGAGTTTTTGGCTTTTCTGGGGTAAGCGGCATGTCACCATTTATGCCTATAGTTCGTTAGGTAGTGGACTTTAATATATAAAGATTACAAATGATTATGCAATGCTTAAGGTTGAAGTCTTAGCTAGCTAAGAATTTAATTCATGATAAGTACAGTACTGCTTAACTACTTAATTAGTGACTAAACCAATTTTTACGTGATAATCTAACGAAATAGTTAACAGAATTAAGCATTCAATTAACTGCATGACACTCAAATGTTTTAACCACCTTACTGGCGCCATATACTATCAAAAGATTGTCATGACTTTGATGCTTTTCTTGCATTTGAAGAAGTCATTGAGGTTTTAAATTTTTAATGTTACAATTATTTTTTATCCAAGCTGGTGGTTAATGACGTGTCCTCACTAATTTCAGGAAAATAAAATAACAAAAACAACAAATTAATTCAACCGCAAAGTAGTAAAGAAGAACTTAAAAAATATGAGTTTTTACAATTAGGGATTACTAATGCCCTTGCAGTGATAAAAGTAATCGTTTATAAATTTTCTTAGACTAACTCTTATTCTCCTGTTACTCATCTAATTTTACTTAAATACCTTAATCAAAATATTCAAATCTTTTCACTATGAACCATGGTCACTCCAAATATCTTCACCAATCTCTTCATGAAATTTTTTCGCAATCAAAGATATAGGAGTTGGCTCGTCGTCATCCAATTTGGTGTTTTCGACTGCAGTCAAGATTTTAATGCAGGGTGGGATGCATGAGTAAGGTCGAAATTCTAAAAGTTTCCTTTAAAAAAATATTATTTTGTAAATATTTTATATATTGTCCTTTAATTGATAATAGGCTTTCATATAGGATAAAAATTAATAATGCCCCAAAATAAATGTGTGAAAAAAAAACTGAAAGAAAAAAAATAAAAATAAATAGACCAAGAAAAGAATTAGCAAATCTAATATATGAATAAACCGAAAAGTTGACCTCTTAGTTTCGGTCTGTCAATTAAGATCGATCGGCCGGTTACTCCTTTTGGAGTGGTCGGTCTCGAATATTTTTGATTTTGGAAAACCGAAAGTAACGTTCACTTTCCAAATGGACCAAAATCGATCTATATTAGTCACCTCTAGCCACTACAGTCCACTCATGGTACAAATATTCCAGTGTATTACATTTTCGTGTTGTGTCCATGGTAATCAACTTGGAAGAAAAAATT
This sequence comes from Parasponia andersonii, assembly GCA_002914805.1. NCBI lineage: Eukaryota > Viridiplantae > Streptophyta > Magnoliopsida > Rosales > Cannabaceae > Trema > Trema andersonii. The sequence goes on from JXTB01000026.1 coordinate 1,432,064, forward strand.
CTTAACCAGACCAAATATGTAAAAATATTCTTGGTCGCCATGAAATTTTTAAAAAAAAATTTAACCAAACCAAATATTATATGTTTGATTAGTTTGGATTTTGTTATGTAAAATTTAACTTCATTATGTTAAATTAATCTTTCCCTTTTTTTTTTCCAGCTACTATAGACAGTCATAACTTACAAGAAATTAAAATTACACATCAAATCAAGTTTCAAAAAAACAATCACTATTAAATAAATAAAAATAGTTAAGTGCAAAAAAAAAAATACCATGAACAGTGGCCCTTGTGCAACTTTAACCATAACTTTTTGTTTGTGCAAAATTAAGAATTTCCAACAATTTGTACCCTCTAAGACAAATGACAAATTAATTCTATTATTATCTGAGGGCATTTTTAATAGGAATTCAGTGCTTTGCAACAATAATATGTGATGTAAAACAAGAGTGAGAATTTAGAAGAGATAAGAAAAATAAGAGAAAAAGAGATTTAGGAAGAAGAATAGAAGAATTTAGAGAAAAAGAAAAAGAATTTTAGAGAAAGAATAAGAATATTAGAGAAATAATTTCTGAATAATACTTGTTTATCATTATTCAAGTCTTAGCGGTAATAAACATAAAGAGAGAAGCACATTTATAGATAAGTTCTTGAACAAAATAAAGAAACTAACAAATTATAGAAATAATCATAAAAGAGAAAAATATCAAGTTAGTTATTCAAAATTAAATAAATTCTAATAATTAAGTAAAACAAAATTATATAGTCCAAACATAATCTAATTAATAATAATATGGATTCATAATTTATCTTATTCATATTCCTCATAGCCTCAATCGAATCTAGCGTTTGATGGAGAAAAAAAATCATTTATGTCTTTCATTTTTTTCATTCTTTTAATAAAAGTTTCTCATATATTTTAGGATTATTGGGATAAAAACACTCAAAACATTTGGTCGATACATCGTCATAATCTCACCATCATCTACTGCAAGTCATAATTTTTCTCCATATATATGAAAAGCGCACCACAACATAGCTCAAGAACATTACGAAATAATTTATACTTAAGGATATGAAGGGTAGCGCTAAAAAAGAAAAACAAAAATGAAGAGTAATCTAATCATGCACGCATTGAGGAATGGAGACCAATATCCTATATTGATTGATCACTTTGGGATATATTATTTTTTTGTTTGTTTTTTTGTTTTCGATCATAAAGATTTTTTTTTTCTATAATTCTATGAAAGTTCTAATTTATGGAAATAAACATTATTTCTTTCTTTCTTCTTCTTTTTTTTTTTTGAATCTCAGTCTTTGATATCTTTTTTTTTTTATGTATTTTCACATCCATTTGAATTATAAATTTTCAATCACTTTCAATGTGAAATTTTAAGGTATTCCATTTCAATTTTAAATTAAAACTTTAATTTGAATTATAAATTAAAATGGGAATGAAAAACAGGAATGAAAAAGTAAGAATGAATTAATGAAATGGGATTAAGAATGAATTAATGGAATGGGATTAAAAAAATGGAACAAGATTGAAAAAAAAAAATTCTACCAATAGGTAACAGACAAGTTACCCATCATGTACAAAATAAATAACCTTCTGTATTTATATAAGTATTAAATATAGTTGAGTTTTTTGGTAAAATTACTCAATACATTATAGCCATCTGATCAAAATTAAACGTTCCACATTTGAATACCTATCCATGGATAAATATTGTAATACCAATTGAAGAAGAAATATATATATATATATATATGAATAGACGACCAATCTAGTAGGTAATTTTTTCCTCTATATGTAAGTATTTTTTTAGCCATTGGATCATAATCCAATAGTGATCCAACAGCTATAATGAGATGTATGAAAAGACNTAAAGTGAAAGCATACCGATTCTTGGAGCACTACGTGATGAGTATAATCAATTGAACGTAATAACTAAAAATAATAAGGGTATATCATATGTACCTTGAGAGAAGAGCATCTTATAGGAAAATACGTAAAAGTTCAGAATTGAGGTAAGTAATGTCATACTTGTAATATAAAAAATTATCTATTTATGTGAATATGTGGAATCTTCTCATTATGTGTACATACATGTATCTTTACATATGGCGTTGAATACATAATGTATTTATAAATGGCCAGCTCAACAAATTTTGGAGCCTTAAGCAAAATCTTTGAAGGGCACCTATTAAAATATGATATATATATATATATTTCTTCACTTGAGTTATTTCCATTCTCTTACTAAAATTTTAAAGAGCTCATTTATGGGAGTACATCAAACTTTGTATTCTTCTCTTTTATTAAGTTTGTCATACCCAATAAATATTTTCTATTAGATATATTTGTTATTAAATTAAGTATACATGACAAGCAAATTATATAATACAATACAAAAATAGCAAAACAAATCAAATAGTGAAAATTAACAAATAGATAAAAAATGAGTAAGTAATATGGAACATGGAGATTTTTTATTGCAAATCTGTATAAGAAATCTTGAAAAGATAGTACTAGTATCTAATCTTGAGAAAAGGTAGAAATTTTATTTTCTTTTATAGAAAGATGAGATATTATACTAAAAGAAGAAGAAGATGAATTGCATTTGAAAAACAAAAATCAAAACAGTTGAGTATCATGTAAAATGAAAAGAAAATGTTTTGTTTATAATTTCCAAACAAAATGGGAGATAAATTAGTTTTCCTTTTAAAAAATATCCTTTAAAAAATGACATTTGATAATGCATAAAAATATAATAAAAGATATTTAATTTTTAAATTTGATAATAACTATAGTGCAGGTTATTTTTGGGGCTTTTCTAAATTTGTGGTCTGAAACAATTGCCTAAATTGCCTAAATGAAGAGATGATATTATATTTATATTATCTAATGAGTATTGGTGAATAGGGTGTGACAGGTCAGCATCTAAATATGTGATATGGTTCCTTTGGTGATACTTTGATCTCTTTAGGAATACTTTGGTTCTTTCAGGGATAGTCTATCCTTTCGGGGATACTTTGGTCCTTTTAGGGATATTATGGTTTCTTTTGGAACACTCTAATAGTAGTATGGGATGGACCTTTACTATACAAAGAAGGGAGTCTTTGAGGCTCAAGATTTTTATACGACGTCTCATCAGTTATATATTCTCTGAGTGGCTTNCTAAATTTGCGGTCTGAAGTAATTGCCTAAATTTCCTAAATGAAGAGATGATATTATATTTATATTGCCTAATGAGTATTGGTAAATAGGGTGTGACAGGTCAGCATCTAAATATGTGATATGGTTCATTTGGTGATACTTTGATCTCTTTAGGAACACTTTGGTCCCTTCAGGGATAGTCTATCCTTTCGGGGATACTTTGGTCCTTTTAGGGATATTATGGTTTCTTTTGGAACACTCTAATAGTGGTATGGGATGGACCTTTACTATACAAAGAAGGGAGTCTTTGAGGCTCAAGATTTTTATACGACGTCTCATCAGTTATATATTCTCTGAGTGGCTTCGTATGCGATTTACGATTTTATCAGGTAATATAATATATACAGAGATTCTAATTATATAATTATATATTATCTGTTATATACACTCTGTATCTGTATATGTTACTTAGTTTGTTTCATACTCACATATGTTCTTATATTGTATAAGATATTGATGATATATGGGTTTGGAGGAAGAGTGCTGACTTTCTAAATATAGCTTGTGTATATGAGTATTTTGATATGTGATTTTCTGACTGAAGTTTTGCACCTATTTTTGAGCATATGTATATTATATATAACTACTATATGAGAGGTCCACTATATATATGTGTAATATGGATATATTATATTATAAATAATTGTGAGTAGAGTTTTCATTATATTTTTCAAAAAGTTTAATAAAGTTTTAATTACTAGTTTTTTTTTTTAATTCTGGGTTGTATAGCATCTCCCAATCTTATTAATTAATTATATAAATATTTTGTAAAAACTATTAAATTTCAATAAGGGCAAGATTGTAATTTCAAAATTTTGGGGACTAATCTGAAAGAGAATTTGTGATTTGAAGCCATTTCATGATTTTAAGAAGTGGAAATGCATATTTGAGGGCTGCTAAATGGCCGTTTTTCCCTCAAAATAACCCAAATCCATAATCTCTCACTCTTTCTTCTTCTTCTTCTTCTTCTGCCTCATGATTTATCTCAGCCACTGAAACCTAGTGATTAGCACCCTAGATCCGACCTCCCTCTGACCAACTAGTGTAGATACCATGTATCTACAACCATTAGTAGCCACGTGTGTGATAAAAAGAGAAGGGTCTACTCCTATTTTTGTAAATTGCTTAGCCACTCCTAACTATCACCACACTGTGGAATCAACTACTTAGGCTGAAGTTGAGCTTTTTTGACCACTAGCCACCATCTAGCACTGCATCTCATTGAGTTTGGTAAGTTTTGCCTCAACTTTGACCATTTTCTAACTAAAAATTTGGCGTATTCATGGTTATGTTTCTAAATATTAGTGAATTTGAGATTTTTGGGTTGAAATTATATGAATAAATAATGCAGAAGTAAGGTTGATGGATTTGAATGTTGAATATGATTTTTAGCTATTTTTCAGAGAAAAAGTTAGTATATTTATTGGTATTTTTTGGAAGTTAATTTTAAAGTTTGGAATAATTGGCCCAAATTAGGTTAGAGACATTGATATGGATTTTTGAGGTCAAATTTATGATTAGTGGACTTGAGAAACGAATTTTAACATATAACGCATATATGTTTCGGTTGGACACCCGAACTGAGGCATGAAAGGCTTGGGTTGTAATACCCTCTAGTTTAACCATATTGTCATATACAGTCAAACTATGAAGTATTATTTTTTCTTAAACATTATCTTTTGTTTTGATAAAAAGGTGGGCAAATTTTGAACTTTCTAAAACCTTTAAACAAAAGCAACTGCATGGCATTTCTAGTTAAAAGTATCTTTACAAAATGTACAATCAAAAGAGGTTTTCATCAGTCTACTTTGCCATCAACAATAGTATCTATATTATACTAAAATATCTCAAAACAAAAATATCACCCACAGGTCAACCTCGTCTACATCTATATGATCATGGTGACAAAAGGTAAGCCAGGCAACTAGCTAGTCAATACCAACATGTGCCTCCTCATCTGTATCATAAGACTAAAATGAGCTAAAGCCCAATAAGTAAAAACTATGCATGCTTATGAATGCTTTAAAATCGCATAAAGTTCCCATTGTACCATTTTCTTTCTTAAATATTTGAGTCTATGCATTTTTCTTAAAAATTATTCTTAGTTAGGCCCCTTGGCACATTGCTTGTCCTGTAAGTCGATAGGCCGTGATAACTCCTTCCCTCATCAAAGGGGCAACCCACACTACGCTAATATTGTCCCGCTTCAACGAGACACATTATAAGATCCGCAAATCCCACTTCAATGGGAGAGTCTGCATCAACAGACTTACCTATCCAGCTCTGACAGACTAACAATTACCATTAAAACTTATCTTATAAAATTGGTACAATGGTACTCACTTTCAAAACTCTTATAATAAAAGTCTCTATTTGCATGCAAAACGTGCCATGCACATGCCATTTCATAATTTTCAGGAATAAGTAAGTTTCATATAAATACATCTTTCATATAATTCTTGTGATGCAGTTATAAGTCTTTATTTACCTCGTGTCCTGAATAGGAATCGATAGTGGAAAGAGTCAATATCCTCTAGAGATTGGTATGCTAATCACCTGTCATAAATTACTATTATTCAAGATGCACAGTTTACAAAAAGAATGCATTAAGATACTTGAACAAGACCGAAATCAGAACTTCCACCAATTTAGGAAACTTAATCTTAAAATGACCTAGGAGTATATAAATCACTTAAGGTACTTAGCAGCCAATATCTAGCATTAAAAAACTATTCAAAAGTAGTAAAATATGAATGCTAGTTTATTAGCACAAAAATGATCCAAAATAACATCTAATTTTATAAAACTAGTTCATTTACTTCTAAATTGTACCATTTGGTTTTAAAAATATTTGGACAGCACCTCCCCTATTTTTAGGACATCCCCACATGATTGAAATCATGATTTAAGACCTGTGGTAGCAATCAACATACCAATTCCCACATATACAAATCAAAAGAAACACCTAGGATAACATAGAAGCACATTTTAAATCTTTTTTGGTTTAGATAAGTTTAAGACAATTTGTGCACTTGTCTATGGCTACAAACAGTAGCTAAATTAATAGAATAAATATTAGAATCCATGACATATCCATTACAAGTTGAGAAAATAAAATTACAAGTATAGAAAGCTTAATACACCCACAGAAATACTTGAATACACAATTAGTAATTTTGGGGCTCTAGGTGTAGCTTGAATTCTCCACTTAAATTTTATATTTCCAGCAATATATAAGGGTTTCTAAGACTATTATTAATCAAATAATTGCTTTGGTTTAAGGGCTAATACAAAAGAAATTGACTATAAGTTCAAAATCATACATAATGCTCACTTTGACTAGTTTGAGCTTTTGTTGGAGTTCTTGCTTTCTACCTCCACCAAACTGATTCTCTAGGCTTAGAATTAGATTTTTAGACTTAAGAAGACTTGAAAAAACCATTATTTAAGTGGAAAAAAGCAGAGAATTGAAATTAAAGGACTAGACCTAAAAAGAAGAACTTAATAGAATTACCTTGACTAGTTTTGGTGTATCTTGCTTTCTAGGGCTCCAATTTGAGTTCTACCACTTGGAACCTCTTGGAAATATTTGAGGGAAGTTGAGAGAAGTTAGAAAAAGCATTGGAGAGTTTCAAGTCATGACTGGAGAGAAAGGGAAAGCAAATGACCAGATTTGACCCAAAATCAACACTTAATGGCTAAGAAAAGGTATAACTTAAATTCTAAGGAGTATTTTGGGTATTTTACACATTACTTTCAATGTGTTCAGCTCTAAAACATCCTTAACATAGTCACTACGTTACTAGTCACTCCTATATACCCAAGTATAGCCAAAGTTGGTGAATCCTACCTTAGAAAGTGAAAACTAGTCATACTTTGACTTGTGATTCTATATGGCCAATCTTATTGTAATTTGGTGGAACCTAGCCCCATAACCAATCATTAAGCATACAAATAAGCCAATTACACTCCAATTAACAGTGCAAACATAGTATTACTTTCATAATTATATTCTCTGCTCTTTTAGCATACCGAGTTCTCTGTCTGAGGATATTGAACCTTTACACTACATTGGGACACTTCGATAATCATTAGTGTAATAACATGTATATAAATGCACATAATATAATGAATGAGTATGTTACTAGAAAACTAGTATTAACGACTTCTAGATGCTTAATATGCAATTAGAACATATTTATTATTGGCTTAGTATGCATGTGAGAATCTTGGGCACCACATGGGTTTTGTCTCGATTTACATGCCAAAACTCGGGATTACACAGTGATCAAAATTAAGTAAACTTACTATCTAAACTTACTATTTTAGGCACGTAGATTGCAATGAAAACGCTCATTTGAGCATCTAGGCATTCGTCTGGAAGTTAATCCCTTAAAGTGAGCAAATTTGAATCCAACATTGGCCTTTCTAACCTCTAGATGACCCTCAGGATTACCATAAGCCTCAATAATAACTTTAGTCACTCGTTTGAGGTAGAGACTCAATTATATGACTTTAAGTTGATCTCATATGAACCTATCTATTTTGATCAAATATGATACTTTATGAATTAAATTGCAAAATATGTTTTTAAATTATTTTTAATGCTCATGATTAATATTAAACAACATTGGAGATATGCCACACTAGTTAGTGTGTCATATATATTGTTTCTGTTATATTTTCTGCAGAAACTTGATTTATATATTTTGACAAAACAACTATTATACTGTTGAAACTTTTGGAAATTACTGCATGGCTGATTTTGATAAACTGAATGACGATTGTATATGTCTATTTTATGCATTAATATTACATATTGCATTACTTGATACACGATATCCATCGATGCACGAATGTCCAAGCAGGACATACGAACCTTATTATATCTTGAGCACAAATTTCCTATAGGGGGCTTTCGGACTATGTCATGTGATGATTGATATATGTATGTGTAAGACATGATAGGAATGCACAAGCATTTTAGATAATTGATTGGGATTTAAAATGTTATACAATGTGTTAGAAATCTTATTTATAAAGCCCATATATTTTGCTAAATTGCTAACCATACAAAACTTTAAAAAGTAAGTATTTCATATAAAATAAAAACTTATAATAGATTTTTTACTGAGCTTTGGTTCATCCTTTTCTTTCCCTAAAGTGGTATCCAATGCAATTTAGATAAGGAGGTTTAGTTAAGGCATTGGAAGCTTACTAGTTATTACTTTTATTTTTGATATATTCCTACTAAACTTAAGTGTTGGACTTGAGTAGGACTATGCATGGATTGGTTATGGTTATGTAAAGCTATTTATAGGATTATAAGATGATATGTATGACTTATGTCTATGGGTGATAGTCAGAGATGGATATATGACGTATGACGTTGGTTGGTGAAATTAGGAAATATTACAGGCTATATGTACATATATGTTTGTTTATTAGTTTTTGCAGGTCGCTCTATTCAACTAGTTTGGTTAGATTCATAACTTAAACTTTAAGGAAAAAAAATGCATCCTAAACCGACTAACATATGGAAATACCAATAGTTAGGTTTAGTTTAATATGGATTGGTCAAGTATTACAAAGTCACTATAAGTTACAGCTTTTGGTCAAAAGTAACATGTAGTCACAAGTAAAAACTGATTGTAAATAATATATAGTATTTAGATATAAGTTGTCATTATTGTTTTAGTCACATCTTTTTATATAAAATAATTAAATAGTTTGTAACTAAAATATAATTTAATTGTAACCCTCTAAGAATTCCTAGATTTGTAACCTTAGTAGAATTATTATTGATAGGCTTAATGTCAAATTTTAATAAGCTTACTTTCACAATGCTTGGAAATTGGTGTGTATTATGATTATAATGTTAAATTTTATTATATGAGAAAACTATAATTATTCATTATTTTAACTTAGAAATTTTAAGTTGATTTTCTTTAATAATAAAGTAATTCTGTAAAGAAAATATTATATACATCAATATGACTTAGGTTATCTAAATAAAAATATGACATATTCATGTCATATTAGAAATTGTTACATCTAATAATCTAAAGTTAATAGTTGCACCAAAATAGTACCATGACATAATTTGAATGGCTAGGATTTAAGTATATAATGAATTAAGTAGACAAATCAATCCAAAGGTAGACAATAAGTTGTAGAAAAAGATGAAGACTAGTGAGATTTTATTTTAGGAAGATGACGACTTTAAATTAGTGGAATAGAAAAGGTAAGGAAACAAAAGGAATAAAGTTAGTGGTTAATTTTAAAAAAGGAAAATATAGACAAAACTAATTGATAGCTTTTGTCTCTAAAATAATTCAAAAGGTAAGGAAAAAAAAACTGATAATGGAGATATTCTTTGGAAGTCAGTGGTCATAATTCAAAGAAGAAGACATAGACAAAACTAATTGGTAGCTTTTGTCTCCAAAATAATTCAAAAGTTAATAAAAGAAAAAATATAGTAAAGATTTTCTTTAGGAGTTAGTAGTATTGGATTCCAAATAATTGAAAAAGAGAAGAGAATAGAAACAAAGACAAAGGTAGTGGATGAATGAATAAATAAAAGAAGAGACAGTGGAAAAATAAGTAAATAAAAAAATAAAAGTAACACATTGTAGTAAGATGTATTCTATCTTTGCACTATAATTTGCACTATAAATAGACCTTTTATTTGGCAATTGGAAATCTATTTTCAACTTTTCAATTACTTAGCCAAAACTATCTTCATCTTTCCTATTATCCTTTTTCTAAAAGAAAAACTTTTCCTACCTTACTTTCTTCCAAACTCATAAGAGCTATAATATAGTACCCATCATCCTTACTTTTCCTATAAAAACTCTAGAACTTAAGAATTATAATTAAGAGAAAAGAGCATATAGTTTTGTGATGGAGACGTAAAGAAGAAGAAGGAAAGATCTTTAGAAGATAGGTTGCATAAACACATTTAAGTTTATTAAGATTTTTAGCTATAAAATTATGAGAAGTTTAATTTGAGTATTTTAAATTCTAATAAAATATTGATATACTTGAAAAAGTTGCCAAACACACCAAGAAAGAAGATACAAGCTTAAAAGGTAAACATTCCTTCACTTTACTTGTTATGTATTTAAATAGATATTACAAAGGATTAAATAGGTAATAATATATTTGATCTACTTTAGATGTTATATAATTTATTTTTATGTCAAGGCTTATTTTGTTGATGTCTTAAGCCTTTAAATATGAATATTTTATGATAATAAAGGCTAAAATAATAATAATAATAATAATAATAATAATAGTAAAATAAATTCAAAATGACTAAACTCAAAAATGGAAGATTTTTTTAGCGAAAGACCCTAAAATAAAATATGCATGAAAATGAATCAAGCTTAATGATTTATACTTAGATCATTAAGAATATATTTTTACTCGTTAAAAATACTTTTAAAAAGTTAAAAATATTTGCTCAAAAGTTGAAGGGACTAAAATATCAAAATTTTGAGTATTTTGGAACAAAAGCATAATTTTAACAAAATATGGGTGAAATCTGTGAGAAAATTATTGTAGGCAATTTTAAAACTATATTAAAGTGTAAAAATAAATAAAAGAAGAATCTTTAACAAAAAGATAAATTATAACTCAAGGTTTACTTTTGGAGGGTATGAATGATAGAAATCTAAAGATTATAGGCAAAATATAAATTACAAAACTTGAAATTTTGAGTTAAAAAATTTAGTACAAGAATAAATAGAAAACTTTATTTTAGATCTCTAATTAGAATAATAAAAGATTTACTTAAGTTTATGGCATGAAGTCAATAATAATAGGAAATAAAAAATGTATGCCCCTAATTACATTTAGTCCAAGTTTAGTAATGGGTCTAAGAAGAGCGAAAAATACCTAATAATATGTTTTGCCCAAAGTATAATTTTAGATTTAAAATTTGTGCAACTATTAGTTTAGTCCACATGTCATATTAAGACCCATGATTACGAATAAAGTAATTAATTAAGAATAATTCAAAGTAATTGATGAAGAGCAAATAACTAAGAAAACTTAACCGATTAAGGATAGATTAATCAAAAGGTTAATATGATAAGGGTTAAGGAAAATTAAATCCCATCTATTGAAGTTGAAGGTATAAATTATTCAAAGAATATAACACGACATTATTTCTCAAATGTAAGTTTTATGTTTGATTAAGACTAAGTCTTAATAATCTTAAACCTACAAAGTAATTAGAATATTTAGAAAAAAATAATAATATAAGTCCACTTTAAATTACTCTAACAATTAGAGTATATATACATCAGGACAAAACTCCAACCTAAATATTTGTAATTAACGAGTAGAACTAGGACAATTACGTTACAAAGTAAGTACAATCTCACCTACGACATTGATAGTTTTAAAAAAATTTTCTGTTTGTGATATGATCTGTATGAGATTATTACATGTGTTGCCATGCTTATACCTTATTATAGTGTAGCTTATGTATTATGTGGAATATGCTTATAAAGATGCATTTCTATGCTATTAAAATGATATATGTTTACCTTACAACATTGTCATATTACAACACTATAAGTGTACTTCAACAATAGAAATGCTAAGATAACAAGATATAATGTTTAGACTTGTTATTAAAGAGTAATTACTCAAGTTAAGAGAAGACTAAATAAGATAAAAATTTAAAGATATCATACAAATCTTTACTAAGTGTGGAATATTTGAGGGAAGATGAGACCGACCTTCATTAGGTAAGGATTCCAAGGAAATATATGTTAAGTTTATGATCGTGGTTATTTTTAGTTTGGTCGCTCTTCTGTTTTCCTATTCCCTATTCGGTAGTGTGCATAGTGTGTACACTAGGACCTATACAAAAAATAAAAGAATTTGTGATAAAGAATGAGATAAAATAATAATATAATATATTGTAATAAAGCATAAAATAATGATTTCATAAAATAACATAATCAGACTTTCATAATAAATTATTTATTTGTGAATAAAATATTTTGTGAAAATTACATTATACTTGTTGAGCAAAAGCTTACATTGTATAAGTTTCCATACTGTAGGTTCCAAAAGAAAGAAACCTTTGAATTGATTGATGGGTTAGTTGGAATCGAGGCCAGAATGAATGCAAAGTACGAGCAATGGAATACTGTCATTAAATTAATTCCGTATAGGTTCTAATTATGAGACAGATAATTTCAAATATATAAGTTTGATGTTGTTTGAAAACATATTTATTATTTGGCATTTTATTTCATAATATATGATTTTATTAAGTTAAATTTGAAAATATATTTTGATTGAATGGAGTTTAAATGAACGTTTTTCAGTATGAAAAGATCTAAAAGTGAAAATATTTTGATTTGAATAAATACAAAACTCAAGGAGTTCTCTTAAACTGACCTAAATTGTCTAAGGAGAGCTTGGGACTTAAATAGTCTGTATGTGACTCTTTCCTCACTTTTGAGTTTTTTATCGTTATACATTATTTAAATCACCCTATGTAAAAAGTTTATAAATAAATTTAAATAAGTATCCTAAAGTATTTTACTTGTTTTCAAAATTATCAAATTAAGTAAATGGTTAGTTATAAATATCAATCTCTTCAAAAGAAATAAAAGTAAATTAAAAAAAAAATTATTCATCAATTTTCAGTGTCTAAATTTCTCTTTTTAAGTAAGTTAAGAATATAAGTAGTTAACGGTCCGAAAAGTTGGGTCATCACATTAATTACATCAAATTGCATTTTTTATGACTAGAACATTTTTTCCACCAACTTTTTAGTAACAACATACTGATGATGATATTTTTTTAGTTATTAATTTTCACTCCTAGTTACAACATATTTTGTAGCTAAAGCTAAGATTTTATTGTGGTATGGAGTGTTTGTAAATATTTTTTTAATAAAAAATGTTTGTAATTTTTGAAATCCTTATAGTAGACAAACTTAATTAATTTTAACAGAATTTTTATATTTATATTTATATTTTGAGTTAAGCATTTTTATTTATTCTTATAACATTTCAATTTACATTTTAGTATATTTGGGTATATATATATCGGCCATAATCCATAATCCAGTAGATATATATATATATATATATATATTTACATATGTATACATATTTCTTTTAGATATTAGATAATTATCTAATGGTTATCATGATTTGATTAGTTAAAAAAAATAATAAATACACATTAATTAATGCTCTTTATCTACCTTTTACCATGAAAAAAGATACCTAATAAATTTTAATTAAACAAAATAATACTTCTAAATAGGTTAAAAAAAACCTATTGGTACCCTATGTATATATATATATATATATTTCTTGCTTCCTAGTACTAGCACTAAAAGAAAACTTTTTATTGATTTCCAAATACCAAAAAAATTATTCCTTAATAACATTCTCTAGCACATATCTTTTCATGGCTTTGTACTTTAGACTCCCAAATTAAAGAAGGTAGAATCCTATGCCTCCAACCAGTTAATGAAGTTGTTAAAGTTCTTTGAAGACTGACCATCTTGTGTTACGTCTTTCATCACCATTTCCTTAAGTTCTAACGATCTTCTTATTATATCTTCATCACCTAGCAATTGATCCACTTTATTTTTCACTTCTTCGCGCAATACGATATCATTTACACTAGGCTGAAAACCCATTCCGACCTTCCAAATATCACAAATATAGCTCTTATTGGCGAACTGGTCAGAAAATAAGGCACAATGGCTTACAAAACAAGGAATAGAGGGGTGACCCAAAACCTTTTGTTGAGGTGCCCAACCGATTATTTTCCCAAGATTATTATTATTATTATTATTGTAATTATTCTCAAATATTCCATTTGGGTTAAATGTTGTGTTTTTTCCTAGTTCAGAAATGAATCCTGGACGGACAACCCAAAGGAATGGCCTCCTTGTGAGCTCTAGACCAAGAGATAGCTCTTGGAATTGGGCCTTGTCATGAACCGTAGAGCTACCAAATGCGACATGTATGACTGAGCATGGCTTCTGTTGATCGAGCCAACTTAGGCATGAGGAGTCTTCAACCCAAAAATGTGATCTCAAAATATTTCTAGGATTACTAGCACTCTGATCGTTTGCCATTAATGGGCCGATTGGAAGGATCTTTGGAAGTAAAGAACACGCTTTAGCTTCAATGCTGTAAGCTGTATTGCAAAGCCACCAATTTGCCATTTCTGAAGATTGTGACGTTTTGAAAATATGATCAAATGTCATCCTCTTTGCAACTGCATCATCGAAATTCCATGGAGCCTTATCTGCTGCAGGCATTTCCATCCAACAATTGAGTCGTCTGTTTTTCGGTTGTCAATTCTGTTAAAAGAAAATAATTGTACATTAGGGAGCAATGCAAAAGAACATCATTAGTTCTTAGCACCACATTTTAGCATATGCATGTTTGGGCATTGGTGCAAAATATCATATTTAATTTATATAGAATTATAATTACTCCTCAGTTATTGCAAATATATCTACTCGATACTTGCTCTTTCTTTACTGAAAATTTATGTTAAGAAGAAGTTAAAAAAAAAAACCCGTCAATTAATTAGAGGTATCTGAAACATTACAGTTGATTAATGATTATATACATATTACCATGTGAGGAATCATGATTAATGTCAAAATGTCAATTTGGATCCAATAGAACGCAATGATATTTATGATAATTCCGGGTTTTTCTTAAAGAAAAAAAGAAAAGAAAAGAAAAACCTCCAACGGTACTGACTTAATGATGATTGCTAGAGGGACCGTAATGAGCAAGGAATATTCGAAAATTTGTGAGCATGTAGCACACTCAAGAAATTTACAAACGTATAATTACTTGCGTACCAGCAGAGTTAGAATCCGTAATCCAATTACGGACTATATCAGTTACGTTCATTAAATGGAATAAAATGGCGGCCGAGCAGGTACAAAAGACTGCTCCTCTAACACCAATCTTTGCTGCAACTTTCATGGCCCACCCCATATTGACATCAGAAACGACACAAGTGATCTTGTCGTTTGTGCCATCCAAAGCACTACGATTGATAGTTTCTACGAGATCTTCAAGCTTTGCAGGCATAGATTCCAAGACCGCTTTGCAAAATTGGTCCAAATCAGTTCTGTCTTCGTCAGGACCCAACCCATCTGGGATTGAGACCAAACCAATCAGCGAGCCCGAGCCCGAGCCCGAGCCCGGATCCCGGAACCTGATCATCATGAGCCTTATTAGCACTGGAGATGATAAGGTTGTGGTTGATGTCTTAGTTCACGAAAGTGATTCTAAAGCCGTGTTTGACTAGCTCCTTGGAAAAGAGCATGAGGGGTTTCACATGGCCTTGTGCTGGAAATGGTATGACTAGCACGTGTGGTCTGCTCTTCGTCATTTTCTTTTGGTCTCTCTACGAGGAAGAGATAGGAGGCCAACTTTCCTTCTTGTGTTTTAATGGGTGAGTTCAATACAATAATTAAAATGTATAGGAATATATATAAAGTCCAAAATGTCACTCCTAGTATAGGAATATATATAAAGTCCAAAATGTCACTCCTAGTGAGGATTTTTTTGTTGGAAGACATTCCGGCTTGTATTAATGTTGATATTTTAGTATAATTTGGATCCTATTTAATAAAATTCCAAATTTACCTTCATATACACAATCACAACATATAAAAGGTTGGAAATGTACATGTACACAACGACATAAGAGGCAAGTATATTCTGGATAGCCATGCCCTAATATTTTTTTTATCAACTTATATGAACCTTTTCTATCATAACAGTAATTTAATGTGTTATGTCTTTTTTTTTTTTTCATAATCAAGTTTTTCCTTGTATAATGTGATCTATAGAGATATGCTAGCTTACAAAATAAGTATATCGATAAAGATGCTAGCTTACAAAATAAGTATATAGCCATCCCAGCAGAATACCATGTCCATCAACTCAGATTAATGAGCAGTTACACTCTGAATTGTAGGATACACACTCTGAATTGCAAGATACTCGAAGGCAATTAGACGAGCTTCGAGCACTCGTGCTTCGGACCGTTCCTGCGACACAACCATCGTCCTCTTCAAATCAGCCTGATCTGGACAATGAGGACGAGTACTTAGACAACGATTAGCTTTATGTTTACTACTATATTATACGTTTTTGAACTAGTTATTACTATATTTTATTTTTGCATGATATTGAATATTTATTAACATGTTAATCAATAGTATTAATTTTTTTACTATTTTAATATTATTTATAGTTAATTTAATTTGTTTTTTAAAGATCATAATTTTAAATAATTTAATTAATTAATATTTTAAGTTAAAAAAATATTAATTATTAAATTTTTTGTTAAAAATTATTAACCTCTTTTACGATGTTGTGCCCATAGCAAGCGCTATTGCCGCGATGTTATTGTAATAGCAAACTTTATTATCGTGATAACGGTCATTGCAATGGCAAACTCTATTGTTACGATACCGGTCATCGTAATAGCAAACGTTATTGTCACGATAAATATCGTTACAATAGTCTTTTTTAAATATTTTTTTTATTTTTTAAAATTATAAAATATGTCGTTGTAATAATTGAGATTGTATTACGACGACAAAATAATGTCATCACAATAGAGTTCTATAGCAACAGGACTACTATTATCACAATATTGTCGTAGCAATAAGATGTTCAGAGAAATAGCAACAACATAACAGACTATTGCAACCACATATATCGGGCAATATTAACTATTTCCTGTAGTGATATTAGCACTGGTCATAATGGTATATGAATATCCCATTAGAAAGATGTTCATGTACTCATGTCAAGGATCACATGTGCAACTGTATTGTTCATTTTATATAATCCGCTTTATGTAATTACTATATAAACGATGTGAAAATTGGATACGAAATTTAGAGTTTTATCCCTTTATTGAATTTTCTGTCTTGTAGGTACATAAATGTATATCAAATTTTATCACAATATTTTTTCACATTTTTTTCTCCATATATGCAGTAACAGTGTAATATATTTTGTACTTAAGAAATGTCAGATTGCTTATCTCTATGAAGCCTAATTGTTTATCGGAGTTTCAACATAAAAATATGTTTCTATCAAATCCCCTTTTTATATTTTAAAAGAAAATATTCCATGTTTTTAATTTCTTGGATTCGCTTGAAAGAGAAAAAGGTAATTTTTTATTAAAAGAAAAATAGAAAAGGTAATTTTTTTATTAAAAGAAAAATAGAAAAGGTAATTATCATGGCTTTAGTCTTTAATTTTTGTTTAATAATTTTTCAATAGGATAGTTATGAAATCCTCCAATGGTCAAAAATTTTTGAGGGGTTATATTAGTTGCATCCTAAAAGGCATAAAGGCATCGTGAATTTAAATTATCCTCCTTAAAGGGAAAAAAAAGAAGCTGAATAGCAATTTGGCGAGCTTTAGACCCTAAATTCAATATGGGCAAATTTAGCATGACTTTTAGAAGCCTTTTTTTTTTGGCTTTCTGAGCATAAAAGCATTCTGAACGTGTTTGGTAAAATATCGAAAGAACTTTAACTTTTTGGCTCTGAAAGCTCTTCATAATTTCAAAAGAACTTTTGGGCTCAAGAAGCCAGAGTCATATGACTTCTTTAGGAAGAGTTTCGAAAAATATATGGATTTTTTTTTAGTTTTAATGAAGATTTACATTTCCACATTTAGCCTTATTTTAATAAATGATAAAAAAAATGCTATTTAGATCCTTAAATCAAAATTTTAAATATATCATCCAAATAGTATAATAAAGTTATGACTTTAACTTTTCTTCTTTTACTGCATAAAAGTATAAATAAAAATTATCCTAAACAGGCCCTATGATATCCATGACTCATTGTTTATAGCCAAATGACCCAAATAAAGACATGTTAGAAATCCATATCAAAAATACCTTTACTGAAACATCTACCCTAGTTTTCACACCCCAGGAAAAAAAAATTCTTTATTGCTATTTCTTCCTCTACACTCCAAGGGGAGGAGGGGGGGGGGGGATTCTCTATTGTTATTTTCTTGCTGAATCACCACCAATATTAACATCTTTATCTAGCATTGGAGCCTCACTATTATTGGTTATGGAGTAGATTTCAATCTAAGACGAGCTTCAATTTATGAGTTCATCCATAAACATCAATGCTCTATCATCAAAAATTCAAGTTCTATTGAGAAGTTTTCAAATTTCACTACTGAACTTGCAGATCTAAAGATAAATCAATACCGATTGATCTTCATTTTTTTTGATCAATTTGCATCTTAAGTTTTTAATAGATTCATTTTCATTATTTGATTGTTTTCAGATGGAATACTTTGATTCAGTCAGTTGTAAGGTTCTAGTTTTTGATAGATTCAATTGACAAATTAGAGATTTTGGTCTTTAATTGATGAATTCCTATTTTAGTTCACGATTATGATGAAAAAGTATGGGTTTTGATATTGTTTGATCTAATCTAACTTATGTGAAATTTGGTTCATATTTTTTTTTATATGTGGCATGTGCAAGATTGGTTAAATGAACAATTGAAAGAATTTTAGATTTTGAAAATTTGATTTAGTTCATACTTGTAAATAAATAAGATATATTTCGTTGGTTTCTCTGTTTTGTGCTTTATATACATGGTTGATATCACCAATTGTGTAGCTGACAATGTATACTAGGTGAAATATATACAAAGTTGTGGAAAATTTTCATTTTTCGGTCTATAGAAATTTGAATATAATTTATGATATTACTGTTCTAGTACATATGAATTCAGATAGAAGTTGTGAATTTGAAATGAAGATCTTGTTTTGGTTCCTCGACATAAAGTCTTTATTTAAAAGTTTTCAAAGAATAGTATATAAAAATTTCAAAATGGTTCATAATGTTGTTATTATATTATATAAGATTTTAAACATAAATTATTGGCATATGAATATCGCGGCGCTCAACTCATAAAATAGTAGATATATATTTTTTTCATCATTCATAAGATTTTGAACAAGGTATATATCTCCATATACTATAATAGTACATATGGCAGAAACTCAGTGTCTTTTGGTTCATAATGTTTTGAACTAAGTATATACCTATATATAGTATAACAATTGTGTGGAGAAGCTAAAGCCATGATGCTCAACTCAGGAAATGGTAGATATTTTTTTCTTCATGGTTGATACGATTTTGAACTAGGTATATATCTTCATATATTATATCAATATATATATATATATATATNAAGCATTCTGAACGTATTTGGTAAAATATCGAAAGAACTTTTTGGCTCTGAAAGCTCTTCATAATATCAAAAGAACTTTTGGGGTCAAGAAGCCAGACTCATATGACTTCTTTAGGAAGAGATTCAAAAAATATATGGATTTTTTTTTTTAGTTTTAATGAAGATTTACATTTCCACATTTAGCCTTATTTTAATAAATGTTAAAAAAAATGCTATTTAGATCCTTAAATTAAAATTTTAAATATATCATCCAAATAGTATAATAAAGTTATGACTTTAACTTTTCTTCTTTTACTGCATAAAAGTATATATAAAAATTATCCTAAACAGGCCCTATGATGTCCATGACTCATTATTTATAGCCAAATGACCCAAATAAAGACTTGTTAGAAATCCATATCAAAAATACTTTTACTGAACCATTTACCCTAGTTTTCACACCCCATGGAAAAAAAAAAATTTATTGCTATTTCTTCCTCCACACTCCAAGGGGAGGAGGGGGGAGATTCTCTATTGTTATTTTCTTCCTCCATGAATCACCACTAATATTAACATCTTTATCTAGCATTGGAGCCTCACTATTATTGGTTATGGAGTAGATTTCAATCTAAGTTGAGCTTCAATTTATGAGTTCATCCATAAACATCAATGCCCTATCAACAAAATTTCAAGTTCCATTGAGAAGTTTTCAAATTTCACTGCTGAACTTGCAGATCTAAAGATAAATCAATACCGATTGATCTTCATTTTTTTGATTAATTTGCATCTTAAGTTTTTAATAGATTCATTTTCATTATTTGATTGTTTTCAGATGGAATACTTTGATTCAGTCAGTTGTAAGGTTCTAGTTTTTGATAGATTCAGTTGACAAATTAGAGATTTTGGTCTTTAGTTGATGAATTCCTATTTTAGTTCAGGATTATGATGAAAAAGTATGGGTTTTGATATTGTTTGATCTAATCTAACTTATGTGAAATTTGGTTCATATTTTTTTTATATGTGGCATGTGCAAGATTGGTTAAATGAACAATTGAAAGAATTTTAGATTTTGAAAATTTGATTTAGTTCATACTTGCAAATAAATAAGTTATATTTCGTTGGTTTCTCTGTTTTGTGCATTATATACATGGTTGATATCACCAATTGTGTAGCTGACAATATATACTAGGTGAAATATATACAAAGTTGTGGAAAATTTTCATTTTTCGGTCTATAGAAATTTGAATATAATTTATGATATTACTGTTCTAGTACATATGAATTCAGATAGTAGTTGTGAATTTGAAATGAAGATCTTGTTTTGGTTCCTCGACATAAAGTCTTTATTTAAAAGTTTTCAAAGAATGGTATATAAAAATTTCAAAATGGTTCATAATGTTTTTATTATATTATATAAGATTTTAAACATGAATTATTAGCATATAAATATCGCGGCGCTCAACTCATAAAATAGTAGATATATATTTTTTTCATGATTCATAAGATTTTGAACAAGATATATATCTCCATATACTATTTATCATGTATACCGTCTTTGAGTCACAGAAAACTAAGTATTACAAAACTTGATTCATATATGGATATATATCAATAACAATTGTGTGGAGAAGCTAAAGCCATGATGCTCAACTCAGAAAATGGTAGATATTTTTTTCTTTATGGTTGATACGATTTTGAACTAGGTATATATCTTCATATATTATATCAATATATATATATATATATATTAAATTTATAAGATTATGAGTGTGGTTCGTGAATTTTTAAGGGTAGTTTATAAATTATGTGTTCAGTTCATAAATTTATGAATTTTTATACTAAGAGTCATGTCACTTGGGTATATACTTGTGTATATAATTAGAGTGAAAAATATTTGTTGTATTCTTAATTTCAATTATTATTCTTATTTGGTTCATAAAATTATATATTCATTTCTTAAAGTTGTATATGTAGTTAAAAAATTTATGAATTATTCCAAGAATAATTCATAAATTTTGTATTTTGTTCATAAATTACAAATATTTGGTTGGTATACACTAATCTAAATGTTTCTTATACAGATACATAAATTTAGAGAAAATAGAATACATTGTACCAGAAACTCAATGCCTAGAAATCAAGGAAGTTCAAATCACTATAACAAAACAGGAATAGAGCTGTAATATTTATCGCCGCATTAAATCCGAGAGTCGCTGCTAAAGGTTTGCTGGTATAAAACCCTAAAGCGGCGACAAACATTGTCTCCGTATTAGATAATTTATACCGGCGATAGTTGTCCCCATTAAAAAGTCGACAAAAATCCCATTTGGTAGACCATTAGTAATGATAATTTTGAAATTATCACCGCTGTATTTTTATTTAGAAATTATCGCCACTGTATTTTTATTTAGAGCGGCGATAAGGGTGAATTTTATTTAATTATATAATTAATTAATTTAGTAACCTAAAGCAGTGACAAATTGTCGCCATTTTAGGGCCCATTTTTTTAATTAAATAATTAATGAATTTAGTAACCAATTGTCACCGCTTTATATAGAATTATTTTTTAAAAAATTAAGTATTTAATTATGTAATTAAAATAATAATTTTTATATATTTAATTATTAAAAAATAACAATAAATTCAAATTTAAATAAATAAATAATATGTTAAGGTAAAAAAAATATATTAATAATTAGTAAAAATAAATAAAGTAATATTTTAAATGACATTATAATTAAAAAGTGTTGTCAAAATCTAAAAATATATAGTGTTGTCTGAAATAGAAAAAAGTCTACAAGCCTAAGTCCTCGTCCTCAGTTTCTTTATTGTTATATTCTTGATGAGTCAGGGGAGGATGGGCAAAACGAGATGGTAGTGGTAGAGGCTGGGGCATCATGGTAAATGATGTCGAAGTAGACTCTAGATGGATAGAAGCAGAGGTAGACATGTTGACATATGTGCTATCTATGCCGCCTGAGCCTCTATTGATTATCTCCTGAGTGGTCACCTCTCATTGTTGGGTTGTCGTCATATATTGCTGGCTCTTGTGTATGTATCGTTGGACATCCTTAGGTACTGGTGGTGGAAAGTCTGATGGGGTAGATCTAGTATTGGAAGTGGACTTACTCAACTTATTTTCGATACCTCTCCTAAATCTGCGACGTGTACCGAGAATCTCATCCGCAATATGAGCATTAGTGATAGAAGTAGATGAGCTCGAACTAGATTAAGAAGATGCTTGAGACTGAGTGTTATGAATCTCAAGCATCTTATTCTGCAAAAAAGATTAAAATTAGTATATACAAAAAAAAATTAGAGATTAAGTTTAGAAAAATTAATTAATGACATATGTAATTGGCCTCAAACTGTGCACTCGGCCTTCCAGTCTGCTCAGTGAAGTAACAATCTCTGAAACTCTCAATAACAAGTTGAAGCTTGTTAGTAGTAGGGTTGCACTGTAAAAATATTTAAAGGGATATAGTTTATTATTAAAAGTTAATATTTTAAAAATAAAAAGTATTATAAGAAAAATCGTAATTTTATTACCTTCTAATATTGTTTGTGAGCAATGGAAGTGGCTCTCTGTTTGCTTACCACCAACTGACGTACCTTATTTGCAGCATTTCTTTCAAAAATCGCCTATAAGAAAAAAAAATTAATTATAATATAATACTTTATTACTTAAAAATAAATGAATAATTGATGACTACATACTAAGCCTAAACTCTGGGGAGTCGAAAAGGTCGTAACAATGCCCCTATGTCGTGGTATCCATCTCGTTAGGCACTTTAGAATATGCCATAGGCACTTTGGAATATGCCATCACCAAGTCAAGAGCATTTTTGTCGCCCTAAACGATCTTATAGTTGTTATATATATATATATATATATATATATCTGTCATAGTTCTAAGGATACTATCCCTGACATTGGCCAAATCATCGTTGTCTTCGTCAGGATCTTTGTACTCAAAAAATTTCCTACAATTACAAAAATTATCATTATATTATAATTGTCTAAAGAATTCATAACATTTAATAAATGCCATATATTTTTTTACGTCGAAAATAGGAATGATCTTACCATTCTGCTCAATAAGAACTGACTTCGAATTTTTATACCATGGATCCACATTCTGTCGGACAAGCATGCCAATCAATTGGAGGAAGTATTTTTGATAGTTGTCGACTGGGCACTAAGTGCCTCCTACCTTGTCGAATTTGATCAGAAGAGGGTTCCTTCCCTTTTTCTCAGATAACTAACGTAGATTCAATGACCTACTCTTCGACCTCACATTCCTCCTAATGGGATCTATAAAATAAATAAGTATATTAGCAAGTAGGCAAAGGTCCACATATCCAAAGTAATGTAAAAGTAAAATTTAATATGTAACAAATAACATGAATAATACCGGACTTACATCGCTGAGGGACTCTAGATAACTAGGCTCAACAACGACCATGATTATATGTAATTCTTTATAGTGACAAGTATGTTATAATTAAAAAATGTATAGTAATATTGAAATTAAATTCTAAGAATTCAATTATTAATAGCTTAAAAGTTCTTTTACATGAGTAATAAAAAAAATAAACAATAATCCTAATCGCTATCAAATGCACTACTAGATGGGATTTCATCTACATTATCATCAATGCCATTGTCATCTTCCTTAAACTCAGCTTCTTTATAATCTAATATTGTATCGTCCTCAAGGTCAATATCAGTTACAAAATCACCATCCCCTGTTCAATATCATAATTAGTATTGACATTATTTTCTTGAGCATGAGACATGAGGTTTTCTTGAGAAATAGAAATGGGATCTAAATGTCCAAGATTAACTGTTAGAATAAAATTAGAGGAGTTCAAATCCTACAGCACATTCAACTCAGTATCAGTGTCCTCAATGTCCAGAATATATTATCTATTATATTCAGTCAAGTCTCCAACTATTTTCCAGTTAGGGTCGTGCACAAATCGTCTAAATAAAAAATTTGCTTTACTTGAAAAGCAAGAATGTAAGGTTCATCTTTGTAACAATCAGAATTGATTGTAATACTAGTTATATTTTTCTCTATTTGTATCTTCTTTTTCCAAGGGTTGATATTAAACCATTTACACTGGAATAAGATGATAGATAATTGGTTTAAGAAAGTGAACTCTTGTATATCTTCTAGATGTCCATAAAATATATTGCCATCAAATCCCAGAACACAAACTCATTATTCTGAGTTTTACATCTAGAGTCTTGATTATGTGCTACAAACCGGACACCGTTTACAACACATGCCGAGTAGGATAAAATGTTGAAATTTGGTCCAGGTGCCAAAGCGTATAACTCATTAGGTTCTTTAGGACTACCATTTTATCGTAGATGATACATCTGATAATCAATATACGACATAAAATTAACTACAATGGCAATAATTTAAGTAATTCTATCAAAATGGACAAAACTAAAATAAATAAAATTTAAGTATATCTTTGTATAAAACCAAGATAAAAACTCTAATTTTCGGATTTCATCCAAGTTATTACCACTTATTTGTTAAAGCTCTCTCATATATTCATTGATGAAGAGTATAATATCGATATTAATAAATAGACTCAATTATTGATCAAATTATATTAGTAAATCCAAATATAAATTAACAACACTTACTCCAAATAAATATAGATTTTAGGATAATTGTTCAGTATATACCAGTGAGCCTTCTTACGCAGGTGATCATCAAGATGAACAATATTTTTTTTATCTATTGGATGACAGTGTGATTGGAAAATTGAAAAACTCAACTTCAGACCATTTTGAACAGGATCTTCATTCCTTTCCAACCAGTTGAACTTAGTCTCAACTTCTTGTAAGTACATTGAGCAAAAAGTCAAGGCTTCGTCAATAACATAACTTTCAGCAATTGAACCCTCTGGTCGTGCTTGATTTCTTACATAGTTTTTCAACTTCTTTATATATTGCTCATAAGGATACATCCATCTATAATGAATAGGTCCTCTAAGTAATGTCTCTTTTGGCAAATGAATCATCAAATGCACCATGATATCAAAAAAAGCAGGAGGAAAAATTGGTTTAAGCTTGTAAAGAATAAGAGCTATGTCAACTTTAGATTTTTCCAAGTCTTTCACATTTAGAGTCCTTGCACAGATGAACTGGAAAAGTTGCATAACTTAGTTATTGTGGATGAGATATCTCTATTCACAAAAGGACGAATTCTTAGTACAAACAGAAGTTGCATAATAATATGGCAATCATGCAATTTCAACCCGATAAATTTTTTTTCATTATCAATTATATTGGTTCGAAGATTACTTGCAAACCTGTTAGGAAACTTGACTGATTTAATAAACTGACAAAATTTACGTCGATCATCAGTAGTGAGAGTGTACTTTGCGTGAGGTATAATCAACTTGTTCCTTTCTTCGACGATATATAACTCTGATCTGATATTTAAATCTTCTAAGCCATGCCTTGCATTCACTGTGCCCTTAGATTTGCCTTCAATACCAAACATTATACCAAGAATACTATCGCACACATTTTTCTTAATATGCATAACATCGAGATTGTGCCTTAATTTTAGTGATGACCAATACTTAAGCTCAAAAATATACTTTTTTTTTTCTCTAGTTGAGTTCTTCATTATGTCTTTTTCATTTCACCCCACCATATTTTGGATATTTACTTGGCATATCAGGTCGCACATGACTGAGTTGTTGCAGAATATCTTCATTAGAAAACATGAAAACACCCAGGGTGGATTTCTTATCTCTGTCTTCTAATGAAATTTTTCGAAATGCATGAGATTTTGGAAGGAAACGTCTATTCCCCACATAACAAGTCTTTGTTCTTAAATGCATTGATGGAGTATCTTCGTTACATGTAGGACATGCCTTGTATCCTTACCCACTCTATCCAAATAAACTACTACGAGCTGAAAAATCATTTACACTCCATATCAAGGCAGCTTGCATTTTAAACATTTTGTTATTAACGACATCTTTCATTTTAACTCTAACATTCTATAAATGCTTTAACTCGTCCACCAACAGTTTTAGAAATACATCAATATCTTTTCTAGGAGATTACAATCTAGGAATTAAAAGAGACATTATAAAATAACACTCTTTCATGCATAGTCATGGAGGAAGGTTATAATTAGTCAAAACCACTAGCCATATGCTATAAGAAAAACTCATGTTGCCAAATGAATTAAACTCATCAGTAGCCAATCCCAAATGGATATTTCGTGGTTTTGAAACAAAATCTGGATACTTCATATTAAAATATATCCATGCTTCATTTTCAAGAGGATATCTCAGCATCCTTTCCTCGTTTGAACGATCCTTAAAATGTCATTTTATTTTTTTTGCAATGTGTCTGGACCCATATAGACACTTCAATCATGGTGTTAATGGAAAATACCGTAATACTTTGTGAGGTACCTTCTTTTCCTTCGTATTTTTGTATACCCATCCGCTCGTGCCACAAACAGGATAATTCTCTATGTCACCATTCTCCTTCCAAAATAATACACAGTCATATTGGCATACATGAATAGATTTGTGATCATGGTATCTTATTGTCAGCTGGGAATGCATCCTTCAATAATTTCAATAAACTATCAAACGACTTATTAGTCCACTTATGCATTACTTTCAAATGCATAAGTTTCACCAAAAAGTTCAAAGATGAGTTACTGGTGCATCCTGGATACAATTTAGCTTCCACTTTGGAGAATAACTCATCATATTATTGGCCAGATACAGATGGTCTCATTGCCATATTATCTCCCATATCGTATTCATTTTCACCATTTTCTATATTTTTTGACCCAATAAAATCTTGCAATATGTCCATCATCTCATCTGTTGGATCAACATTTTCTACATGAACATCATTACCAGGAAGATGAATCTCAACAACTTCTCCATAGAAGATCCAATTAGTGTACAATGAATCAAACCTATTGTCCATCAAATGTGCATCCAATGTTTCAATAGTATGATGCAACACATTCTAACATATCAGACAAGGGCATTCAACTTTGCCTTGGTTATTGACATATTGTTTTGCCCTTTCAGCAAATGCAATTGCACCATTCCAATATGCATCACACCAATAATCTTTCAAAAGTATCCAACTCTTATCCACAGGCATCCTCACTGTTATTCTTCATAATAACTTAGTGTTCAGGTAGAATAGTTTTCGATGGTCATGCAAAACGTGTCCTAAATCTACCTTATCACTTCATTTCTAAAGAGTAAGGCCTTATTCCATTTAGAATTATTTTATTATGTGGTACATCATTCAATCAAACATTATTCTATTCATGTCTGGCAGCATCTCCCCCCAACTCTCTAAAGTGTGGTATATATATGTACACACCTAGAGAACACAGAGAGATACCATTAGAAATTGATTAAAGAACAATATTTATAAGTGAACGACAACATATAGCGTGTAATCATAAACTGTCTAAATGGGACAATTCAAGAATCGATATCGAGATACATAATCTCTCATCAACTCTTGAACAGGTTTATGGTAATTTCTTTTGTGACTATATGTACAAATAAATGTACACATTATGATTATGACTACAACCTTTATCATGACATGTCAACTCATTTGGAATGGTCTTTATCATCACATTGAATAACTCTAACTGTTATGATGAAGAACAAACTAAACTAGTTTACGTGTTGTGACCATTCTAGTATTCACGATTTAAGAAAGAAATTTTGGATTTTTTAAGACTACATTTATAAGAAGTTTTGGATTTTTTAAGAGTACATTTATGAGTATTTTACTTACTACAAGGGTGCTTTAGGTATTTAATTACTCTAGGAGCATTTTGGGAATTTTGTAAATTATATGGGTATTTTATTCTAATTTTTTAATTTTTTGAGTTTTTTATTTACTCTAGGGGCATTTTGGGCATTTCATTACTCTAGGGGCATTTTGAATATTTTGCTAATTATTATTTTTTATTTTATGAGTATTTTATTACTCTTAGGGTATTTTGGGCATTCTGTGAATTATATGTGTATTTTTAGGTATTTTATTATTTTTTGAATTAAATTGTTATCTTTGGGTATTTTAAATTTTTATAAGTGTTTTTGTAAAAACCCAGATTTTG
>JXTB01000026.1:1465637-1517065 GCA_002914805.1 Parasponia andersonii
AAGATTTGGCGATGTTACTTGTATGGTGTGAAGTTCGACATAATCTCCGATCATAAAAGTTTGAATTATTTCTTTACTCAGAAGGATCTGAACTTGAGACAGTGAAGATGGGTTGAGTATATGGAGGATTATGACTTTGACCTACAATATCATCCTAGTAAGGCCAATGTTGTAGCTGATGCACTGAGTAGGAAGCCTCATGGTGCACTAGCTGCACTAGTGTTTGAAGATTGGAGGAACTCAGTTGCGATTGGTGACTACAACTTGCAGTACTTCGAGAATGAATGAGTTGCTTGCCTGAGCAAAATTGTGATTTCACCATTACTTTTCCAGATTGTCCAGCGGAGTCAGTGGCAAGACAGGGAGTTGAGGACAATCTGGAACCGGCTTCAAAATAGTGAACAGTTAGATGGTTAGAGCACTAATAGAAAAGGGTTTTTGCTTTTCAATGGGAAGTTAGTTGTAGCTGATGACCCCAATCTTCGAGAAATCATTCTAACTGAGGCTCACAAATCAAGGTTCGCAGTACATCCGGGTAGTACGAAAATGTATCGAGACTTGAAGCGGCAGTATTGGTGAAATTGTTATTTTTGGATATTTTTTTTAACTTTACGAGTACTTTAGTTACTATAAGAGCATTTTGGGTATTTATCACTCTAGAGGCATTTTGGTTTTTTTTTTTTGTAAGTTACTACATCATTTTTTTGGCAATTTTTAATTTCATGAGTTTTTTAGTTACTCTAAGGGCATTTTGGCTACTTTAATATTCTATGGGTATTTTGGGTATTTTGTGAATTATATGGGTATTTTATTATATTTTTTAATTTTACGAGTTTTTTAGTTACTTTACAGGCATTTTCGGTATTTCATTACTTTAGGAGCATTTTAGGTTTTTTGTTAATTCAATTGTTATTTTGGATATTTTTTAACTTTATGAGTACTTTAGTTACTATAAGGGGATTATAGGTATTTTATTACTCTAGATGCAGTTTGTTTTTTTTTTTTTTTTTGTAAATTACCACATCTGTTTTTGGTATTTTTTAATTTTATGAGTTTTTGTAACCCCTTAGGAATCCTTAGACTTGTAATATTAGTAGAATTATTATAAACTTAGTGTTGAATTTTAATAAGTTTACATTCGCAAATACTTGAAATTATGTGTGTAGTATTATTTTAATATTAAATTTCATTACGTAAGAAAACCATAGTTAATCCTTGTTTTAACTTAGAAATTCTAAGTTAGTTTTCCTTAATAATAAATTGATTCTACAATAATTATATTATGTACATCAATATAACCTAATTAAAAATGTGACATGTTTATGTCACATTAAAAATTGTTACATTTTATAAGCTAACATTAATGGTTGCACCAAAATAGTACTCTGCCATAATTGGAATGACTAGGATTTAAGTATACAAAGAATTAAGTAGACAAATCAATCTAAGGATGAAAAATAAGTTATGGAAAAAAATGAAGAGTAATAAAATTTTACCTTTAGAAGGTAATAACTTTAAATGAGTGGAATAGAAAAAGAAAGAGATAACAGTTAGTAGGTAATACAAAAGGTAGGAAAAAAGAAAAATGATAATGGAAATATTCTTTGGAAATTAGTGGCCATAATTCAAAGTGGAAGATATAGACAAAACTAATTAGTAGCTTTTGTCTTCAAAATAATTCAAAAGGTATAAAAACGATTAATATAGTAGAGACTTTCTTTGAGAGTTAGTGATATTAGATTCTAAATAACTGAAAAAGAAGAAAAATTGGAGACAAAAGTAGTGGATGAGTAAAAAAATAAAGTAAAAGATAAGGTAATAGAGTAGAAAAAGAAGATATATTGACAAATGTATAATAATGATGCTTATATTATTTAATGAAATGTGAAAGTATGTATTATTGGATACCTTCCATGGATGGCCTATAAATAGATCATTCATTTGACAATTCAAATCCATGCTTAATCTTTCAATTACTTAGCTAAACTATCTTCATATTTCCAATTATCCTTTCTGAAAAAAAAAAAAAAACTCTTTCTACCTCACTTTCTTTCAAATCCACAAAAGCTATAATATTTTATCCATCGACTCTAAAAATTAAGAATTAAAATCAAGAGACGAGAGCACTTAATTTTGTGGTAGAGACGTAAAAAAGAAGATTTAAACTTGGAAGGTAATTATTCCCTTACCTTGTTTGTTACGTGTTTAAATAAATTATATAAAAGAATAAATAGGTAATAATATATTTGACATACTTTAGATGTTATATAATTTATATTATATTTAGACTTATTTTGTTGATTTCTTAAGCCTCTAAATATGAATACTTCATAATAATAAATGCTAAATAATAATAATAATAATAGTAAAATCAAAATGACTAAACACAAAAAGTGGAAGATTTTTAAGTGCAAGACCCTAAAATAAAATATGCATGAAAATGAACTAAGCTTAATGATTTAGACTTAGATCCTTAAGAACAGATTTTCACCTATTAGAAATTCTTTCCAAAAATTAAAGATATTTGCTCAAAAGTTGGAAGAACTAAAATGTAAAAACTTTGAGTATTTGGATCAAAAGCGTAATTTTGACAAAATATGGGTCAAATATGTGAAAAAATTATTTTAGGCAGTTTTAACACCATTTTTTAAAGTGTAAAAGTAAGTAAAGGATGAATCTTTAACAAAAAAAAAAAAAGANTGGAAGATATAGACAAAACTAATTAGTAGCTTTTGTCTTCAAAATAATTCAAAAGGTATAAAAACGATTAATATAGTAGAGACTTTCTTTGAGAGCTAGTGGTATTAGATTCTAAATAACTGAAAAAGAAGAAAAATTGGTGACAAAAGTAGTGGATGAGTAAAAAAATAAAGTAAAATATAAGGTAATGGAGTAGAAAAAGAAGATATATTGACAAATTTATAATAATGATGCTGAGATTATTTAATGAAATGTGAAAATATGTATTATTGGATACCTTCTATAGATGGCCTATAAATAGATCATTCATTTGGCAATTCAAATCCATGCTTAACCTTTCAATTACTTAGCTAAAACTATCTTCATATTTCCAATTATCCTTTCTGAAAAAAAAAAAAACTCTTTCTACCTCACTTTCTTTCAAATCCACAAAAGCTATAATATTTTATCCATCGACTCTAAAAATTAAGAATTAAAATCAAAAGACGAGAGCACTTAGTTTTGTGGTAGAGACGTAAGAAAGAAGATTCAAACTTGGAAGGTAATTATTCCCTCACCTTGCTTATTACGTATTTAAATAAATTATATAAACAAATAAATAGGTAATAATATATTTGACATACTTTAGATGTTATATAATTTATATTATATTTAGACTTATTTTGTTGATTTCTTAAGCCTCTAAATATGAATACTTCATAATAATAAATGCTAAATAATAATAATAATAATAGTAAAATCAAAATGACTAAACACAAAAAGTGGAAGATTTTTAAGTGCAAGACCCTAAAATAAAATATGCATGAAAATGAACTAAGCTTAATGATTTAGACTTAGATCCTTAAGAACAGATTTTCACCTATTAGAAATTCTTTCCAAAAATTAAAGATATTTGCTCAAAAGTTGGAAGAACTAAAATGTAAAAACTTTGAGTATTTGGATCAAAAGCGTAATTTTGACAAAATATGGGTCAAATATGTGAAAAAATTATTTTAGGCAGTTTTAACACCATTTTTTAAAGTGTAAAAGTAAGTAAAGGATGAATCTTTAACAAAAAAAAAAAAAGATATAACTCAATATTTACCATTAGAGGGCATAAATGTTAGAAATCTTAAGATTATGGGCAAAAATGTAAATTACAAAACTTAAAATTTTGGGTTGGAAATTTGGTATAAGAATAAATTAAAAAAAAATTATTTTAGATCTTTAATTGGGATAAGAAAAGATTTACTTAAATTTAAAAAATGAAATCAATTATAAGAAATAAGTAATATATGTCTCTATTTGTATTTTGCCTAAGTTTAGTAATAGGCTTAAAAAGTGCGATCAATACCAAATAATATTTAGTCCAAGTATGATTTTAGATTTTAAATTTGTATAACCCTTGGTGTAGTTGACTCAATTATCATATTATGACCCTTAATTATGAATAAAGAAATTAATCAAGAATAATTTAAAGTATTTGATAAAAAGAAAACTTAATTAAGAAAACTTAATTAATTTAGGATGATATTAATCAAATCTCATCCATCTACGTAAAAGTATAAATTAGTAAATGAATATAACATGACATTGTTTCTCAAATGTGATGTTTTAAACCCACTAAGTAATTAGAAGTTAAAAAAAAAAACAATATAAGGCCACTTTAAATTTCTCTAACATATAGAGTATGTATACATTAGGGCAAACTTTGATTTAGACGTACGTAATTAACGAGTGGAACTAGGACAATCATATTATGAGGTAAGTGCAATTTCACCTATAGCATGGATGGTTGAAAATGTTTCATGTTTCTAGTATGATATGTTTGAATTAATTTCATGTGTTAACTTGCTTTTATATTATTATTATCTGGCCTATGTATAATATATGCTTATAAAGATTTTTTTCCTATACTATAAAAAAATGATGTATACTTACTTTATAATATTATTATGAAAATACTTCAACATACTTTAATAAAGGAAATGCTATGATAGTTGAATATAAGTTTGGGTTCATTGAAGCATACCCACTAATATTAAGAAAAGGCTAAATAAGATAAAGAATTTAATGGTGTTGTACCAATCTCTATTAGGTGAGGATATCTGGGGGAGAATAAGACCGACCTCCCTTAAGCAAGGATTTCCGAGGAAAAGTATGTTAAGATTATGACCGTGGGTGTTTTCATTTGGGTCGCTCTCCTGGTTCCCTATTCGGTATTGCACACTCCGTACGTACACCAGGGCCCATAAGAAAGATAAAAGACTTTACAATCAAGAATGAGCTAAAATTATGACATAATATCTTATAATAAAGCGTAAAGTAATGATTTCATAAAACAATACAGCTGAACTTTCATAATAAAAAGAAAAAAAGAGAATTATTTGTTCATAAGTAAAATATTTTGTGAGAATTATATTGTACTTACTGAGCGAAAGCTCACATTTTATGAGTATCCATACTATAAGTACCAAAGGAAAGAAACCTTTGATTTGGTTGACATATTAGTTGGAATTGAGACGCGGATAAATGTGAGGTACGGGCAATAGAATACCACCATTAAAATTTCTTCTGCATATGTTCTTATTATGAGACAAATAATTTCAACGATGTAAGCTTGATGTTGTTTGAAAACGTACTTATAACTTGGCATTTTATTTCGTAATGTATGGTTTAATCAAATTGGACTTGAAGATATATTTCAATTTAATAGAAGTTAAACAAATAGTTTTTTTTTAAGATTTAAAAGAGAAAATTTTTTGATTTAAATAAATGAAAAATTCAAGAGATTCTGTCAAAAAGACCTAAGCTGTCTAAAGAAAACTTGGGACTTAAGTGGTCCGTATGTGATCCTCCTACTCACCTGGGAGCCCTCTATAGTTACGCATTATTTAAATTATCTTAAAAAAAATTATAATTAAATTTAAATAAAGGGTACTTAACCATTGAGAAGCATTTACTTGTTTTCAAAATTTAAGTAAATTGTTAGTTATGAATATCAATCTCTTAAAAAGAAAAAAAATTGTCATGAATTTTCAGCATCTAAATTTCTTTTTTTTTTTTTTAAATAAGCTAAGAAGGTAAGTAGTTAACGGTTCTAAAATTCTGGTCGTTACAGTTGGTATCATAGCGGGTATCCTACCATCCTACCTTGCATCTCTCCGCAATATTTCAAGCAACTCAAGTAAGTAGAATTTTGCTTAGTATATTATTTAACCTTAAGAACGTATTATGTAATAGTAATGGACACCCCAATAATCAACATTCTAATGGACCAAGAAATTGCTCAACTTCAACCTTTTGGAGCCGTAATAGTGGCTGCCTTTAGAGCAGGATGACCACCATATTACCTGGGAGAATCAACACCCGAAATGTTAGGGAATTGGCTTCATGAAATGGAACAACTTTTACAAGTATGTCATATCCAAGAGTACAAATGGACCACTCTTGCAGTCATGCAACTACGAAATAATGCTCGAGTATGGTGGCAAACATCAGAACATATTGCTGATAATATGAGTTAGGAAATATTCTGCAAATTAATCATAACATGCTTTTCACAAATAGAATACCATAACAATCCAATAGAGATTTCGACAATAGAGATGCAATTATAAGAACGAGCTTTCGACTTTGTGAGAAACAAATGAGAATCTCGGCCAGGTGAATCTATGAAAGAATATAACATCCGTTTTTCCAAGGAAGTTGTTCGCTTATTCCCTCCAAGATGGCCTAATAGTATCCTGCTTATGACCTATTGGAATGGAGTCCAAAGTTATATTCGAAGACGTATGCGGAACCCACTTATTGATATGAATCTTGAATGCATTATTCAGAGGCAATTCATGCGGAAGAGGAATATCAAAGGAAAATGGAACAGAGTATGGCTGAAGGATCATCTCACGGGAATGCCACAAGAACACCTTCCCAACAAGGAGCCTAGAAGAAGAGCAAAGAAGGGTGTGACCACGAATAGATGTAGAGAGAACCATGCCCACTGGACAAGGACACACTAATGACAATGAGGAAGACTCTAAAGACGATCCAGAAGAAAACCCCAGCGAACCTTCAAATACTAATAGGAGATATTAAGTATAGAGTAGACTAGGAATATTTATATATTCTTATCTTGTACTTTAATTAATGAAATAATATAATTATGAAACAATGTATATCTTATTACTTAATTTATCCTTTTTCCTCATAATTAAAATCGATATAACTAATAATACCCTGAACCAATAGGAGTCAACTAAAAACAAAAACAAAAATGGCAAGAGGAAGACCACGAGCCAATCCAATAAATGCACCCGACCTAAGTAATCTTGTAGCTAACTTGCAACATGACTCCAAGCTCAAGAAGAGGAGATAAGGAACCTTCGAGAGCAACTAAGGCAATAATGCCAAGAGAATGTCGAACCTTAAGTAGGCAATGAAGAACCTCTACCTTAAGAGAAAGAACCAATACTACAGCTAGAACCGGTAATACCTGATTCACGTGTGGAGTGCTAAGAACCACTTTATGAATGCTTCAGAAAGATGTGTCCAGCTAAGTTTGAAGGATCAATGGATCCTTTGGTGGCCGAAGAATGGTTATCATCATTCCAAACCATCCTAGATTTTATGAATCTTAATGACCATGAAAAGGTGATGTGTGTCTTATGTCCTAAAGAAAGATGCATGATATTGGTGAGAGACAGTCAAAATGAGAAGAAATGTCAGATAAATGTCATGGAATGACTTCATGCATGAATTCAACCAAAAATACTATAATCGTATGGCGATGTGGGCCTAGCAAAATGAATTCATTAACATTAAACAAGGGAATATGACAGTCACCGAGGCCATACAAATGTTCGACCAGCTTGCTAGACTGTGTCCTTATTTGTTACCCACTGAAGAGGAATGATTAAGAAGGATGCTTGAAATGTTTCACCTTGAATTAGTAGTTGTCATTGATAGTGGCGACAACCCACCAACTACAATTGCAGAATATGTAGGAAGGGCACTCAGAGCAGAATATCGTCTTACCCAAGCCAAGGAAGAACGACAAAAATATTTTGAATCAAAGAAGAACCAACGCAAGCAAGCTAAACCGAATTAGGATAACAACCAAAGAGGATTTGGGGCCCAATCCAACTATTATAAGATCCAGAACAGCAACAACAACAACCGTAGTAATTATAGTGGAAAGAAAATAATAAATAACTTTGGTGGGCAAAGAAACAAAAAAGGAGAGCCTCAATAGCAAAAGAAGGCCAAGATAGAATTTCCACTATGTCCTAAGTGTGGGAAGAGACACCCTGGGAAATGTCGCCTTGGCTTAAACACTTGTTAACTCTGTGGCAAGGAGGGTCATTATGCCAAGAGCTGCCACAGTAAATAAAATCAAGCTAACCTGCTAACTATGTCTCAGCTGCAAGGACCTCAAATTCACAATATGCAGATCAAACTTGAAGGACCCCAGATTGGTCAAGGAAGATTGGAGGCACCTCTAGAAACCACTGCCCAAGTCTACGCCTTTACGAGGGAGAATGCAGATATGAGAACCTCTAATGTGATCACAGGTCAGCTGTCTGTTGCCACTCAAAATGCATATGTTTGTTTGATTCTAGTGCTACGCATTGTTTTGTATCTCATGTGTTTGCCAAAAGAATGGCTCAGAATAGTGATAGAATGACTAGAAATTTAAATGTAGCTCTACTTTCAGGTAAAACTTTGACAACAAATTATTGGATTAGACATGTTCCAATAATTATAGCTACTAGGGAGCTGTATGTTGACCTAGTCATCCTAAGAATGATTGATTATGATGTCATTCTAAGAATGGACTTCTTGGGAAGGTATAATCCTAACATTAAATGTCGAAGTCGAAGGATCGCGTTCAAACCTCTTGGAGAAGAAAAGTTCACTTATAATGGAGATACTAAGAAGCAACCTCGAGTGATGATCTCAACAATACATGCAAGGAGAATGTTGAGTAACTAGTGTCTGAGATATCTAGCTAATATTCTAGATAAGAGTAAAGAAGAAAAGAAGAGGCCAGAAAATGTAATCATCGTCAAGGAGTACATTGATGTGTTTCCTGATGATCTGCTAGGACTACTGCCGTAGTGAGAAATTTCC
Organism: Parasponia andersonii; assembly: GCA_002914805.1. Classification (NCBI taxonomy): domain Eukaryota; kingdom Viridiplantae; phylum Streptophyta; class Magnoliopsida; order Rosales; family Cannabaceae; genus Trema; species Trema andersonii. The sequence continues at coordinate 1,474,446 of JXTB01000026.1, forward strand.
TTTGAGATTGAATTGCTGCCTGGTGCTGCCCCTATTTCCAAAGCACCTTACAAGATGGCACCTGCTGAGCTTAAAGAGCTACAAACTCAACTACAAGAGTTGTTAGATAAGGGTTTCATCCGACTAAGTCACTCACCATGGGGCGCACTTGTACTATTTATAAAGAAGAAGGATGAAACATTCAGAATGTGCATCGACTATATAGAATTGAATAAGGTGACCGTAAAGAATAAATATCCTTTGCCAAGGATAGAGGACTTGTTTGATCAATTAAAAGGAGCTGAAATTTTCATAAAGATCGATTTGCGATCAGGCTATCATTAATTGAGAATTAAAGAGAGTGATATTCTGAAGTCTGCCTTTCGAATGCAATATGGGCATTATGAGTTCTTAGTGATGCCTTTTGGGCTAACCAATACTCCTGCAACATTTATGGACCTGATGAATAGAGTGTTCAAGGAATACTTGGACAAATTTATCATAGTGTTTATCGATGATATCCTGATTTACTCAAGGTCTCAAGAGGAACAAGAATAATACCTCAAACTCATATTGCAGAAGTTAAGAGAACACCGCCTCTCTGCCAAATTCTCTAAGTGTGAATTTTGGCTAGACCGAGTCTATTTCTTAAGACATGTGGTTTCAAATGAAAGAGTTGCCATAGATCCTTCCAAGATAGAGGCAGTGAACAATTGGCCAGCGCCCAAAACTGTGACTGAAGTGAGGAGCTTTTTGGGATTAGCTAGCTATTACTGAAGATTTGTAGAGAGATATTCAAATCTCACTGCTCCCCTCATGACCCTTACAAAAAAAGAAAGAAATATGAATGGACAGAGAAGTATGAAGAAAGCTTCCAAGAGTTGAAGAATAGGCTTACCAATACACCTATACTTACTATCCCATCAAATGAAGGACAGCTCAACATTTATAGTGATGCATTGAAGTTGGGACTAGGAGCAGTACTAATGCAAAATGGAAATGTCGTAGCATATGGTTCTCGACAATTAAAGGAGCATGAGAAAAACTATCCAATTCATGATCTAGAACTTGCTGCTGTAGTATTCGCTCTAAAATTTTGGCGGCACTACTTATATGGGGCTCAATGTTGAATCTACACCGATCATAAAAGCCTGTAGTACATATTTACTCAGAAAGAGCTGAACATGAGACAATATAGATGGCTTGAGTTAGTGAAGGATTATGATTGTAAAATCTTGTACCACTCAGGTAAGGCAAATAAGGTTGTAGATGCACCAAGTAGAAAATAACTTCAACTCTAATGTCAATAAAAGCTTTACATAAGCTCTTACAAGAGGACATAAATAATATCGGTTTAGAGTTAATAATAGGTAAATTATCCATATTAACTCTTAAACCAAACATTTTTGAGAATACGAAGGAAACCTAAGAGCTCGATCTTATCTTGGCATGAATTAAAGAAGACATTGCAGAAGGAAAACGACTAAGTTTAGTCTCTCTACTGACGGAATTCTCAAACTACTGACGAGGATGAATGCAAGGTACGGGCAATGGAATACCACCATTAAAATTTCTTCCGCATATGTTCTTATTATGAGACATATGATTTCAATATATAAGCTTGATGTTGTTTGAAAACGTATTTATAACTTGGTATTTTATTTCGTAATGTATAGTTTAATCAAATTGAACTTGAAAATATATTTTGATTTAATAGAAGTTAAACAAATATTTTTTTTAAAGATCTAAAAGAGAAAATATTTTGATTTAAATAAATGTAAAACACAAGGGGTTCTGTCAAAAAGGCCTAAACTGCCTAAGGAGAACTTGGGACTTAAGTGCTTCGTATGTGACCCTCCTACTCACTTGGGAGCCATTTATGATTGCGTACTATTTAAATCACTTTAATAAAAAGTTTATAATCAAATTTAAATAAAGGGTACTTAACCATTGAGAAGCATTTACTCGTTTTCAAAATTTAAGTAAATCTTTAGTTNCCTCAATAGCAAAAGAAGGCCAAGATAGAATTTCCACTATGTCCTAAGTGTGGGAAGAGACACCCTGGGAAATGTCGCCTTGGCTTAAACACTTGTTAACTCTGTGGCAAGGAGGGTCATTATGCCAAGAGCTGCCATAGTAAATAAAATCAAGCTAACCTGCTAACTATGTCTCAGCTGCAAGGACCTCAAATTCACAATATGCAAATCAAACTTGAAGGACCCCAGATTGGTCAAGGAAGATTGGAGGCACCTCTAGAAACCACTGCCCAAGTCTACGCCTTTACGAGGGAGAATGCAGATATGAGAACCTCTAATGTGATCACAGGTCAGCTGTCTGTTGCCACTCAAAATGCATATGTTTGTTTGATTCTAGTGCTACGCATTGTTTTGTATCTCATGTGTTTGCCAAAAGAATGGCTCAAAATAGTGATAGAATGACTAGAAATTTAAATGTAGCTCTACTTTCAGGTAAAACTTTGACAACAAATTATTGGATTAGACATGTTCCAATAATTATAGATACTAGGGAGCTGTATGCTGACCTAGTCATCCTAAGAATGATTGATTATGATGTCATTCTAAGAATGGACTTCTTGGGAAGGTATAATGCTAACATTAAATGTCGAAGTCGAAGGATCACGTTCAAACCTCTTGGAGAAGAAAAGTTCACTTATAAGGGAGATACTAAGAAGCAACCTCGAGTGATGATCTCAACAATACATGCAAGGAGAATGTTGAGTAACTAGTGTCTGAGATATCTAGTTAATATTCTAGATAAGAGTAAAGAAGAAAAGAAGAGGCCAGAAAATGTAATCATCATCAAGGAGTACATTGATGTGTTTCCCGATGATCTGCTAGGACTACTGCCGGAGCGAGAAATTTCCTTTGAGATTGAATTGCTGCCCGGTACTGCCCCTATTTCCAAAGCACCTTACAGGATGGCACCTGCTGAGCTTAAAGAGCTACAACCTCAACTACAAGAGTTGTTAGACAAGGGTTTCATCCAACTAAGTCACTCACCATGGGGCGCACTTGTACTATTTATAAAGAAGAAGGATGAAACATTCAGAATGTGGATCGACTATATAGAATTGAATAAGGTGACCGTAAAGAATAAATATCCTTTGCCAAGGATAGAGGACTTGTTTGATCAATTAAAAGGAGCTGCAGTTTTTATAAAGATCGATTTGCGATCAGGCTATCATTAATTGAGAATTAAAGAGAGTGATATTCTGAAGTCTGCCTTTCGAATGTGATATGGCATTGTGAGTTTTTAGTGATGCCTTTTGGGCTAACCAATACTCCTGCGACATTTATGGACCTGATGAATAGAGTGTTCAAAGAATACTTGGACAAATTTATCATAGTCTTTATCGATGATATCCTGATTTACTCAAGGTCTCAAGAGGAACATGAACAATACCTCAAACTCATATTGTAGAAGTTAAGGGAACACCGCCTCTCTGCCAAATTCTCTAAGTGTGAATTCTGGCTAGACCGAGTCTATTTCTTAGGACATGTGGTTTCAAATGAAAGAGTTGCCATAGATCCTTCCAAGATAGAGGCAGTGAATAATTGGCCAGCACCCAAAATCGTGACTGAAGTGAGGAGCTTTTTGGGATTAGCTAGCTATTACCGAAGATTTGTAGAGGAATATTCAAATCTCACTGCTCCCCTCACGAACCTTACAAAAAAGGAAAGAAATATGAATGGACAAAGAAGTATGAAGAAAGCTTCCAAGAGTTGAAGAATAGGCTTACCAGTACACCTATACTTACCATCCCATCAAATGAAGGACAGCTCGACATTTATAGTGATGCATCGAAGTTGGGACTAGGAGCAGTACTAATGTAAAATGGAAATGTCGTAGCATATAGTTCTCGACAATTAAAGGAGCATGAGAAAAACTATCCAATTCATAATCTAGAACTTGCTGCCGTAGTATTCGCTCTAAAACTTTGGCAGCACTACTTATATGGGGCTCAATGTTGAATCTACACTGATCATAAAAGCCTGTAGTACATATTTACTCAGAAAGAGCTGAACATGAGGCAACATAGATGGCTTGAATTAGTGAAAGATTATGATTGTGAAATCTTGTACCACTCAGGTAAGGCAAATAAGGTTGTAGATGCACCAAGTAGAAAAATAACTTCAACTCTAATGTCAATAAAAGCTTTACCTAAGCTCTTACAAGAGGACATAAATAATATCGGTTTAGAGTTAATAATAGGTAAATTATCCATATTAACTCTTAAACCAAACATTTTTGAGAATATGAAGGAAACCTAATAGCTCGATCTTATCTTGGCATGAATTAAAGAAGACATTGCAGAAGGAAAACGACCAAGTTTAGTCTCTTTACTGACGGAATTCTCAAACTACTGACGAGGATGAATGTAAGGCACGGGCAATGGAATACCACCATTAAAATTTCTTCCGCATATGTTCTTATTATGAGACATATGATTTCAATATATAAGTTTGATGTTGTTTGAAAACGTATTTAAAACTTGGTATTTTATTTCGTAATGTATAGTTTAATCAAATTAAACTTGAAAATATATTTTGATTTAATAGAAGTTAAACAAATATTTTTTTTAAAGATCTAAAAGAGAAAATATTTTGATTTAAATAAATGCAAAACACAAGGGGTTCTGTCAAAAAGACCTAAACTATCTAAGGAGAACTTGGGACTTAAGTGGTCCGTATGTGACCCTCCTACTCACTTGGGAACCATTTATGATTGCATATTATTTAAATTATTTTAATAAAAAGTTTATAATCAAATTTAAATACAAGGTACTTAACCATTGAGAAGCATTTACTTATTTTCAAAATTTAAGTAAATTGTTAGTTATGAATATAAATCTCTTAAAAAGAAAAAAAAATTGTCATGAATTTTCAGCATCTAAATTTTTTTTTAAATAAGCTAAGAAGGTAAGTAATTAATGGTTCGAAAAGTCTGGTCGTTACAATTGGTATCATAGCGGGTATCCTGCCATCCTACCTCGTATCCCTCCGTAACATTTCAGACAACTCAAGTAAGTAGAATTTTACTTAGTATATTATTTAACCGTAAGGTATATTATTTAACCGTTAGAACGTATTATGTAATAGTAATGGATGCCTCAATAATCGACATTCCGATAGACCAAGAGAATGCTCAAGCTTAATCTTTTAGAGCCGCAGCAGTGGCTACCTTTAGAGCAGAATGACCACCATATTAGAGAATCTACCCCCAAAATGTTAGGGAATTAGCTCCATGAAACGGAACAACTTTTACGATCATGTCGTATCCAAGAGTACGAATGGACCACTCTTGCAGTTATGCAACTATGAAATAATGCTCAAGCATGGTGGCAAATATCAAGACACATTGTAGACAATATGAGTTGGGAAATATTCTGCAAATTAATCATAATACGCTTTTTACAAATAGAATACCATAATAATCTAATAGAGATTTTGACAACAGAGACACAATTACATGAATGAGCTTTCGACTTTGTGAGAAACATATGGGAATCCTGGCCAGGCGAATCTATGGAAGAATATAACATCCGTTTTTCCGAGGAAGTTGTTTGCTTGTTCCCTCCGAGATGGCCTAATAGTATCTTGCTTATGACCTATTAGAATGGAGTTTCAAGTCATATTCGAAGACGCATGCAGAACCCACTTATTGATATGAATCTTGAATGCATTATTCAGAGGCAGTTCATGCGGAAGAGGAATATCAAAGGGAAATAGAACAGAGTATGGCTGAAGGATCATCTCGTGGGAATGCCACAAGAACACTTTCCCAACAAGGAGACTTAGAAGAAGAGCAAAGAAGGGCGTAACCTCGAATAGATGCAGAGAGTGTTGGGAATATGCCCTAGAGAACGGTTTTTTTGTTTGGCATTTTAAACAATATTTATTGGATTTAAGTGTTATTTATTTGCTATTAATAAATTCTATATTATGTCCCAATTATATACATGTGATGTTTATATTTTTTATTATGCAAATATCTAAAAGTTTTCATTACCAATAATGAGTAATAAATAATTGTTCGAGTGAAGTGTTCACTTGTCGGAGACTAAATTCTTTATTTTATTATGTTTAAATTAAAAATTCACATTCTGCAACTAAAGATAGAATACTTTATTTTGCCATAGAATGTAGTGTTGTCTATTTTAACGGGATTGATGAAATCTCCAATTATCGATGTGTCTGACTTCGGATAAAAATACTAGTGTGTTATAAGAAAGTTATAAGTGCATTGAACTGGACCAAGTGAAAATAGAATTTGAGATTAAGTGTCGTAAGTCAATATTCTATTTTTTACTAATCTAGCACTATTGCAAGATTACCTTAATCCTAGTGATTGTCGAACTTGCTTTCATGAGTTTTATCTTTTTGACTTACTAAAGGACTAGTTCTGATTATATGGTTCGAACTCCAGTATCTTAGAAGATAAGATTTGTGAATTGACGAGAACGCTTTTTATGATTTGGACACCATACATATAATGTCACTTTGAGTTTTTTCAAGGACTTGGATAATAAAAAACTAGGCTCCGGGTATTCACTTTGTGAATTTGACTATGTTTGTATGGGTAGTTATAAACACCGTAATTAATTATTATCCATTAGATGAAAGATGGCAACTCAAAGGTAAATATATACTAGAGGGGTAATACGATAATTTCACCTCACTAGTACGACATTGTGTCTGGGGTATATCTACAGGTATAGTATATGCTAAATAGATCAAGTTAATTAAAGTGTTAATTATCTTCATAAAAAATATATGACATTAGTCTAAGAGTGCAATATTGGGCTTATCGTGAAGTGCCCCAATATTAATGGACAAGGCCCAATCATAATTAAAAGTTAGTTATGATTATGGGTAGTTGGCCCATTGGAGCTTAGACTACTTAGATCCATAAGGTCTCATGTCTAGCTCACACATAGCCTAATAACTAATTGAATGGTCAGTTGAGCCCAATAAGCCCATTAGGGTTTACATTTCTTTAAATGCTTAAGAGAAAAGTTCTTGTAAGCCTCTCTAAGTGTACTATACACCACTCATGCACAGCAACTATGCTTTTTTCGTGTAACAGAGAGAAAAAGAGAGAGTGAGAGAGAACTGAGCTTCTACGGGAGAAATCTCGTGTTCGTTCATGGCCGCCGAGGGAGAGATACTCATGGTCGTAGACGTGCAATTAAGGAAAAGGAAGAGTATCTTCCGGATTATCCGCTCATCTCTCATTGGGAATAAAAAAGGTGCCCATAAACCAGATCATTTAACAGGCTCCAGAGAATAGACAGAAAGGCTCAATAGTTGTGAAGCGCTTCTAAGTTTTATCTAAACCGAGATCCATGAATTGATTTATGTTAGATCAACGATCCTACGTTTTTGTTTTGTAAAATTTCAAGAAAATTTTTAAATACCTATTCTGCTGCATTCTTGATTTGTTTACAAAACTGCGAAAATCATTTTCAGTAAAATCGTCTTTCAAAATTTATTTTTTGGAATTTCTAGCAGAGAGAACCATGCCCACCAGACAAGGACACACTAATGACAATGAGAAAGACTCTAAAGAGGATCCAAAAGAGGAAGACTCCGAAAAGTCTTGTCGTTATAGTTTTTTATTTACTCTAAAGTCATTTTGGCCAGATAATTATTCTCAGGGCAGTTTGGGTATTTTGTAAATTAAATTGTTAATTTTGGGAATTTTTAATTTTATAACTATTTTAGTTAACAAATTAACAAATTAATTTCTAATTATTTATTTCATTTATTAATTCTAATAAAATATAATTCTAACTTAAAAAGTTTCTAAATTATACACTAAAATAAAAAATATTAACAAAAATCAAAATTTAACACAAAAACATATCCAACTAAACAATTCTCCATACTCAATCCACATTCTCAAAATATAAGCATCCACCAATATCTAATAAAACTAATAATATAATCCACCAATAACTCATCAAATCCAATATCCAATTAAACTAATAATTTATTCCAATAATCCAATATCCAATAATCCATTATCCAATATCCATTAAAACCTAATAATCCATTAAAAATCTATATCTAAATATATCCATCGCCCTAATAATATAATCCAATAACAAAATATCTAATAATTCATTAAAAATCAATATCTAATATATCAAAAAACATAATAAATATTTATAATCCTAATAATTTAATATAAAAATAAAACTAAAACTAAAACTTAAAAAAATTATTTCAATTTCTGATTTTTCCTAATATTGCAACATTTATTTTAATTAACACTAAAACAAAACTAAAATTACAATATATAATCATATCATCATAATCATATCTAATATCTAAAATTAACTAATATTACAATATATATATATATATATTTAATTATTTAGATAAAAATCAAAATCAAAAATTAATAAAAAACTAACCTATTAAGCTTGAAGGGCGGCAGAGGCACGAGAGCAATAGCAATGAGGTGGCGGCGGCAGGCCAGAGTGGGCAATGGAACCCCTGAAAAAAATTTACAAAAAAATTAAATACAAAATAAAAAGGATTGAAAAAGAGAAAAATAGGCAATAAAAACTTACTAGTGAGGAAGAAGTGATTTTTGGGTTGAGAGAGAGAGAGACGACAGATATATATTTATATATAAAATAGAGAGGAAGAAGATCGGCTTTTGGATATAGAAACTAATCAGTTAAAGCGGTGACAATTGTCGCCACTTTAAAAGAAACGCACTGTTTCATTTAAAGCACAAAAAATTTATGGCGGTCAAACTAAATTTTTGTGAAAAATTTAAAGCGGCAACAATTATCGTCGCTTTAAACTTCTAATCTAAAGCAAGGATAATTGTCGCCGCTTTAAATATTTTAATCTAAAGTGGAGACATTTGTCGCTGCTTTAAATCTGATTTTTATTTTTAATTTCACATATTTTACAATAATAATAATTATTTTAATTTATTAATATTATATTAATATAAAGCGACGACTATTGTCGCCACTTCAGAGAAGATATTTTATCACTTGGCGCCAGTTGGCGCACTTATTCTAAAGCGGTGAGAATTAACATTTTTGGAGGGAAATTTTAGCGTGGTCCTCTAAAACAACGAAACGTGCTCCCGTTGTAGACTTTTTTATATGTCCAGCAATATAAATACTCTAAAATAATGACTCTTAAATTTGTTGCCACTTTAGAATCATCGTTCTATTACTTGCTTGTTATAGTGAATTGATTAAAAGATTCATATACTTGTATAATTATGTTTATGCTATATTTAATGGTCAAACTAAATCTTATTTACATAATACTATGTTACAATGCATATATCTTTCAACATCTATTTTGTTTGAAAATCTATCTTGTTTGAAAATGAAATCTAATTTGATGATGGTTTATGAACAAAAATTTGCAATAGAATAATTATTAATAAGTACATTTTACATATATATGTTCTCATATACTATGTATCAAAGAAGATAAACCGTAGGGAAAAAATAATGTATCAATGAGAATAAGCCTGAAATCACGGGGATGAGAGGTTAATAAATTAGAAGTGATAAATCTCATACACAACCTCGTATACCATGACCAAATTTTCATATACCAAGATAATTAATTAATGAATCCAAAAGTGAACAATACTAAGAATTAGTACATACGTTTTACTTTATAGTATATTAATTTTGAATTAGGTATACATCTACCATACGAGAACTTCAAGTAGCTGAGCATCACAACATTGATAAATTTATGTACATAGTGGAAAAATTTATGAATTATTCTAGTCATGTGTGCATTTCATATGCTTATATATATAGTTCATAACATATGCTAGGTATATATCTCGCATATGAGAACTTTAAGCTGCTGCATATCATAATACTTGATAAATTTATGTATGTGGTGAAAAAATTTATGAATTATTTTAGTCATGTGTGCAGTTTATATGGTTATATATATGGTTTATAAACTTATATATGTGGTTCATAAATTATTTATTCAGACCATGCAGAGGTGGTAACACCAGACCAGTTTGGTTCTAATTTATTTTATGTGGGTGGTTCATATAAAGATATCAGTATGGTTCATAAATTATGTGTTCAGTTTATAAATTCAAGAATTTATGTATTACAAGTTATTGTCTTGGATATAAGCTTGTGTTCATGATTGGAGTGAAAATAATTTATCGTTTTCTTAATTTCAATTGTAATTAGTGATTGGTTCATAAATCTAGTATATGACCTCATATACAATGACAAAACTAAGAACTATAAGGTTATGTATATAGTACATAAATTATGTTCAGCTCATAAATTATTTCTTCAAAGTTAAAATTCTGTGTAATTGGCAGCAGTGGTCACTAATTATTTCAAGATATTGTATTTAACTATCTAAGAAAAAAAAAACAAATAGGCCAATTGGTCCTTCAATTTTATTTTATGTGAAAATTTATTTCTAATTTATTTTATGTGGGTGGTTCATATAAAGTTATCAGTATGGTTCATAAATTATGTGTTCAGTTTATAAATTCAAGAATTTATGTATTACAAGTTATTGTCTTGGATATAAGCTTGTGTTCATGATTGGAGTGAAAATAATTTATTGTTTTCTTAATTTCAATTGTAATTAGTGTTTGGTTCATAAATCTAGTATATGACCTCATATACAATGACAAAACTAAGACAAGTTTATAATGTACTTAAAAGTGTACCAATACTAAGAACAAAAATGAAAAAAATATTTGGAATATCAAGTAATGAATCTAATATATAACCTCATATGCCATGAGAAAATATTCTCATACTCCGATAAGAAAACAATGTACATAAAGATGTACCGATACCTAGAACAAAATTGACCAAAAATCTAGAATCCAAAATAATAAATCTGGTACAAAAGCTCGAATACCATGATAATATTTCCATATACCAAGACAATAATCTTCATGAAAACACAACAACAACTCAGATTATAAGAGCCTAACGATCCTAATGGCCTTTTATCTTCTTCGAAATAGAAAATTCTGCATAAATTGGACTCAATAGGATTTTTACAAGTTTTTCATTTATCCCCATATCAACCACACTTCCACTTGTTTCTTCTTCTTAAACTACCAACTAAGAGAATTCTTCTCCTTTTCGAACTACCAATACTGAGTCTCGCAATATTAGATACATGATTCTACACATATAGTACACCAGTATATGAATCGGATTTAACAAAAACATATTCAAAGTTTTTATCAAATAAAAAAATACAAACAGTTATAACATGTTCGTAAAATTATAAACTAAGAACATGATTTTGTAAACTAGGTATATAAGTAAATAAACAAAATTTAGCATAAATGAATTTAACTTAAAAACTTAAAGTCTTATCTACAATACAAATGATTTAAATACAAAATATAACTCGATATAAACTAATTAACATGATTGGCTTGAAAATATAATAATAATAAAATTTACTTCATATTAATTAAACAATACTGCTAGTATTGATTTTTTTATTTTATCTAATTTAATGACAAGACTCCATCATATACTATATACCAACATAAAAATCTTATATACCGTAATTTAATAAATATGAACCAAAAAATAAAACTTAACATGTTAAAAAAATAACTAGAGAATATGAATACCATATACCACTACAAAATCATACATACTGCCAAAATTATATGAGCTAAATAACAAAATATTTAAACTTGTTGATTAACATTAATTAGAGAACAAAAATACCATATACTGCCACAAAAATCGTATATACTATGATTAAAATTTATGAACCAAATAACAAAATACTTGACATATTTATGTAAAATAACTAGAGATCATATATGACTAAAAAAATCACATTTACCATGACCATAAATATATGAATTAAATAAAAAAAATACATAATATATTCAACAATACTAACAAGAGAAAAAATATCATATACCACTACAAAAATCATATATACTATGACCAAAAATATATGAACTAAATAACAAAATATTAACATGTTCATCAATAATAATCACATAACAAGAATACCATGTACCACAACAAAAATTATATATACTATGACTAGAAATATATGAATCAAATAAGAAAAAATTGAACACATCTTCATAAAACAAAAATAGTTTTACCATATACTACCCAAAAAAATCATATATACTATGACAAAAAATTTATAAACTATTACCAATTATAAAAAGTAATTAAAAAACACATAAGAAAATATAAATAAACACTAATTAACAACAAAAAAAAACAAGATTTTACAAAAAAACTAAGAATAATTACAACACAAATTAGAAAAAAAATCAAATTCTACCTCCTCCCCCTAAACAAAATGCAATCATATAATACATAGCTATAAATTTGAAAAACCAAAACTCAAAATCAAAAATATAATACATACCTCAAATTGCCAAGAATGCCAAAACTCAAAATCAAAAATATAATACATACCTCAAATTGCCAAGAATGAGTCCAGTACCGGGGAATAAGAAGAAGAATAAAATAAGGCTAGAATTAAAATAAAAAGAGTTGAAGTGTGTACAGGTCAAAGAAGATGAAAACAAAAAAAGGTGAGAATTAGTGGGAGTGTGGATGGGAAAGGAAGATAGAAAATTAAAATCGAGGGTTGATTTAGGAATAATAAGAGGTATAATAAGTAATATTTAATTTTTAAATTTATATACAAAATAGTTTTAGAATTAGCAATAAGCAATATAGATATCAATATAGGTATAATAAGCAATAAAACTACCCGAACCTTGTAAGACTAAAATGTAGGTCCTACTTATGGATTAAAATATTGTGACATTTATTGATATTGTCACGACAATATCCGTATTTTAAATTATCGCCATCAATACTAAGTGGAAGAATATTTTTTTTCGTGTATCCGTAAAATATCAGTAATGTCGATAATATATCGATATTAGTACAATATAGATAATATTGAGGACATGTCAATATTGGTAAAATATCGATAAAAAATGAGCTAATGTCGAGATATATACAGATATTATCATGACAATATCGTTGACATTTTGAAATATCGACAGACATGTCGATTTTTTTTTGGAAAAAAAGGGTAGTAAAAAATATAAATAAAATCATAGTTTTCTCTCCATAATATGTTAGAAAAATTTGGAACTACTTGTATTTAATGAGAATATTTTACTATTTGCAATTATTTGAACTCTTGTAAGGCTTACTATATAGGAGGGAAGAACTTGGAAGAATGAGTAAGATTGATGAAAATTCTATTTCCATGAATTTCGAATCAATGAGCAATAAAACTGATCAAAGTTTATATGGTTATGATCCTAATTTTTATAATCTTAATAGACGGTCGAGTTCAGAACTGTAAAATGAAGGTAATTTCTTTGGCTATGAAATATTTATTCAATGTTCTCCTCGTATTATTAATATTGATATATTCACTTATATCCATCAAGTTTTTTCATCAAGTTGGGTATATTCAAATTACTCAATTTATGGGTCTACTATTGAAAGATATCAGTCAACATATACATCACACATAAATAATTATTTTCAGAACTACTAAGACAGAATAACTTGGGAAAGATAATATTTGAACCAAGACGACAATTTTTCTTATAGTTTTTAATTTCATAGAAACTCGTTTTTGTATGGAATGAATTTGAGCTGTTCTATATTATTATTGATATTTTTATTTATTTTCAATATAATTTAGATCTAGTTACAATTTATAAAATATTAATATGAATGTATTAGATAAAATAATATATGTATTCTAATTTTAAAATTATTGTGTGAAATAAAATTGATCGTTTTTCTACTACATATTACCTTATATATAATAAATAAGAAATTTTTTTTACAAAGTAAAAATTAGTATAAATTAAAGAATATTATTTATTTTAGCTTTTTTTTTTTTAAATTTTGCTTAAAAATTTAAAGTTTTAAAACAAATTTTGATATTTTCTCATATTTTCTTCTACATTATGGTCGACATTATTAGTAAAATTAAATATCTAACATGGATATTGTAATAGCTTTGCCCTTCGTTTTAATTGTTTTTAACGATATCTCGGTCCCAGGAGAGTTGCAAGTGCAAGTCAAAGAGGTGATAAAATATAATTATTGCGGGAGAGATATAAGTGTTGCCAAGTGTCAGTTCAATTAATACTAAACTATTACCCGCAACAACTGCACCGCCACGTGTATACCCAACAGACATCACGTGCTAATCTAATCTTGATTAAGGATTCTGATTTCAGAATCTAATTCTCTAACCTAATAAGCAGCTTACTAGACGAAGAAGAAGACGACGAAGACAAGTTTGAGATCATGGCAGAGAACTCTAATGGCGGCCTCTACGTGGCGAATGAGGCCGACACCAAAGGGGCCCACCGAGATGAGAATACCCTCTACGGCGTTCTCCGCCGTCTGATCTCTTCGATCTTCTTCCCTGACTCCACTACTGCCGCTGCTACTCCGCTGCTCCACCGGATCAAATCCGCCATAGCCGAGAACGCTCCACTCCTTCCCGAAGCTTCCAAAAACACCGCCAGAAATGTTCTTCTCTGGACTAAGAGGGGTAGCCCTCTTCGTGCTCTCCTCGTTATATCGGTCAGTACCTTCTTCTGCTTTATCAATTGTGTTTGATCTCTCTGTTAGGGTTTTTCAGAACAATTATGTTTTGTTAAAATTGGCGTTTCCTTCTTAATCCGAAGCAATTTGCTTGGCTTTTGCTTAAACTCAAAAAAATAAAAAAATAAAAAAATAAAAAAAAAAGAAAGACACGTATTAGGGGTTAGGTCGAGACTCGAGTGCTCCAGTGAGGCTTCGGGTTCGATTAATCATGAAAGGAATATCTTTAAATTCCATTAAAACGAAAACCCAAGAAGAATATTGTAATGTCACTAATTTCATATCCACTTTGCATTTATCTTCAAACACATAATAGAATACATCGTTTTGGTTTTGTGTGAACCAAATTATCCAGAAAACTCTCTCCTGAAGAAGTTGGATTATAGGCTAGTATATAAGGCACCTGAAGAACCTGGTTAGTGGAATGTTTGCCTAACTATAACATCTTCCTCCCAAACTCGATATTAGTCAAGTAGTATATGTATTCTATTTTCACCACATTGACTAACTCTGATCCTTGGCAATTCCTTCATTTGATTTCATGTCTCATGATTCATATTTCCGCAAACCCATTTATGTTTTTCATTGCCTATTGCGTTTCTGGCTAACCACTTATGGTTAGCCACCGACTACTGAGATGTGAAAATTTTTTATGGATATTTGATAACTTTGTTGCAAAACTGGTTTGTGGGTAACTTCCTCAACTTTATCCAATATCTCTAAAGCTCGATTTACGCTTGTTAGTTATTACTTAATGCCAAATCTGATCACTGTTTCCTTAGGAGTTATCTTAAGAGATAAAAAAGATCTCTTCAATGTTTCTCTTCTTTTCAGTTATTTATTTATTTGTTTCCCCATATCAACTTAACCAAGTTGAGTTCACCACTTTCGAGCCCTTGCCAAAAACCTGTTATGGTTAGGAAGTATGAAGGTTTAGACTCATAGGTATCAATATATCTGGTCCAATTGCTGTTTTTTGGCTGAAAAAGGAGAGATCACATTTGTATTCAGAGTAGTAAATCTGAGACAGGTTCCACGTTAAGAATCAAGCTGTCCGTCAACAACATATAATTTACTTAATTATCGAAAATATATAAATATCTGATGTGAGGTAGAAAATTGCAGCTGCTATGAAACTGGAAGACGATCATGTATGTCCTATAAAAGTTTAGATCTGCATACGTGACTCTGAATCTACTAAATGCTTTTAATACATGAACAGTAATCTACTAAAGTTACTTATGTGTTTCTTGCCTCTTGCAGGTGGGGACGATCACTCTAGTTGCTATGACAGGATTGCTCGTCTTTACGCTTTTCTTTCTGGTGGCAACCTTCAATGCCATCGTTATCTCCCTTCTCATATCTTTGGCAGCTGCAGGAGGATTCTTGGCCCTTTTCTTTGCTGGTGTGACAGCTGTATACATTGGGGCATTGTCCATTGCTGCTTTTGTAATTTCTGCAACTGCAATTTCTACAATTGTGGCAATACTGATAGCTACAGGTAAAGTTATGTGCCCTTTGTCTTACTGCACATTCCATGTATTTCTTTCCTTACATAGGCTAACAAGTCCTAGTTACCTCTATCTATACACCCTGAAGATTAGCTTATATGGTTGGATTGATGGTTTATGTTCTTCAACTCATTGAACACTTGCAAGCACTCTTATCTAATAGGGAAATGATGATTAATCTAGCATATTAAACTAGTTCAGAAATAGTGAACCTGACCTGAGATTCAGGGTCTTCTACTTCCTGTTCGTTTCATAAAACCTGGCTCAAACCATTCCGTCCATGTAGCTTGCCCATAACCCAGTCTTTCAAGGGTGAATCTTTTCTGAAAGATTTCGATGCGACAACTTGGCTTAGCATTTTTTTTATTCACCTCCTTCAGTATATACAACAATTTGTGTCAGGTTTTATTTTATCCTTACACCTGCCTATGTGAAAGCAAAGAAGGACCAAGCAACTAAGTTTTCATTTGTTTCGTGACTTGGAGGCAATATATGTACATTATTTTTGCACGCATGCACTTAATTTCCAATTCTACCCAAATCCCGTAAGACTTTCTGTTGGGTAGGAAGGTTTCCCTCTATCTGATCAAACTGATGGCATTTTGAATATGCTATTATTGATGTTTTCTACTGGATATCTGCTCATTCCCCCGTCCCTTCGTGGGTTCTTTTTGGATTTCTTATTTGATCTTTTAGGTTGGATTGGATTCTTTTGCACTCTATGGTTGGCAACAAAGAAAAGCGTCGGACTGGCTAAGCACTCACTGAGCGTGACTGGTTCAGCGCTTTCGGCTTACTCTACTGCTAGGCATGCTCGCCACCACCCTGTGGTAGACAAGGATTCGGATTGAAGGGTGTGCACCATTGAAATTCCATGTTTGTCGCTTGACTTTTACATGTTTCTCTGCGTGTTTGCTGGATTTCATGGAAGCTGCTAGGTAAGTAGCTTATTTGCGGGTTGGAAGCATATGAATTTGTCAGGTACTACTAGCCGTGATAACCTACATTGTGGCATCCTAATTACTTGTATACCTTGTACAGTTTTGCGAGCTTGCTAGTTTATATAAAGCAACGTACATGGTCGGTTTTACATTGCGTATTTGTCTAGTTGTGTGTATATATATATATATATATATATATATATATATATATATTAATGTAATTAAAAATTGTGTTCTGTGCTCCTTTCAAGTTCATATTGTCGTGGCGCCTATGATACAATAATAATTTGGATGTCAAGTTTTGTTCAATGAGATTGAGGGAGTGGTTGATCCTAGTGATCAATTAATTAAGTCACAATAAAATAGCAAACTTACTCTTTTTGAGTTTAAATTATAAAATAAACTTCTACTTCGAGTTAACGTTGAATTGTAGTTGGGCATTGTTGGTTACATACAATTACGTTTGCTCTGTTATTAGAATCAACTAAACCTATTTACAAGTCAGTAGAAAATTAATAATAAATGATAGGACAAAATGCCCTACCATCCTTGAGAAATAATTCCTTGTAAGTGGTTAAACGCCAAATTAATTACTTGTACTACTATATTATTTATGTTTGGTATAGTAATAAGCAAGGTAAATCCTACGAGGAATTAAGTCCAGTTAGTAAGCTATAATTAATTTTCTCCTATGTTTTTAAGGGGTTTTTAGAATTATGAACTAATTTAATAAAAGAGTAAAGTAAAGAATATCAAAAGTACAAATAATTAAAGAAAGAAAATAATAATAAGAAGACTAGGTAAAGGTTTCATTCGCCGCTACTAGACTATGAATTTATGGTCAAACTATAATATCTCTAATTCTCTACTAAGATTACCAATTGTAGATAGCAATAAGCTTTGCTATTCCAATCTTTCTTTAGATTGTCGTCACATAAAATAGGCTTGTTTAAATTCTATACAACAAACAACTTAGAATAAGCTCTCTGGATTTAATTTAAACGGAGGTTAAGAAAGATAGGGCAATAAATACAGAAGCTCAGTTCATTTAACCTATGCTATGTTCTGCATCACAATTGAATAAAAGCTTTTAATTATTGATTCAGTTCGCAACTAACAGAGAAATTAATAAGAAAATTACAGAAACAGAGAAATTAATAAGAAAATTGCAGATCAAGCAGTTTATCCTAACATTAGAAGATAATCAAGTTTAACTTGGTTGTACACCCAAATCAAACAAGAAGATATTCATAAAGTATTAAAAGCAAAAGAACACAAACAACTTTATGAAAAGCAAAAGAACATAAACTATCTCAATTGGAAAATTGGAAAATCATATATAATCAATGCAATCCACAGCTAATGCATAGGCTTTGAAATCCCCATAAACCAAGGAAAAAAAAAAACTAACTTCTTTTAAAGGTGAAAAGAACAAAAGATCAAAGAAATCATTGATGTAGATACCACATAGACTTCGTCTCTTTCTTTTCTCTTCCAAAATTCAAAGACACCGCCCTTAAAAGTCCTCTTTCTACTATATAATGGCCTATTTATAGTTGTTTTATCATTGGCGGCAGTTTGGATAGATTCCTTGAAGTTTCGAATGAGTTCGGAGTCTAAAAATTGCAAAATAACTCATTTAAATCTGTCATTCATCGAGCCAACACTGAGATTTTGTTTGTTCTAGGGAAAGCTTAGCATCACGACGCCAGATTCTAGTAACCACTTTTTCTAGCTTCGTCTTATGCTTGCTTTTCGACATTGGTTTGAGTTCTCTTCGTTCTTTTTCCCAAACACCTAAAAAACATGAAGCAAACAAAAAAGTATTAGACTTTTACTTTATTCTCATTGTAGAAATAGAAACCGGTTATCAAATTGGCAACTATATGGTAATTCAAGATAGATAATATGGTATCCAAGCTGATTACTTTTAGCGCATGAATTTAGAATGAAAAAAAAAAAAAAAATAAAGTTGTAGCATGTATTCATTCCGGTTGCTAGGCTCATATGTTTGATCCTAAAATGGTATTCTTTTTAGTTTTTAGTTAGGTACTAAAGATATCCAATATGGATACATTCGTAATTTTAATTACAAATGTAGACTAAACATAATCCTCTAAGTATCTATCTGATAAGCCCATGAAATATAATTAATTTTGTACCTTAATACATATAATATTGTAGGTCCTTATTTTTTTAAAAAAAAAAGTAATTTTCTTTGCTACTTTTTTTATTCCCCCTTTTGTGAAGGTTAAATAGGTGAAAAAGACAGAAAATGTATTAACAGTATAACGACTAATCGTCATAATCAGAAGAGTGTAAGGCAAGTTTGATTCTAAATGGGAAGGACCATATGTCGTCATCAAAGTCTTCGCAAAGGGGACATATGAACTTTCTGATTCGGAGAGTCAGTGTGTACCCGTATATAAACGAAAAATTTGTCAAAAAGTTCTACACCTTAAAGAAGAAAGTTACCTTCTATTGTGTAACCTAAAAAAAAAGGTGTAGAATAAACTATGAAAAGCTTGATCCCACGACAGGTACATAGGCAACCTAGTAAATAATCTAGATGCAGCCACAAAAAGAAAATCATATTACTCCTAAAAAAAAGTATTTTGAGTTCCAATAAACTACGAAATGCTTGATCCCACATACGTAGACAATCTACCAAAAATTCTAATCGCAGCCACAAAATCAAAACTCAAAATATTTTTTCCAAAAAAAAGGAAGAAGGAGAAAGATAAAAAATAAAAGCTTCTACAGTGCATCTTATTCCAAAAATAAGCACACAAAAAAGAAAGTAATTAAACAAGAAAAAGTACATAAAGATGAGTTCCTCGAGTGAAAGAGAAATGAAAGATTACAAATATATCAATCTTTCTTAGAAATGTCGGTCAACAAAGCATTGATTTTCTGAAATTCTTCATCTTTGAGATTTGATTTCGGTCTTGGCTTTTTTTAACCTCGTAGAACTTTTCCACTATTGTTTCAATTTTTAACCGCTAAATTTCTTTACCAACGTTTTGAAGTTCTTTCAAAGAATTCTGAGACGAGAAACATTCTTTTTTGCAGCTTTCTTTTCAGCTTCAAAATCACGACACATTTGCTGGGCCTTCATTTCCACTGCTATGATATTGTCTCTCTAAACTTAAGATTCTCCAACACTAACTCAACCTTTGAGAGATCCATAGACAAGGGGTTCACAGCAGCAATATGTTCTTCACTATGATAGATTATATTTTGAATCAAGGGATGGTCCAAGTTTGCATCATTTTCAACCAATGAAGTAGCAATAATAGACTTCTTCATTGCCTCGAGAACGTGATTAACATGAGTAAAAAACCAAGGAAATTTAGGGCTATCTAAAAGCAGTTTACTGCAAATGCAGTCTATCAACTCAAGATAGTTGATTATTTCAGTCCAAAATTTTCTATGATGGCTTCGAAGAGAAGAGCAAGTGAAAAACTTTACCCATCATATCGAGAATATATCTTTTGGACAGGTTTTATAATTATTTTTGTTTTATTTTTCTTTTTTGCAGTATGTCTAGTGTGGACATGGCATGGGTGGATTCAGTTGAGACATCTTCTTCGTGAAGTAAAGAATCAACATGAAACCCAACAGTAGCCTGGTCTTCGGAGTAATCATAGTCAATAAGTTCTTCATCTCCTATATCAGACATATGAGGCACCTCAACATTTTAACAAACCTCAACTGGTGTGCCTCTAGGATTATGAGCTTATGGGAAAAATATTTCATCAGTATTACCAGACTTGGAAGTCTCTATGCGTTGCCTTTTGAAATTGACCTTTGAAGTACTATTGCTGTCTGACCCAATGTTTGCATAATTATCACCTGCAGCCTCGTTAACATGAGATGGACATTTATCAAAAACATTTTCGAGAGTAGAATAAATTTGGCGAGTGTCTTTGGTTACATATTTTGCCTCTTCCTCTTTATAAGGCTGTTTAGTCAACTCCAAATGAATGCTCTTTACAGTCCTTCCCAAGTATGGAGTGCAACTTTTTACCCACTAAAGACAATACCACAATGTGCATTGGCCCATACGATTAATCCTTGGTAAATGAGAACGAATGTTCGTATTTCTTTGCAAGAGTAAGGCCCAAGCTTCAGCAACGTTAATTATCCCACGCTGAGATCTCCGAAGAAAATTCGAACGTAGTTTATTCGAGGATATACTGTGATCAAAACCAAACTGGCGAGCAAACCTATTCAGATAGTGTTGGTGTAATTCTTATTAGCTATCTATGTGTCTCTGAACTGCTAATGCTGTACCTACCAACTGTCCACATTTCCTCGCTATCCCAGAGTGCTTTTGACTTCAAATCGGATCGGAAAGGCGGGAGTGGCCACCTGCAAAGACTCTCCGATGCTTAAGTCAGATATTTACCCATGAGATTGAGTAGCAAAGATTAAATTTTTTTCTTGCTTATAAATTTTTATATATCTCTCTATATCTCTATCTCTCTTCAGCGGGACGCATGACTCATATATATATAGTCCTAGAACTGAGAACTTTCTAGCTCTCAATCCTAGGATCGAGTACCTTTTCTCATCATGACTTACTCCAGAAATCACGGGCCGTAGTTACCGTAATTTTCCTTGCATCATCTTGACATACTTTTCGCTATCTCCTATAGCTCGAGCCTGGCAGAGCTAAGACTTTGACAAACCGCCGTCCTGTCAGGATAGTCTGCCCAATGCGCACACCTATTCAGGATTGCATTAAATGCCCTGTCTTGGTCTGGAGTAGTGCACTACCTCCAATGATCTTCTGGCAGAAAACCCTTGAAGCTCTTGACCCCCAACTGTCGAGGTAAGAATTAAACTGGGCCGAACCCATCCAGACTTTGGGATAAATTCAGCCCATACGATATCACGTTCGACTCGTGTGGCTTTTAGACAGTCCTTCTGAACACGTGTCGGACGGCATGCCCCATGCCACTTGTTTCGCCACTTAACTGTCCACGTGGTACATGATCTAGGAGCGGGCCCTACAACTGCCCCTATTTCCCTATTTGATGGATTCACATCCATCAAGTGGGGAAATCATGCATCCAGTCCGCCAATTCGAAGGGTACACGTAACTTATTACTGTCATTATTCCCCAATTACTGATACTTGTGCACGCCTATCCGTGTCACGATTTTTTCAAATTTTGAAATTCTAATGCTTCTGATTTCCTCACACTATTCTCTTTTAGGGAAAACTCTTCAGTTTTCCCTCTATAAAAATCGCACTTGCGCTCATTTCTTACTTTACCGAAATTTCCAAGTGCTTCTGCTTCCTTTCTTTCAAAATTTATGGCCTTCTCGAATCTTAGGGTTCCCGAGTCCTCCTTTTTCTCGAGACTTCTGCCCTCTTCGATTGCATCTACGACAATGGCTCCAAACTAGGGTCAGAAGCTCCGCTCCATCACGGATTCCGAGTTGGGCTCATTAAGGAGGCAATTCTGCTTCCCTGGCGGAGTCACCTTACAAAGGGTTGAGGGCCTGACAGACTGGTATCTTTGCCCCTCCGCCCCCAAAGGCTCCATCGTCTTGGGGAGGAAACATCTAGAATGGCTGCGATTTCCTCTTCCTCCCCTAGCCCACTAGTTCTTCAGCCTGATGGGGATTCACCCAATACAGTTGAACGCCAACGGGGTCACGATCCTGATAGGGCTCTCTGCTTTGTCGGTCCTCCTAGACGTGCATATCGACCTAGAGGTAGTCTTCTATGCCTACAAGCTCACCCTCATCCCCAAAAGGAGCTTTTACTCTACTTTCTACCTCCAGCTGCTTCTGGGGCGCCATGTTTTCTGGGGTTTGCCGAGGTTGGACAAGCAGTGGGATTCTCATTCAGACTGTACGCCATCGGAGAGGCGTGGTGCTCTCCTTGGGTGAAGGGGGAGTGTTTCCAAATCCCCCTATTTTTTCTGCAAAATACTAAGTTATGCTTTGATTCTGAGTCTGAGTGAGCTTTGCCCATTTTTACTCATGATATCTGCCCTCGCACAACCTCTGTGGAGGAAAATAGGCTCGAGCCACAGTTGTCAGCGGGGCGGCTCAAGGAGTTAGAGGGGGTCATCGTATTCGGATCCTCTGGGGATTGTCAATATATTCAGGCCATTCTGAATCCCCAAGTGATGAACATGATGCTGAGGATGGTATCTCATCTTCCCTTCCCGCTGGACATGTGGGTCATCTCCAAGCACCTTCAGAGCCAGCTTGACATTTCGACTCTAAACCGGTTTCGCCGGGATAAGCTGAGCTGCATCGCCATGGTGGGTCATCAGATCACGGCCTCGAGCCAGCTGGCAGGCCCTGATGACCTGGTGACACCAACTAGCCATGAGCTTGAAGAGGCAATGAAGCTCGTGACTGAGGAGTGCGTCAGGTTCCGAAACGAAGAGGATGCTGCCCTCAAGAGGGTTAGGGGTGAGTTTATTCCTGCATTCTAATAAGATTGTTCACGCTTGCAGGTTCGGATGCTGGCCCTTCGGCATATCCCTCCTCGGCCAAGGGGAGTACCTTCGTTCATAGAACCTGGTCCAAGGTCCCTGCTGGTCGGCACCTGGTGGTGTCCTCTAAGGACGAGGCCGGAGGGCAGGGAATTGTCGCCCCAAGAATGGGCTCGGACGACGAGCTAGAGGGTCTGTTCGTGTCTGGGGGTAAAGCGCCTGTGGGGCCTTCTCCCGAAGTATGGCAAAGGATTGTGTATGGCAAAGGAGTGCCTTTGAGCTGCCAGGGGAGCTCGCTGCACCAGCTCCTTCCATCCCCAACTCTAGCTCAAAGACGGGCACGGGGTCCGGTGCTGCTTGTTCCTGTAGGGAGATTGCTAAGCTCAGTGGAGAGGCTTCGAGGCTGAAGTCTCGATTGTCTTCCCTTCCCCTAGTCCATATGAAGCAAGGTTGCGAAGTCGACCTATCTGAGGGGAGGAAAACCCGGCGGGGAAGAAAAGCAGAACTGCCCCTTCTTCTGACAGAGATGATGACGGGGCTACCTTGGCCGTTATTAGGAGGAGAAAGTCTGTACGCGGAGCACATTGGTTAAGACAAAACTAAATAGTTACAG
Organism: Parasponia andersonii; assembly: GCA_002914805.1. NCBI lineage: Eukaryota > Viridiplantae > Streptophyta > Magnoliopsida > Rosales > Cannabaceae > Trema > Trema andersonii. The sequence goes on from JXTB01000026.1 coordinate 1,498,609, forward strand.
CCAGGCAAGTCTCGAAGGGAGGTGGTAGCCGAGGCTACTGAAGTGGCAGTGGTCGTGGGGGCTTCTTCTACTAGGTGCACCACCTCAAACTGTTGTCGAAGGTGCATTTGGGGACACCCTGATTTCTATTGCCCCCACCTCCGCTACTTCAGGAGCATCGAAAGAAGCTACTGGAGTGCATTCGGCAAGGGGAGAAGGTGTCCTTGTGGTCAGCGGGGTAAAGTCGCGTTCCTCGGACACGGATGACGCCCAGGGAGAGGTCCAGCCGCGGAGTTTGAGCTGGAAGTGCTCTCCCTGGAGAATGTAGGGCTCGTTACTGGTCGCAGCATTGCACAAGTTTGGCTCGTCTGGCTGTCATCTCTATGTTTTCAGCATCTTTGCTGAACACTGACCCCCCCTTTTTTATATTCTGCAGCTAGCCACTGTCTAGCCTTTCTATTCCTCTCGTGTCGGTGAGTTGACCGGGCAGCTGAGTGCCCGAGCAGAGCGAGGTCGCCCTTGCAGTGTTGAGGTCAGACTTCGACCTGTATTGGAGCCTGGATGAGGCTAGGGTCAGCAGTGCGGTGGCCCACGCTTTGACCATCGAGAGGGCCAGACGTGAAGAGCTAGTCGCCAAGTTGGCTGAGGTAGAAGGGAAGGTCCAGTCTCTTGAAGTTGAGGTCCTGGGTCTACGCTCGGAGGCCGAGGCTGCAAAGTTGGCCCAAACCGATCTCAAGGTCAAGGAGTAGGATCTGTAGAGTGCAGGGGCAGACATAGGGCTGGCTTTCATTGCTCATGACAGAGCCGTCGATGAGGCTAAGGAGGCGAGGAAAGCTGAGGTGAAACCCAAGTTAGGCGCCTATTCCCTCAGCGCAAACTTGACTGGTCCAAGAGGTAATCTGACATCTCTATTTGGATCACAGTAAACTGGTGGAAGCTCACATGGAGCTGTCTCGCAAGCACGGCGAAGATCTTGCCGATATTAACACTCTTTTGGCTGACTTGTCACAGTGGCAAGCAGAACTGAGGCTAGCGGCGCTAAGAGATAGGCTAGCAGATGCAGAGAAGCTGAAGATAAGGTACCAGAGGCAGGTGGACATTCTTTTGGCGGAGAGTTATAAGTCTGGCTGGGAGAACAGGGAATTTGAGGGCCATGCTGAGGTGGTGATGACAGACCAGTTCGATGAGCAGAAGGGTGTCGAGAGGGACCATTACTCTATCTGGTACTACATGCAGCCGTCAGGGGACAAGATTAACATCATGTACCCTGCTGATGTACTGAAAATGCTTGATGCAGATAATGACGGGCCCTTCACATTTTCCTCAGCTGCCAAAGAGATAATGCCTACTTCTGATCTACCAGAACAAGCCATAGAGGTTCCTCAGGGTCAGCCTAGTCCTGACGCTTCAACTGGCAGAGGGTCAAGTGCAGTCATCCTGTCTAGCGATGACTCTGAACCCGACGTACCGTTCTCTCCCGAGGCTAGGCCAAGTGTCGAAGCTGGCATCCCTCCCCCCGTCGGAGGTAATTAGGGACCTTCACTCTTTTGTGTACTTATAAGATACTGAGTGTACAGTGTAAAGCTGACCCTTATTGCAAGCATCTGTTTAAATAATAAAAACAGCGTACTTTTCTCACGTTTACTCTGTTTGTTTTTTCTATTGCCCACATTCGTGGTCAGGGTTGGATATTATATATGATGCCATTCTCTTGTCGGTAGTTCGGTCGACCTCTAGTCTTGCTCAATCGTATATGATTTGTAATTATTAGTAAATTCCCCATATACTATGACTAACAAGATTAGCTCTGAAGATCGGAATGTGAGTTCTAGCTCGTCTGGCTTTGAGGATGTATAATTACTATTATGACTTGTCTTAGCAGAATTTGATCTGCGTGTATAGTTGGACTTCTCCGACCCTAAATTGGAATGCGCTAGGAACCAACTCCAGGGATTGGTTGACTCTTGCTTGGACCCATCGCTGTAGAAGAAAAGGCCTGGGCTCGGCTCTCATCAGGAGCGAACAGAGCATTATCACTCGGGCATATCCTTTCGAGTCCATCCAAGACTTGCTCTCGACAGAAAGAGATGTTGGGTCCGTGTCCCTGTCGGCCACACACTCTATAATTTAAGCAATAATAAACAGAATTCGGTTTTAATTTCTGTCTTTGTGTTTGGTCTTATCTAGGCCTACTTCCAATAGGTAAACCCTGGCCCCATTTACTTTTAGTCTATGCATAGCTAAGGTGCTCTCTAGGGATGGTCTACTTCCAACGGGTAGACCCTAGTTCTATTTACCTTTAGCTTATGCGTAGCTAAAGTGCTCTCTGGGGAGGGTCTACTTCTAATAGGTAGACTCTGGCCCCATTTGTCTTTAGCCTACGCATAGCTAAGGTGCTCTATGGGGGAGGGTCTTATCGCTTAATTCTTCCCTATCGTGCAGGTGTTTCTTGAGGGTCGGCGGTAATTTTTTGTTCCGCGGCCTGTTACCTTTTGTACGTTCTCTAAGGTCGTTCATGAGCATTTTATTGCATGACGTGATCCCCATAGTACGATCTTTAATGAGGTCTGCTGGCAGGAATTTTATTGCGCAGCTCATTCCTCTTCGTACATTTTCTCAGGCCATCGGTAAGCATTTTATTGCGCGATGTGATTCCCATAATATGATCTTTTTACATAGCAAACTACTGGATAAGTCCGTGTAGCAGACATCTTGATTTGTTTCGGAATCAAGCTATTTAATAATACAAGCATTTACATGTGTCTCACACGTGGTATTTCTTCAAGTGCTGGGTATTCCACATGTTAGGTAGGCTATTCCCAGTCTTGAGTTCTTTTAGGACGTACGTGTCATTGTCAAGCACTTTGATTACCTCATAAGGTCCAACCCAGTTGGAGTCTAGCTTCGAGGAATTTCCTATTCTGACCTTTAACCCCCAATCTCTAGCATTAAACTGATGAGCTTTGACTTTCTTTGCGTAATAAGACCTGGCTTGCTGTTGGTCTGTGTTGCGAAAGACATTACTCTAAATGTGCAGTTCTCACCAGCTGTCCATATATCTCCGAACTGCTGATGCTGTACCTACCAACTGTTCATGTATCCTCGCTATCCCAGAGTACTTTTGACTTCAAATCGGATCGGAAAGGCGGGGGTAACCATTTGCAAAGACTCTCCGATGCTTAAATTAGATATTTACCTCTGAGATTGAGTAGCAATGATAAATTTTTTCTCTTGCTTATAAATTTTATATATCTCTCTATATCTCTATCACTCCTCAGGGGATATATGGCTCATATATATAGTCCTGGAACTGAGAATCTTCTAGCTCTAAATCCTAGGATCGAGTATCTTTTCTCATCATTACTCCAGAAATCACGGGCCGTGGTTATCGTAATTTCCCTTGCATTGTCGTGACTTGCTTTCCGCCGTCCCCTGTAGCTTGAGCCTAGAGGGAGGAGACTTAGACAAACCGCCGTCCTGTCAGGACGGTCTGCCCAATGCGCACACCTACCCAGGATTGCATTAAATACCCTGTCTGGGTCTAGAGTAGTGCGCTGCCTCCAATGATCTTCTAGCAGAAGACCCTCGAGGCTCCTGACCCCCAGCTATCAAGGTAAGAATTAGACTAGGCTGAACCCGTCTAGGGTCTGGGATAGATTCGGGCTTAGCCTCTGATAACTCACAGGTCCATACAGTATCACGTGCGACTCGTGTGGCTTTTAGGTAGTCCTTCTGGACACGTATCAGACGGCATACCTCCTGCCACCTGTTTCACCACTTAACCGTCCACGTGGTATATGATCTAGGAACGGGCTCTATAGATAGTATGGCTCAACATACAATTTTTTATCCACTCTCACGGGCAACATACACGAATGCATAGAAATTAACAATTCAAATCTCTCATCAGATAGATCTTCATTGTCCAAAAAATCCAAATCTTCTTCTGCAGGAAAAGAAAATGGACAATGAATCACATAGTCTTCTTCTCTCAAAATATGCCGAGCTCCATTCAAACCGCGATCCTCGACAGGAACCCCTGCATATTTACTCAAAAGAGGGAGGTCAACTGAAGGATCCCAACCACTATAAAGATCACGAAAATGCTCAGCTAGCCAGCCTATTACATAATGCATAGGTAAAAAGGTGAGGGGAACCATGAACTTGAGTGTAAATAGCTGATGTACTTAAAGCACTGTAAATATAACCCAAGACTGAGGGTGCAAGTGAAACTCTAACCCCTCTTGCCATTAAGGAAGTTGTATAAAATGTTTCTGGTCTTACTTCATACCCTGGGTAAGGAAAAACAAAACGACTCAGCCATAAAGATAGGAATGCTGCAGGAATACATTCCTTGGAAGCATGTAAAGGGACTGAACGAAGGTCAAAGCCTTGGAACGCTTTGTTTTCATTTCCCTTACTTTCTTCGGAAGTTTGGTAGTCGAACCCCCTTTTATATCCTCAAAAATTTTCGCTCCTCGATAAAAAATACTCGATTCATTGTTCCCAATAAACTTTTGTACCATGTACTTAATCACAAATTTGGGTATGGATTCGCAAAAGCTCTGCAACAACTGGGCACTGTAGGGTTCCACTTATCAATCCTTCATTTAAGGGGATGAATTCCTCATAAGGGAGTCCCAAAATTGGTAGACCACCAATAACTTGCAAGTCATACAAAGATGTTCCCATCTCACCGCTGCTGTGATGGAAGGTATTGGTTAGAGTTCCCCAAAGTTCTACGAAGGCTCACCAGACACTAGGAACAATTAAAAAGGGATACCTTGAGACAGCTACCGCACCATAACTTCCTGCTTTATTCAAAGTACTGCGATTGTGTCGTAAAATAGATTCAATCTATTCTATGAGATAATGTTGGAATTGGGCTCGCCCTTGACAATTAAAGTTAACAATATCATTTCTTCTCCACCAAGATACGATAAAGGGTTGGAAAGAAATTATCAGTCACCTTGTGAGTAAGTTCATCATCTTCCTTAGTACTAACCTCCTTAAGTACTTTAGCTGTGAAAGTAGGACCGAAATGCTGAGTGTGTTAGATAGCGCTGCATGGTTTGATGAGTGATATCTCAAATCACCAGAATAAGCATTTTTGGTCTTAAATAAAGAAACATGACCGAGTATTTGTCGAAACCCGTATCTCGCCCAATGATATAGAACGTTGATATGCTGGCCCGACCTTGAGTTCTTTCCCAGATTCATCAGGCGCTAGTTGAAGGCGAAGCTTCCCATAGGTAGACATGGGAGGGTGACCGCTAAAGAAAAATGAAACCTTACTGCGGTCAAGTGAAAAGAAAAAGAGGTTAAGAAATCGATAAAAAAACTCAAGCATTATGCGTTTACATAAATGACACGCACATGCTTGAGGGGCTAACTATTTAAACTGAAAAAAAAAAAAAAAAAAGAGTGGAAGCCTGATACGTAAACAAAAAGTCATGATTATTAAAAAAATAATAATAGTAAAATAGTTGATGTCAAAAAAAATATAAATAAATAAAACATGGTTCAAGTTTATCTTACCCATATTCCACTATCCTATAACTACCCACTCATCCTATCACTCCACCTCCAGAAAAGGTAGGATAGTCATATTCCCACTCAAAAGCATAGAAGTGGGGCAAAAAACGTAGAAGTTGGGTTTCAAGAAAGGGTAGTACCTCTCAGTTTGGTTCTATAAATAAGGGCATTCACAAGACCAAAGAAGAAAGAGGAGACGATACTGCCTGCACGAAAGAAAAAAAAAAAAGGTGTACAACAAACTAGTTGACTTGATTCTCCCGATTCCGGTCATTTATTGAAATTTTATAAATTCTTAAAAATTACCATAAATTTTTGTGCGGGTCATTTACCGAAATTTTTAAATTTTCAATTCAAAATTCTTAGAATTACAAGTGATTTGATCCTCGTAATAGGGTACGTCCGCAATTCAATTATTTCAATTGTGAACAGCTATCATCTAAAATTACTCAAATTTTTCCTAAATTATATAAGTAAATTGATGTCGTTATAATTAGAATCAAAGAGTTTTCTTTTGTACCAAAAGATTGTACTTAAGAGTATATTTTTATAACCTTTGAATGGATTGAACTTAAATTAATATCCTCTTATGCCCTAAATTAAGCATAGGTGAAATTATATTGTGTGACTTGTAAATTTGTTTACCCAACATATATATTATATTTTTTTGTATTAAACTTTTACTCATTATTATCTTTTCTGAAAAAACTTTTACACAAAAATTTTTTTTAAAAAAACTTGACAAGAAAACTTTTGTATTAGACTTTTGCTTATTATTCTCTTTTCTTCTAATATTTACTTTTTTCATTAAATATATTTAGATTTTTTTTCTATCTAATATTCACTTCTAATTTTTTTTTTTTGAAAACCTCTTCACACAAAAATTGAAAAAAAAAACTTGATGCAAAGAAAAAAAGGTATTTGACTTTTACTTTATTCTCATTGTATAAATATAAATAAGTAATCAAACTGGCAACTATATGGTAATTCAAGACAGATAACATAGCATCCAAAGTGATTATTTTTTGTGCATGAATTTAGTTTTTAAAAAAAAAAAAGGTCTTTTAAGGTATCCATTCTAGTTTCTAGGCTGATATGTTTGATCCTAAAATGATATTCTTTTAGTTTTTAGTCAGGTACTAAGGGTATCCAATATGGATACATTCGTAACTTTAATTATGTACATAAACTAAACATAATCGGTCTAAGTATTCATCTGATAAGTCAATGAAAATAGAGTTAATTTTTTTCTTTACTACATATAAATTATAATTTTACTAGGTTGTTACTTTTTTAATGTGATGTTTGTTGCTATTTATTTTATTCTCTCTTTTGTATAGGTAAAATAGGTGAAAAAGACAAAAAAAAAGATATTTTGTCTTTTTCATTAGATTTTTACTTAATACTCTCTTTTTTTTTCCCCTAGTATTCTCTTTTTTTCGTTAATTATTTATAGATATTTTTTCTTTCTTAGCTTCTGTTTTGTTAATTCATTTTTTAAGAAAACTTATGCAAAAATTGAAAAAAAAAAAGAGAAAAACTTGAAAAAAAAATTAGATTTTTACTTTATTCTCGGCCTAGAAATAGAAATAGGTAATTAGACGGTCAACTATATGAGTCAATAAAATAGATAATACGTTATCCACGTTGATTACTTTTTACACATGTATTTAGAATAAAAATAATGATTAAGTGGTTGCAAGTACCCATTCTTATTTTTAGGCTCACATGTTTTATCCTAAAATTATATTCTGTTTAGTTTTTAGTCAGATTCTAAGGGAATCCAATATAGTTACGTTAACATTTTTTAATTATGAATGTACACTAAACACAATAGCTCTAAGCATTCTACTGATAATTTTATGAAAATAGAGTTAGTTTTGTACTTTAATACATGTAATTTTGCTAGGTATGTGTTTTTTCAGTATGTACTAGAGTTACTATATGATAATCACCAAAATGATTCGGTATATATTAGTATGATTTGTTTAAAACTGAAAAAGTCCTTTTGATAGATTCTTAGTGCTGACATGTATTGTTACGACCCAAAATCTAAGGTTGTGATTTTTAGTAATTTTAAGTGAAAATAGTAATGAATAGTAGTTTCTAAAATTTCAGAAAAATTTAAGTACTTTAAATTTAAGTTTAGTCCTTAAAAATTAGTAAATTACGAGATTAGACAAATTTAAAAAATCATAATATTATCTACCAGTTTTAAATTTCCAAGTAAATTTTTCATTTTAAGACGAGAGAAAATCCTAATTAACTAGTTTAAATACTTTTATTAATTCATGAAGTTTAGTAAAAAAAAAGTTCAAATTAAAACTCTAGGCCCAATATTCAAATAATTTACATAAAATCATTTTATTTTCTAAGTACTCGATTTAATAACAAAAATCATTCTCATACAGCTACTCAGTAAATATATTATTATTGGTTAACTAAATTTAACTTAGGAAAGGGAAATTGATACCGAGTGCAAATCAACCAATGAAAAGGATTGGAAATGCAAGCATATGCCAAACATGCTTGCCAAGCCACCAGAATAATTGCCACAAAATAGGTCAACACCTGAAATAAGAGGAAATAGGGGATGAGTACGAGAATGTTCAGTAGAAACTCAATCACCTTTTTGAGTGAATACAATTTTATCAAACCTGCATGATTAATGCCTTTTCCAAAATCCATTTATAAACTAAATTTATAAAACAAGTGATATCCAGAATAATCACATATTCAAAACCAAAGTGAAAAATCGCAAAATTGTACATATCATAAATCAACCTATCCCATGAGCTCACACCCTCACATCACGAACTAGAGTAACTCGTACTACATGTACTAAGTACTCTCTGCCTGATATTTATCCCAGAAAACTAGAGGAACACCCATGTGTCTAAGCCTACTGAACCGGAGGGGCAACTAAATGCCTATACCTACCGAATGGGAATAATCAGAAAAACCCCGTGCAGGTTTACGGGCTCTCACTGAAGGCGGGTATACTAGTCCGCCTACTATAACAATGCAATGCGTAAGATGTATCTCATGTATGATTCTATGATATGTACAATATGTAACAAAATATGCATAATAACCATACAATACATAACCCAACAATGCCTTAAAATTAAACTTGGTATTATTCTAGGATTTACTATACATAGGCAGCACACCGCTCTTTTATCCCATAGTCATAATATAAAAATATGTATAAAATTCATACAGTCCAATCCCAGTATAATCCAATAATTTTCAGCAATTTATCAGAATATCATTTATTCACGATTTTTCATAAAAATAGTTATGATGAAAATTTTCCAATTAAAACATGTATAAAATCTGGTAATTGAATCCCTACCTCGAGATAGTAGTTATGCTAAGCTAATGACACTAGAAATAACCTCAGTTGATTACTTGGTTGTTCAGACAGTCGTTCTCGGATTTCGTCATGTTTACTTGAAAAGTTGACTTTTCAAACAGAGCCTCAGATTGAGAAATAGAGGTCACTACTGAATTCAGAACACCCAAAAATGTTAGGTTAGACATAAAATTTGTCGAAAACGGGTTTTGGTGCGGGATCGTCCCATGGCAAGCAAAACAATGCTATTCACGAGCTATTTTCTCGATTTTCGTGCAACTTCAGAAAATAGTAGTATTTTATATTCATGTCCCGACCTCATTGAGTCAAAATTTGAAGTTATAACTCAGTTTCGAGATCCCGAGCATTAAATGGGCTCAAAAATCTGAAAATTATAAAAATACTACATTTAGAAAATAATTAGAAAAATGTCATATTTTCATTTCGATAATTAACGATCTTTCGGTTACCATTTCAACACTTCAAAATCATGATATTTCATGTTTCAATATCCTCTTTCACGTGGTAAAATTTTCTCGGGATAAATAACTCAATTCTAAATAATTACGAAAATACCACAAAAATTTAATATTATAAAATTATTATAGTAGTCAACTTCTCACCGAACCTGAGTTAGAGGCCGAGAGTGGTCTGAAATGAAAGCTAGAGTCGAGACGAGTTCAACAGCGGCGACGGCGAGTTGATCGGACATCATAAGAGGAAATGGCAGGCGATTTTCCGTTCCGGCAGCGATGACTTCGGATCGCTTTTTCTCCGGCAAGAGGCGGCGAAATGGGACAGTGGCACTAGGCGCTGCTTCGTCGGCGTCTTCAGGTCAGGGCGGGCTGGTGTGTCGGGGCTGCTCGGTGGCTGGAGTAGTTGCGAGTGAACAGTAACTGAGGGTGTGCTTGGGAGGGCCTCGGTGAAGAAGAAGAAGAATCTGGGGGATTTATTTGCGATTTTTGAAACTGTAGATAGTGGGACACATGGCATTATCTGGTTTGACCGAAAAAGTTTCTGAAATTCCATTTTGGCCACAAATTTTAAAAATATTCTTTCACTTTAGTCCCTCCTTAATTACACTTTTGTCCCCAGTTTGTAATTTCTTTTCACTTTTGTCCCAAATGCAACTAGATTTTATTTTGTCTAGGTTCAACACTAATAATTTAATTTAAAAATAATTTCAGATTTTTATTTAATTAATCCGAAAATATAGAATTACCAAAATGTTCTTGAATTAAAATTACTTAATTACCTTTATAAAAATTTAGGATTTTACATGTATTTTGAAGGGTTTGTCAATTATATTAGTCCACGCTATTTTGTTTCGATTTACAGATTCACCTATTGCTTTGAGATTTTCTTGCCTCGTGGTACGATCATGGTATCATTCAATGTACTCGTATGTTTTCTTGGTTTCGTTATCAATTGGATTGCCAACATATTTAATAGAGCGTGTGAGTGATAATCGGGTTGGCGGGCTCCATTCTTAGGCATCTAACTGCAAACTTGTCTCTCCATTTTAATGTTGCTACATGTGCTTTGTGTTTCTTGGGCACAATGTCCTATTTTTTGCGTTAGTTAAGTTAAATAGAATGCTTTATCTCGTTGTTTCTTTCCTTGTATGCTGCTTTGCAAATGGCTTGATTCTTACCATTCATTTTTTTCCATCCTACCCTTAATGATTTAGTTAATATTAGTATGCTATGAGGTGCCTCACGCCACGTGAGAAGTGTCCTTCTACACGTTGTAGCATCAGGGAAGGGAAAGTATCAAAAACACGATATCAATGAATTCCCGACGTGAAAAGTCATCGGCAAGCACTATCGGTAAAACTTTGTAGGAAAAGATAGATTGCCGATAAAACTAGACACGAGTCGGCAAAAAAACATTTATTGACAAAACAAAGACGTCGGTAAAGGGTAAGCGTTGGTGAATGAAGTCGCCAAAAAGGCCTTCTGGTCAACCATTCAATGACGAATATTTACAAACCTTTTGCCGATGCAAAAATTTATCGTCAAAGACTTCATTTAAATTGAATAAAAAAAACCTTTAGTGATAAATAAATGCGTCGGTAAAGGTTTTTTTAAAAAATTAATCACAAATATTTTGTTGACAAAATACGGCTTCAACAAAAACATTCATTTAAGATCCCATTATAGACGATATTTCACTTCGGCAAAACTTTGTAAAATATGAAATTATTAAAAGTACATAATTGAATTAATATTTATTTAAAATACAACTAATTTTGAAAACAAATACATAAAAAATACAACGTAACCCTAAGTACAAGGTGGTGATCCTGATGGAGGTGGTAGAGCTTGAGGCTGGAAGTTAAAGTCCAATAAGTTAAGCAGAGCGATCAATATCGCTATCAGCTGTCGCTGATGCTCTAGCTCCTACTGAGTCTGGCTGAGGCTCCACTGAGTCTCTTGGAGTTGGCATTAGTACTCCTTGTCCCACTTAGCCAATTGCCTATGGAGCATGGTAATTGTCTTAGCCTGCTGTCCTCTAATAGCATTGAATTTAGGGCCCTTTACCCATCTCGAGAGCTGACTAAGTACCTGTGTCATGATGGTGTTATGATCGATAGCTGGGGACTAACGACTAACTCCACTGATCCCGATTGGTAAGTTGAGATAGACTGAGATTGAGACTGGGCCTTTGGACTGAGCCTGAGTTAGACTTTGTCCCTTAACCTCACCATCTTTTTTCCTACAAAAAAAAAATAATATTTAATTGGTTAGTCAAAAATAATATAGTCTAAAAAAAATAAAAACTTAAAATTGAAAATTAATAAGGCAAATATTTACATATCTCTCTAGTATGTACTTGTTATGCCACTCATTATTCTTGTAGTGACACTGTTCTTACAGATTGATTAGATTGGCAAGTTCTCCCGTCTCCAGGTTGGCCTCCAATCAAAAGAAAAAGATATTAGTACAAATAATTTAAATGATGAAAATTAAATAAGAATAATGATTGACATACCACAACATACATATGACCCATGTTGCTCAATGAGTCTTAAGCAAGAGTATACAGATATTTTGTTCGATTCATCACGTTTTACCCCAAAAGCTCTTATATAAAAGTTATTATAAAACACAATAACATATACTAAGATAATTGAACACCATGTTCTCAAAAGAAAACCTAATTTCCTAGAATGCCTGTGTCACAAAAATGGTCATAAAGACTGACCTAATATTTGGGAGAGACGTTTCGGTAGGGCTTATTCTTTGCCATCTTGACATTGTTCTTCTTGCCATTCAAGTTAAATTGCCTCTTCATGCTACTCTGCTAGTCTCTCAATGTACACATCATGGTGTGCGTTATGTCATCCAAAAAGAGGATTTTTTTTTAGAGAAATCAAATTTTAATTGCGAAAAAATATTAGTTAATTAGGTAATATAATATGTTAAACTTGATTTATGAAATTTCATATTTCTTACCTCCAAATGCTGGGGGATGAGTTCGACGTCCTCCTTCTTCACACCAGCCCAGGACAAGTTGGTGGCTGGGATCTGATCTCTCACATACTAGGCGAGAAGGTTGTTGAATATCTTATTATTTTGTTGGACAGGTTTTCCAGATTTTTCGGCCATAGGCACCACCAACCTGATAAACTTCTGCCTCCACAACTCCAACACCATAATCCCACGAGACTCTTGATGGATCCTCTTCCCCTTCGGATCTAGGTTGTCTCTACCGGAACCACTACTACATGTAGAACCAGTGGGGGGCAGTCTCCACACTAGACATACTACAAAAAAGAAAAATAAAATAATAATAATTATAATTTCAGACAAAAACAATATATACAGAAGTTGCTACAGAATACTACAAAAAATATATAATTTAATTATCTTTATCAGATGATGTTTTATCTTTTTCTTTGCTACTATCACTATCATTACTCCCAAGATCTATTTCTTTGTCATTGTATTTTTCCAACGCGCCATCTTTAAACTCATCATCTTCAACCAAAAAGTCATGTATGGTCATTACATGAGTTTGATAAAGTAGTTCATCAACATTATTACAATTTCCTGGTTCAATATCTTCTCGGTGACATTGAAGATTCTCAATCATCAGAAGATCAGTCAACAACTAAAATAAAGAAGAATTGGTCTCTTGTAGAAATCAGAACCTCGCTACTTTTTAAAACTCCTTCGATATCTTTCTCTATATTAGGAAAGTCCCATATATTGTGAGGAGTGAAATCGTGAATGAGCTTCCACAGTAGCCTATTTTTGTCATCATTAGTGTAATAAATAAATTCAGCTTGTGATGAAAGCATGAATGGGTTACTCTGGTACAACTGAGCATCGATATACACTCTTGTAACTCTTTTATCCCGTTGAATTCTTTTCTTTCTTAGGTCTATGTCAAACCACTTGCATCTACATAGCAAAATTGAGTACTCTTTTATATACGATGGTTCTATAACTTCTTCTAAACACTATAAAAATGATTTTTATCTACACTAAGAGCATGTAAAAACCCATTTTTTTAAAAGGCAAAATGATCTTTTGACCAGAAAAAAAAAATTAAAATCAGAGTATATATTTTCTCTCCCTCCTCCCTCATGTTTCCCCCTCCACAGATCACTCTTTCTCTCTCTTTCTCTCCCTCATCTCTCTCTCTCTCTCTCGGCCAAAGGGAGCCGCCCCGCCGCCCAACCACCGTCCGGGTTGCCCACCGACCGGCGTCACCTCACCTCGCCGCCACGAAGCTCCACCGCCTGTGTCGCCGGAAAAAGCCATTAAAGCCGATTGGACCCATTTCGGAAATTCGGTCACCGGCGACGATTCCGGCCACCTTTCGGCCTCAAACCGGTCCCGTTAGATTCGTATTGTCGCAAGGATCATCAAGGTATATATATCTCAACTCCATTTTATCCGGATTGAAAGTTTCCTTTTTGGTCATTTCGAGTTTTTGGTTGTTGTTCTCGATCCGGCCGTTAGATTGTGTTTTTGACTGCATTTTTGGAATGTACTCTGAAAATGGAGAAGTTTGATATATATATTGTGTAGTTTGGAGATCGGCATAAAAATCAAGATCGAACGGTCGAGATTTTGACTCGTTTTGCGTGCCACCGGTCCGGTGTGGACTCGGACCCGAATTGTACAAGTTATATGTCTAACCTAGCTATATTTGGGTGCTAGAAATTCAGTGAAGAGGTCCGTTTGTGGAATTAAAGCTCCGGTGAGAAAGTAGATTTTTCACACGAGGATGATCGAAGGCTTGGAATTGGTTCCCGACCCTCCGGGCAATCATCAACGATACTTTAAGGACCTAATAGCATGATGTCGCTATTCTGTTGATGTAGGGGTATAGTTACCTTCGTTTTATACCGTTTTTGAGTTAAAATTTATTTTCTGCAACATATAAGAACAAGCGTGTTTTTAATGATTTGAATTATATGTGATGGAATCTAGTTATACGATATATACTGTACTGCTCTGGGAATTTACTGTGTGCAGGTTATTTTGGGTATATCAAAAATAGGGCCGTTATGCTGCCCGTTTTTCTATAAAACCCTATTATGCATGTTTTATTGAAAAACCAGAGTACAGTAATTTTTACACTTCAGTTCTGTATTGCACGTATTATAGGATCATACATGGGCACCGTGTTAGCATCGTGAGTTTTACAGTGTGGCGTTGCATGCCCCACTATCGGTGAAAGTCCGTAAACTTGCGCAAGGTCTTGTTACTTCTGATTACCTTCTCATTTGGCAGGTGTAGGCAATTCGGTTGCCCCTCCAAGTTTGGTAGGCGACACATGGGTGTCCCCTCCGGGTATGGGCTTAGGTATCAGGCAGGCTGTTAGGTACACTTAGTACCATCATCCTGAGTTTTCACAGATGAGAAGATGTGAGCTCATGGGTATGGGTTGATTTGTGTCATGTGCATATAGAGTGATGGTTTTTATTACACTGTTATATATATATTGGCTCCCGGTTTGGATTATATATATACGTGTATGTATGTTTTCGATTTGAACTAACCATGCAGGAGATTCCCATCACTGAACTGTTTTTCCCCGAGGTAACTATTTTCCTACTGGGCATTGTATACTCACCCCTCTACCTTCCTCCTCAGGTGGTGTCCAGTGCGATCTTGGTGATCAAGAGGAGTAAGAGGTCATCCTGATTGCAGTTTGCCTCTTGGTAATACTAGGAGTTTGTTGTCATAGTCTTTGGACTATTTGGATTTTTGTGTTAGCATTGATCCAAGATTACTGCTTTCTATTTTGTCTACAAACTTATGCATGCCATTCTGGTATTGGACATCTGTTGTGAATGATGATGATGCGGGATTTGTTTTTTTTTTTAATTAATTTTATGTTTTCAAGTAATTGTTCAATTTATATTTGGTGGTGTATACGAACTGTGGGAGTGGTTCATTGGATAGAATTCCGAATATTTTATTTAAATGGACTGTTTTTATAAAAACTAGAACTTTTGACACTTTTCAAATAAATTAAGGAATTTCCTACCTTCGTGAAATTCCTCTTCTGCCACTAGCCCGTGTTTTGGGTCGTGATAGAAATTTTTGGTATCAGAGCTTTAAGTTCAACAGCTCGGACGTATCACCATTAAACTAGATTGAAGTTGATTTTTATGACAAGCATTCATCATCATTGCACTAACAGTTTGGCATATTGTTTTAGACTTTAAGGATGCCTCTTAGAAGAGTTCCGAGGCACAAGCCGAATGCCGAACCTCTTAGTCCGGATTTCACTCATCTGATCGAGGCAATGCAGCAAGCATTTGTCCAGATGAGTAATCCAGACTATCAGCCTCCAGCTCCGAGGGAACGTCAGTTGGATCAGGCTGATCACCTTCAACGATTCATGCGTCTTCAGCCAAGGCAATTTGATGGTAGACCAGAAGCCCTCACGGCAATTGCTTGGTTGCGTGAGATGGAGAGGCACTTTCGAGCCCTTGGTACTCCGGTTGAGTTTTGGGTCGTGTTTGCTGTTACCCGTTTGACAGGGAGCGCTATTCGTTGGTGGGAAACAGTGGAACGGATGCAAGATGTAGTGGGCTTGACTTGGGAAGATTTTGAACGGATTTTCAAGGCCCAGTATGCCAATGAGGACCAACAGGATGAAGTTGTGAACCGATTTGAGACTCTGACCCAAGGTAACAGAACGGTGAATGAATACCTGATAGAGTTCACTGAGTTGGCGAGTATTGCTCTTGGACCAGGTACGAGTGAGAAGTACCGAGTTGCTAAGTTCAGGAGTCATCTGAATCGGAATATTTACAACAGAATCGGCACTCAGACTTTCCACACTCTTCCTGAGATTGCAGTGACTACCCAGCGGGCAGAGGCCATCGAAGAAAGTTTGGATTCCAGGAGGAACCAACGGAGAGGAAATGACAGGAAAGCTACCAGAAGGAACCAGGGGCAGTGGTCAGCCCAGGTACTCCGAGCAGTGACAGCTCAAACAGTAGTGGTTCTTCTGGGGGTGGCAGAGGTAGTCCGTATGGACGATGTTTTGTTTGTGGCCAGCAGGGTCATCAGAAGAAGGAGTGTCCCAACCGTCTGCAGAAATCTCCTCCTTTTCAGGGAGGACCGCAGAGGAGCCAGTCAGGTTCTGCTTCTTATCAGAGCACTCAGGCAAGGCCGCAACAGTCACAGGGTGCTTCTCAGGCTTTTACTTGCCCTCAGCCTTATTAGCATTAGTACCGCCCTCAGGGTTTCACTCAGAACTTTCAGACTCCTCAGGCTTCAGGGAGTCAGGGTGGGGCGTGGTTTTGGCAGTAGTGGTCTAGAATCTAGTAGTAGCCATCCTGGCTAGGGAAGAGGCAACAAAAGGAAAGGAAAGGTGACTAGCCAAGCGTATGCTTTTACTGGGGCAGACGACACTCAGGATCGCAACGGTCGAGGTGTTGTTGACGGTATGGATTGGTTGTCGAAGTATTGAGCCGTTATAGACTGTCATAAGAAGCAAGTGACTCTTTTTCCTAGTGATGGATATCCTATTGTCTATCAGGCTGGGATGAGTCCGTTGAAGCCTAGTCCTGTTCTGAAAGCGTGCATGGGTGGAAGAAAGAAACTTGAGTATTATGGGAACTTGTTTGCCATGGATGGTAAGGTGAGGATAGACGATCAAGACCTATGGATTCCGGTGGTGTGTGAGTATTCGGAGGTGTTTCCTGAAGACCTTCTGGGGTTACCACCTGATAGGGAGGTCGAGTTCTATATTAAACTAGTTCCTGGAGCTCAGCCAGTTTCTATTCTAACCTATCGCATGGCACCTACTGAGATGGAAGAATTAAGAGAACAATTGGACAATCTGCTTTCCAAGGGATTTATTCGCAGTAGCACTTCTCCTTGGGGTGCTCCTGTTTTGTTTGCGAAGAAAGCTGATGGTTCGTTGAGACTTTGTGTGGATTACCGGAAGTTGAACCAGTTGATAGTGAAGAACAAGTATCCCTTGCCAAGGATGGATGAGTTGTTTGATCAACTCGGTAGTTCAAGATTCTTCTCTAAGATCGATTTGAGATCCAGTTATCATCAGTTGAACATAAGGGAGGATGATATACTGAAGACAATATTCAGAACCTGATATGGCCACTTTGAATTTCTGGTGATGCCATTTGGTTTAACGAATGCACCCGCAGCCTTCATGGATCTCATGAATTAGATTTTCAGGCCATTTTTGGATCGTTTTGTGGTCGTGTTCATTGACGATATCCTGGTGTATTCCAAGACTCAAGAAGAACATGCTGAATATCTGGGGATAGTACTTAAGACCTTGAGAGATCATCAGTTGTACGCCAAGAAATCGAAGTGTGACTTTTGGATGTCAGAAGTGAAGTTCTTGGGTCATGTGATTTCTCACAGAGGTATTTCAGTCGATCCCGCTAAGATTGAAGCTGTTCTGGAGTGGAAAAGACCGAGAAATGTAACGGAGGTACATAGTTTCCTTGGATTGGCAGGCTACTACCATCGTTTTGTACAAGATTTCTCGAGGATTGCTTTGCCTTTGATGAAGTTGACCAGGAAGGACGTCAAGTTTGTTTGGGATCACGAGAGTGAAGAAGCTTTTGTCAGATTAAAGCAGAGTTTGACCACCGTACCTGTTCTTACTGTTCCTGGCAGTAACGAGTCTTATGTGGTGTATACCGATGCTTCAAATATGGATTTGGGATGCATCTTAATGCAGAATGGTCGAGTTGTGGCTTATGCTTCCCGTCAGTTGAAGCCACATGAAAGGAACTATCCCACTCATGATCTGGAACTTGTAGCAGTGATCTTTGCCTTGAAGATTTGGCGATGTTACTTGTATGGTATGAAGTTCGACATATTCTCCGATCATAAGAGTTTGAAGTATCTCTTTACCCAGAAGGATTTGAACTTGAGACAGCGAAAATGGGTTGAGTATATGGAGGATTATGACTTTGACCTACAGTACCATCCTGGTAAGGCCAGTGTTGTAGCCGATGCACTGAGTAGGAAGCCTCGTGGTGCACTAGCTGCACGGGTGTCTGATTGGAAAAACTCAGTTGCGATTGGTGATTACAACTTGCAGTACTTCAAGAATGAAGACGTGGCTTAC
>JXTB01000026.1:1518076-1534201 GCA_002914805.1 Parasponia andersonii
AGGTACTTTGGGAACATCACAAAGAGGACGAGGCTACTTGGAAACTCGAGACGGAGATGTACAAGAAGTACCCTCATTTGTTTAACTTTCAGTTAGAAGTTGTATTGTGATGTAACCTTGACTTGTATTTTGAATTTCGGGACGAAATTCTTATAAGGAGGGGAGAATGTAAAAACCCATTTTTTGAAAGGGCAAAATGGTCTTTTGACCAGAAAAAAAAATCAAAATTAGATTATATATCTTCTCTCTCTCCTCCCTCACGTTCCCCCCCCCACAGATCTCTCTCTCTCTCTCTCTTTCTCTCCCTTGTCTCTCTCTTTCTCTCGGCCAAAGGGAGCCACGCCGCCGCCTAGCCACCGTCCGGGCCGCCCACCAACCGGCGTCGCCTCGCCTCACTGCCACGAAGCTCCGTCGCCTGTCGCCGCTTGCTGCCGCCGCCTGTGTCGCCGGAAAAAACCATTAAAGCCGATTGGACCCATTTCGGAAATTCGGCCACCGGCGACGATTCCGGCTACCTTTCGGCCTCAAACCGGTCCCGTTGGATTCGTATCGTCGCAAGGATCATCAAGGTAGATATATGTCAACTCCATTTTGCCGGGATTGAAAGTTGTCATTTGTGTTCATTTTGAGTTTTTGGTTGTTGTTCTCGATCCGGCTGTTGGATTGTGTTTTTGACTGCATTTTTGGAATGTACTCTGAAAATGGAGAAGTTTGATATATATATTGTGTCGTTTGGTGATTGGCACAAAAATCGAGATCGGACGGTTGAGATTTTATCTCGTTTTGCGTGCCACCGGTCCGGTGTGGACCCAGACCCGAATTGGACAAGTTATATGTCTAACCTGGCTATTTTGGGTGCTAGGAATTCAGTGAAGAAGTCCGTTTATGGAATTGAAGCTCCGGTGAGATAGTAGATTTTTTGCACAGGACGATCGAGGGCTTGGAATTGGTTCCCGACCTTCCAGGCGATCATCAACGACACTTTAAGAACCTAATAGTGTAGTGTCGCTATTCTGTTGAGGTAGGGGTTTAGTTACCTTCGTTTTACACCGTTTTTGGGTTAAAACTTATTTTCTGCAACATATAAGAACAAGCGTACTTTTAGTGATTTGAATTATATGTGATGGAATCTGGTTATACGATATATACTGTACTGCTCTGGGAATTCACTGTGTGCAGGTTATTTTGGGTATATCAAAAATAGGGCCGTTATGCTGCCCGGGTTTCTATAAAACCCTATTATGCATGTTTTATTGAAAAACCAGAGTACAATAATTTTTACACTTCAGTTCTATATTACACGTGTCATAGGATCATACATGAGCACCGTGTTAGCATCGTGGGTTTTACAGTGTGGCGCTGCGTGCCCCACCATCGGTGAAAGTCCGTAAACTTGCGCAAGGTCTTGTTACTTCTGATTACCTCCCCATTTGGCAAGTGTAGGCAATTCGGTTGTCCCTCCAGGTTTGGTAGGCGACACATGGGTGTCCCCTCCAGGTATGGGCTTAGGTATCAGGCAGGCTGTTAGGTACACTTAGTGCCATCATCCTGGGTTTCCACAGATGAGAGGATGTGAGCTCATGGGTATGGGTTGATTTATGTCATGTGCATACGGAGTGATGGTTTTTATTACACTGTTATATATATATTGGCTCCCGGTTTGGATTATATATATACGTATGTGTATGTTTTCGATTTGAACTAACCATGCAGGAGATTCCCATCACTGAACTGTTTTTCTCCGAGGTAACTATTTTCCTACTGGGCATTGTATGCTTACCCCCCTACCTTCCTCCTCAGGTGGTGTCCAGTGCGATCTTGATGATCAAGAGGAGTTAGAGTTCATCCTGATTGCAGTTCGCCTCTTGATAATGCTAGGAGTTTGTTGTCATAGTCTTTGGACTTTTTGGATTTTTGTGTTAGCATTGAACCAAGATTACTGCTTTCTATTTTGTCTGCAAACTTATGCATATCATTCTGGTATTGGACATCTGTTGTAAATGATGATGATGCGGGGTTTGGTTTTTTTTTTTAATTAATTTTATGTTTTCAAGTAATTGTTCAATTTATGTTTAGTGGTGTATACGAACTGTGAGAGTGGTTCACGGGATGAAATTCTGAATATTTTATTTAAATGGATTGTTTTTATAAAAACTAGAACTTTTGACACGTTTCAAATAAATTAAGGAATTTCCCACCTTCGTGAAATTCTCCTTCTGCCACTAGCCCGGGTTTGGGTCGTGACGGAGCACGGATGCCACAATTCTATGTTTTATGTTTCGCATCACGATTTTCAATTAGAAACTTGACACCATTAATGACACATCCAGGATATAAAAAAAGTAGTAAAGTTTGATATATTTAACAATGCATATAATTCATCATTGTACTCATTTTATCTTGTTTCTCATAATTGATTGATCCACATCAAAGAAAATATAAAATAAGAGCATGTTATGATATTAGAGAGTAATGAATTCAGTAGTTAGGAACTTAATTGGGTCCTAAATAATTAGGGGAACTCAACATTTTATTTTTGTTCTAAATTTAGATCACCCCTAGTTTCTAACTCTTTCATTTGTTAACAATACAATTATGATAAAAAGGATTTGAGCACTGCATAATAAGAAATATGAATGAGATATTGAAATGAGAATACAATTGAGCGCTTACTAAAGATATTTTTGTATCTTTGTGCAAATGCTCAAGATATATCATTCTGCCTTCAAGCACCTAGAGTGTCTAAATAAGACGATGCTCTTTTCACTAAATAGGCAACCGACACACTTAAAACACAGACAGAACTCGAGATGGACTTATATCATCCTCGTCATTATCATTTTTGTCTCGATGATTGAAACGGGTCTCAATACCACGAAAGTACATGAAGCAAAATGTTAATGCCTTATTTACAATATACGCTTCTGTTATAGAGCCTTCTGGATGTGCTCGATTGTATTCATATTGATTGTAGGTAGCTATTGTCTATTTAATGGGATACATCTATCTAAATGCACATGTACTTTAAGAACAACTTCATGAGGCAAATGCATTATTAGGTACACCATTATATCAAAAAATGTCTGAGGAAAGATTCTTTCCAACTTGTTTAGTATGAGAACAATGTTATCTTGAAGTTTCTCAAGATAAGTAACATTCGAAGTCCGGGCGTAAAGTTGTTGAAAGACCATGCACAATTCAATTATCATTTCGTAGATTTCTTTCTCCAAGTAAGGTCGAATTCTGACAGGCAACAGACGTTGGAATAGAATATGTCAATCATGTGATTTTAACTGAGAAATTTTATCACATGCTTCACTGATATTTCTCACGAGGTTACTTGCAAGGCCATCAGGAAATTTCATAGATTTGACAAATTCATAGAACTTTTTCTGTTCATCAATATTGAAGGTATAACTAGTATATAGTTTCATCCACTGGTTACCAAACTTATGAAAGTTCAATTTATGGCAAATATTCATGTTTGCTAGATTAAGCAAGCTTTATTTTTTCTTTTCTTTTGCCTTCAATGCATGAAAGAGTACCCAACATAGAATAATATACATTCTTCTCAATGTGCATCACATCTAGACTGTGTCTTAGTGACAAATGTTTCCAGTACTTAAGCTCAAAAAATATGTTTTTCTTAGACCGGTTGAGCTCAGCAGATGTACGTTTATGCTTTATACAAACAAATTGCTTGTGTTTACTAATCAGTATGACTTGTAAGTTATCTAGCTATCTTAATATGTCATGACCTGTGTATTTTCAAGGTGGCAGTCATAGCTCTGAATGTCCAGCAAACTGTTTACTCCTTCTCATAGGATCATTCATTGACAAAAAATGTATATGTATAATGTGCACAAATTTACTCCTAATGCCAACATACGAGGTTTCTTCATTGCATGTTGGACATGCTTTATACCTTTTTATACTCCATCCTGATATTAATATATATACTAGATAGTCATTAATTGTCTACAGTACAACTGTATATATTATGAAAGTCATACCATTAATTACATCTCTAGTTTCAATACCATGTTCCCATAATTCTATCATTTCATCCAAATAGAGTCTCAAAAACATATCCATGTCTTTCTATTGAGCATTTGGTCAAAGTATGAGAAGAGCCAACATCATAGACTCTGATTTTATGCACTTCTAGTGTGCCAAGTTAAACAGAACTATAATTATTTGACACATACTATATGCATTACTCATATTTCTAAATAGGTTGAATCTATCTGTTACCAATCCCAACTGCATACTTCAAGGATTAGTTGCAAAAGACGGATATCATTGATCAATTTTTTTCCAAGCCCGTCCATTTGTGGGATGTCTCAGATCATTATCTTTTTTTTGTCTCTCAGAGTCATACCACCTCATGTATTTCATAGTATATTTGGAATTGTACAAGCTCTTTAATCGAGGAGCAAGAGAAAAGTTTTTCATGACCTTATTCAATGCTTTCTTATGCTGCCCATCTACTTCCTCCATATACTGGACACTTGTCTAAATAATCATTTTTCTTCCAAAATAATACATAATCATGTTTACACACGTGAATAAACTCATAACCCAAACCAATACTACACAACTTCATCTTTGCCTCATAATGTGATCCATTTATTCAACATTTTTATATGCATCAACTTCACAAGAAAATTAAGTGTTGAAAATTTTAAGCACTGAGGATACAACTCATTTTTTGTCTCTCTAAACATCTCTTTAAACTTATCTAATTGTTTGACACCATCGATAGATAGATCACTAAATCTTTCATCCAGAGGTGGATGACTTAACTCCCCACTTCTAGTTATATCAACTAGAACATTATGCATTTCGTCGACATGATCATCATCATTGTCTCTTTCTCCAATATTTGCTACTTTAAATAATTCTCTAAGAAAAGACCAAACAGTATAGGTCCATTGTATGCTCTTTTGAACCAAATGCTACTAAATTGTTTTTGGGTCTTGGAATCTCCGATTCAAGTATTATTAGCATAGATATCTGGCTAACCCTTCTGCATTCACATGAGCAATTGCCTTCTCAACAAATGCCTTAGCACCCCTTCTGTACTAGGGTAACACTCGATTCCTCAAGATCATTCATGTCTTATCCATGTCCATCTTCTAGCATACAAGTTCAGCAAAAATATTTAGATGTAATATCACAAAAGATTCATACAAGTGTTTCCATATGCATGTGCCCTAAATCCACCTTATCACTCCATCTCTAAAGAGTAAGCTCTATTCTATTCAGAATTATTTTGTTATATGGTACATCATTAGTCCAAATAGTATTTTGTTTATGCTGAATTTTTGGCAGCATCTTTTCATAATTTCCCTAAGTATGCTATATATATATTGAACACATCTAGATAACAAGGAGATATTACTAGAACTTGATTGGTGGTATATATTGAACACACCTGGATAAGTAAATGATAACACATAATGTGTAATCCTAAATTGTCCAGTCATAATAATTTAGGAATCAGTATCGAGATTTATAATCTCTCATTGACTCCTGAACAAGTCTAAAGTGATTTCTTTCATGAATAAAATAATGCATGGATGTTTTAAAGTCACGATATGTACTAATGTGCATATTTTGACTACAAACAAAAAATTACGATAAAACACAAAAATATCAAAAGCATAAGTCATTCCTCATCTCAATCTATTCCTCATTTCACTTTATTCGGGAACAAACTGAGATGTGGAACAACTTAAGTTGAGAGTTTTTTTTCCTTATGACTACATTATTATAAAACAAAAAATACTAGTAACATAAGTCATTCATAGGCAAATATTTTCCTACTAGACAACCACTGATACAATATAATAGAAAATACTTGCCTAAGAACAACTTACATTGTGAAATTGTCATCACATATGAGCTAGTTTGGAATATTCTTGATCATCACAGTTGTACCCGATTGTAATGATCAAGAACATCCCAAACTAGTTCAGGTGCGGTGACCATTCTCATGTTTATGATTTATTCATATATGCATGTGTAAGTTTGGGTGTAATTTTTTTTGGGTGTTAAATAGGTATTTAAAGCTCTGTTTATTGGGGTATTTTGGTTATTCTAGGGGTATCTCTGATATTTTATGTCTCTTGGGATTATTTTGGATATTTTTTTGTTTCCTAAAGATATTATGGGCATTTTCAGTCTAATTTATGTTATTTTGGATATTTTATGTCCCCTATGGATATTTCCACTATTTTTATGTCTCCTAGGAGTATTTTGAGTATTTTTGATCTAGTTAAGAGTATTTTGAGTATTTTATGTGCTATAGAGATATATTTTTGGCAATTTAGATCTACTAGGAGTATTTTTGATATTTTGGGTCATTTTTGGGTTTTTATTTCTCCTAAGAGTATTTTGTGTATGTTATATATCTAGATATTTCTGTCATTTTATGTCTCAAATAATTATTTATTATTTTCTAGTTAATATTACAATTTTAGTCTAATATTATTATTTAGGAATGGGTATTATTTTAATTATTATATGTATTATGAATAATTATTAATTAATATCATTTTATTATTTTATTGAAAATTATTATGTATATTATGAAACTCAAAATTTTTTAAGTGATAACATTTTAAGTGTCAAAATAAGGAGAGAACTCTTGCACCACTTTTAGAGGATCTTAAACACTAAGGATTCTCCAAAAAAATGTACAAGTTGCCCTAATTTTTTAGGTGTTCAGTATTTTATTTCAAATTTAGTGCACTAAAATGATGAACTCATTTTTCTAAAAATTATTTTTAACAGGTACACACGCAGCACTAAGTACCAAGAAATGTTCACACTCAGTACTTGGTACCATGTGTGTACATAAAAACATGCGTACACAATACTTGGTATTAAGTGTGTGCACATTTTCACAACACAATAATCTAGAAATCAGATAATTATAAAAATTGCCCAACAAAACTAAAATTCAGAAAAACAAAAGTCCTTTGACAAAAAAAACAGCTAGAAATCTCAGAGATTCACATATGCAAAGAACTCAAACTATAGAATAGAAATTTCTACAGAATCATATTAGATTAAGTATAAGACTAAGTATACATATACACACATTTAAATATATATATATATATATATATATTTTGAAGAACATTCAGAATAGACTAAATAGTATAGTAAGAAAATAATTTTTAAGAAAATTCAAGAACAAAATTGACCAAAGCGTATTCACATTTTTTTACATAGTAAAAACATTTTCAAAGATTAAAGTGAATATACAACAACATACATAAAAAAGAACGAGATAGAGCGAATAATGGCCAATGGCCAAACTGAAACCAGATAGCCGAAATTGTTCTAGAAAGCCAAAAAATCAAACTACCATAATAAGATAGTCAAAAAATCCTGATAGCCAAAAAATGGAATCAATAGAACCAAATAGCCAAAAAATCTCTTCATCTAGATCTTATCAATTAGACAATTTAGAAAAAGCTATCTAGATTTGATCTAATCAATGCATTAAATAAAGAAAAATATGTTAATTCTAGATAACAATCACATAAGCTCGAATTATCTTTAACCTAGAGTATACTCTTATTCATAATCAACAAACCACTATGACATGAATTCAATCAACTATAATTTGCTATTTATAATCAAAATATCTAAATAATTATGGATTTAGAATTTAAATCTAGCATGCAATCTCTATACATTCAATTAGTTGTACACCCAAACAAAGCAAAATAAAAATCATGAAGCAATAATAATAGAAGAATATAATTACTTTGAAGAAATAATCAATAAATATAGAATCCGGAAAATTTACAAAACATTCATGGCTAGGATTTTGAAATCACCCTTAACTTCAAAGAGATCTAGACTAGCACGTATATAAAGAATAAATGTTCACAAATCTCGATGAACAAATGAGACAATAAAATCCAACATATGAGATATTAGACAAAGAAGAACCGAAATATGAAAAAGAACTCAAACTATGAAATCAAAAGGGAGACAAATATGAGAAAACACAGGTACGAAAAGCCCAATTATCAGATATTACCAGGCCAAACATACAAACACAAATAAAAAAAAATAATAAGGAAGGAAAAATTGAGTGAACATACCTAGAAATCCAAAATTACTAAAAAATCAAAGAAAGAAAGGGTGAAAACTTATTCCAACAAAAATCCTAAAAAATAAAAAATATTCATAAAAGGCTGAAAAATTACATGCAAAAAAATATATATATATCAAATTGAGGATGGGTTTTTACCTCTGAGTGCGAAATGGAGAGAAGAAGATGATGGCTTAATGAAGAGTTTAAGTCGAAACGAGAAAGAAAACAGAGGGAATCATCCAAAGAAGCTTAAATCCCTAAAATTTTAAATAAAATTTATATAAATTAATAAATACAAAAATAAATAATTTAAAAAAAAAAACAAGAGGGAGGTGGGGAGGGATTTATCGGCGGAGGAAGAGATATAGAGGGAATCGACCGAAAGGAAAGGGTCTGAGAAAAATCGATGGACAGAGAGACGAGAGAGAGAGAGAAATGGGGGAAGGGGAAGGGTTTCAACCTTTTTAACCCCATAACACTTTGTTGATCCATTCAACACGACAAAAGGTTAGAAGCTCCCAGACTTTCACCTAAAACAACACCATTTTGGTTGAAATTAATAAAATTTATGTTTAAATTTCCAAAAAAAATTTTTCCCTTTTCCTAATCCGACACGCCCGTTGGGAAATGTTTGGCACTAAACTTTCGCAATGCCTAGTCAAGGTTTTACCCGCCATTTTTTCCAAAATATTTCAGGACGTGCTACACGTTCCCTGTTGGGAAAGGTACTCATTGCAGACACGTCCATCGTTAGGATAGTATGTCAAAAATGGGATTTTACTACTAACTATTTACCAACGTTCTCTCTCCATTGGCACGTCGGTACTTATACCTTTTACTGACTCGTCTAGTGAAACGTGTCGGGAAAGCTTCTCCTTATAGTGCCAGGATGAAAATTTTGTTACATGATGCCTTGTTAAGATATACTTGTAAATAAAATAAAGTGTATTCACGTGATGCTTCTAAATAACCGAGTGTACTCTATTTGTTTTGATGGATCCTAAAAATGACTGAGCTAATAATAGATTGTCCTGTCAAGTTCTATAATGATTCTGTATATGCTAAGTAAATATTGATGGACCTTAAATGATAGAATATACGACAGTTTGCCCTGATTGACCCTGAAAAGAAACTGTTAGATGACAGTTCATTTAAATACTCGTGTATGGCTCGTATTCTTATTACATGATGCCTTTTTACAATCAGAGATCAAGTATATATACTATTTTGTTTCTATTGAACCTAAACTGACTCAGCCCATAACAGACTATACAGTAAAACCATGTAATGATTCTATGTACACTAGATACTACGATGAATCCCAAAATGAGTCCATATATATTAGCGTGATCTGTCTGACCCTGAAAAAATTCAGTTTATAGATCCTAGGTGCTAAAATGTGTTTGGAAGGCTTCTTTAAATTTATTGTGCACAGCTGATTTACAGATTTTCTTATTGCTTTGAGATTTTTAGGCCTAGAAGTGCAGGCATGGTAAAATTCAATATGTTCATACGATTTGTTGGCTTCGTTACTGAGGGGTTGGGCACATATATAATAGTGCTTTCTCTAGTATATGTATTGGCGTGTGAGTGATAATTGGATTATGTTGGCGGCTCCATGCTAGCTACAGGAGCTTTGTGCTCCTTGGGCATAAAGTCCAGATTTCTGCGTATGCTAACTTAAATGGAATGCTTTATCGTAGTTTTTATTTTTTTTTTCCTCGTTTGCTGCTTTGCAGGTGGTTGAATTTGCAGTATGCGTATAAACATATCTTTACCTATATTTATTTATATTAGACCCTGTAATAATGAGATATGTTGTGGTATGCTATGCTGAACCCAAAATGATTCAATATTTTACCCTAGTTGACCTTGAAATTTTCTTTTTAGATGAGGCCTTTTTAAGTTACAACTTTAAACATCTGAAGGAAATGAATTGTTTATTTACCTAATACTTTTCACCATAAATATCCGAGTGTGCTCTATTTAATTTGATGGATTAAAAAATGAATAAGTGTGCTCTATTTAATTCGATGGATTAAAAAATGACTAGGCTCGTAATAGATTGTCCCGCGGATCTTGTTATGATTCTGTATTTTCTAGTATATTTTGATGGAACCTAAAACTGTTTAGTAAACAATGGTTTGTCACGATTGACCCTGAAAAGAAAGGGTTAAGTGACAGCTTATTAAATTACTCGTGTGTATTAACTGGCTGGTTTATTTACATGATGTTTTATTCCAAGCAGAAATGGAGTGTACACTTGTGATCGTTATTATACAATGCTTTAATAAATATATTGTTTATTACTAAAAGCTCGTGATCTGTATTGGGAGTTAGCTCACCTATTCTCCTCTCCCTCAAGAGGAGTAGTGTATTTTAGACCTAGAGACTCATCAGAGATTTGTGGGCTATCTAATAGGAGATTCTATCTTGGTAGTATATTAGTAGATTATAGTTGTGGAACTTGTATTAAAGATTTGGGATTTAGGATTGTATAAGGAGTTTATCAAATACTCAAATATGATCTCTATTAAACTATGTCCTATGTACAGAAGATGGAAGAATGATGCACGACTACTTTTATTTTATCTATGTTTTTTATTATCTATATTTATCTGGTATCACGTAATTATGGGAAATAACCATTAAGGTTTCAAAATATTTGAATAATGCATGATTTATGGTTGAAATTTATGAATTTTTTCATTTTGCCACTGGGCTGAGGTTGTCATGACCTTGAAAAAACTTGGGTAGATGATATGTTTTAAGATACACTAGTATATAAAGGAAATTGTGTATTAACATAATACTTTACACCCTAAATAACTGAGTGTATTATTATAAAAGTAATTTAGTGAGAATAAGATCATTATACTAAGCATTTTGCTATTTATTTATAAAGACTGTTGGATTGGCCTAAAGTCCTATGAGGAAATTTATATTTTTATAGTAATTTATCAAAAAAAAATGAAAAATCCCATATTTTAAAAGTGGTAGGAAAATCCCAAATTTTAATTAAATAATACAACTTTTAAAAGTATTTTAAAAAAATACCACTTTTATTAATTGATAATATACTTGAAGTAACCAATTAAGTTACTTTGACTGTTTACCTCAAGTACTATTCAGAAAAATATCATTTTTTTAAAAAGTTGTATTTTTCTAAATATTTATTAAAAATATTATTTTTCAAAAAGAAATTAAAAATGATATTTTTTTAAATCGATCAGAGATTTTTCAAAAAGTTCGCCTTACCTAGGATTTTTCAAATTTTTTTACTTTAGGCCTAGAATATTGTAAGAAGCCCAAATCCTATTGGGAGCCAATAGTAGTGCATGGCCCAAATATATATGGACTAATAAATAGGGTAAAAGTCAACATTATGAGATTGATTTCCAAATATTCTATTAATAAAATAGAATGTTAAAAAGTGGGACTATATATATATATATATCCTAATTTCGTATAAAGGTACCATGTTGATCAATAAAATGGCAAAAAGAAACAAATTTTTTTAAAAAAAGGAAAAAAAAAAAATATATCATATCTTCATCTTATTCTTTTTGAATTTCGCAAGAACGTTTCCTATCAAAGATTCTTTCCATCTTTTGTCTTTTCATTTTATGCATAATTCATCTTCTCTAGTTTTATTTCTCTAATAATTTCTTTAATCTTAAATTAAAGCAAAGGAAGTGAAATTTCTTTGTTTTATGCCTAATTTGCTTTGTTTTATTTATTTTTATTGTTTTTTCCAATACTTTGTGTTTCATTTTTTCATATTAAGTATTTGCATTTCTCATAGCTTTTTGTTCAATGATTCCATCTTTTAATCCTAAAATTAAAACTGCTTACTTATTTTAGTTCATAGTATGCAAGCAAAAAAGTTAGTTTTAGAGGGCTTTTGAGGTACTTTTAACATAGCTTTTGATTTTTTGTCCGAACTTGTTTTTCTATTTATTTTACAGGCACTTTAATAATTATGTAGGTGTAAATATAACTCCTCTATTGAAAATTTAATTTACTTTATCTAGTTAAAATACGTTTAAACCATTTTCTTTACCAGATAGAGGTGTTCACACGCTTAATATGATATCAGTGCCTTTAATCTCATTGATTTTTATTAATTAAATTTTTTATTCGTTATATTCTTGTTTGAATAGAAAAAATGCATGCATATACTCTTTTAAGGAGCCACCTATTTTTCTGAGATAGTTACAAAATAGTACAGAAAAAAATATACTCTCTCTTTTTTTCTCTCTCTCTATATATATATATATCAAGAATTTTATTGAGTATTTTTGAGTGGGGTGTTTGTAGTGGTAATTCTTATAGCACCACTCACTGTGAGTATTTAAGGAAGGATCCTTCCATAACAAACATGAGGTACTAAGGTAATTCCTAGACCCAATCATGCACCAAGGCATATTGGGGTGAGTAGAGGCTTAAGGCCCCACTGTGAAATTGTTTCTTTTCCTTGTTTCTTAAAAAACATGTCAGTATCTAACTCTCAAAAATTAAATAAGTAAATAAATAAACCTTTATTATCTTTTTACTATAAAATTGTTAGCTTCAAAAGTGTATAACTAACTTGCATACTACTTTAGGTTATTGTTTTTTCTTTTTGAAAAATAATGAATTTTTTTTTGATAATATAAGTTGAATTTAGGTAAGTTAAATTGAAAAAGCCAAAAGGGCCAATTTCAAAAGGGCTACTCTCACATCATGGTTCAAGTTCAACATAATTTAGGGTTTTTGAGGGTTTGGGGTAAAAAGAGAAAAAAATTACATATATACGGTCACTCAAAATATTCACCATTTATACAGTACGCAGTTGGCATTTTTAAAAAGCAAACTGAAAAAGTTTGCAAAACTATAAATAGAAAAAGTAGAAAATTAAAGCCTCAAAACCAAATGGCCTAGTAGTTTGGAATGACATAATCCTTTTGTCAGGTTAATAGTTCGATTCTTTGTTCTCACTTTTCATTTCAAGTTTTGTAGCTTTTTTCTTTTTATTTTCCCTTTACTTTACATTTAATATCCTTCATTTATCGTTTCCCTTACATTTTTTTTCATTTTCTTTATCCTTTTTTTTTTTTTGGTTTTTTGGTGTTTGCCTTTTTCTTTTCAAAAAAAATCATTTTTTTTTTCAAATTGATTATTAGTTTCTAGTAAATTTTGACTAATTTATCACTACTAACTAGTTTAGTTAGTAATTACCAGATACTGACTAGTTGTTTTCAAACTAGTTAATGGTCTTGTGATTAATAACTAATTTGAATACCAGTATCCCAATCCTGCTTACTTTAGTTACAAGTGGTAAAGAATCTAGTTACTGATAACAATATTATTACTAATTATTCTACTTATCAAGTACTATAGATATTGGTTACTACTTACAAGACTAGTTATCTAATCTTACAAAGGTTACCAAATTGTTTAACAATATTCCAAACTAAATGCCAATTACAAGATTCATGACTAACAATATGGTTATTAGGAATTTGGTATTTTACCTTCTAGTAATTACTAATTACAAGATTAGTTACTAGTTTCTCAAAAAAAAAAAAGACAAAAAAAAATACACAGACACAAAATGACTAATCTGGTTACTAGTTACCTTAGATTTTAGATGAATTTAATTACTAGTTACTAATTACAAATTTGGTTATCAAACAATTGGTTATTATGGTTACCAATTTGGTTAATTGGTTATCAGTTTTCAGTCTTATAATGGACACCAGTTACCCTAGATAATGGATACTGAATTTAATTACTAACTACTAATTATCAATCTAGTTACTACATTACTGGTTATTCTGGTCACCAATTTGGTTATGATCACCAGCTTCCAATCTTATTATTGGAAATGAATCTGGTTTCTATTACTAGTCTTTCAAAGGTTACTAGTAACCACTTCTTTGGCAACTAATAATTAGATTAGTTTCTAATTAAACTAGTTACTAATCATCAATCTTATAAATGGCCACAAATATGGAAACCAATAACTAGAAAAACTATTAACTAGTAACTTTTAACTAAATTGGTTACTGATAACTAGAGTAACTAGTAACAAGTAGGTAACTAGATTGGTTATTAGTAACCGGTAGCTGACTTGGTAACTGGTAATTAGATTGGTTACTAGTAGTTTACCAATCACTAGTCATGTAACTAGTAACTACTTTGGAAACCAATAACAAATTACTAGAGAAACTAGTAACCATAGAAACTAGTGACTAGTAACAAATTGGTAACTAGATTGGTTCTTAGTTAACTAGATTGGTCTTGTATGAAAACCAGTAACCACCTTGGAAATTGGTAAACAGATTGGTTCTTGGTAGCTACCAATTTTGAATCTAGTCACTACTTTAGAAACTAGAAACTAGATTAGTTATTAGTTAACCAATCACCAATCTCATAAGTGACTACCATTGTTAAAACTAAATTGGTTATAAGTAAATAGAATAACAAATAACAAATTGATGACTAGATCAGTAATCAACTTGGTAACTAGTTACTGGTAGCTACTACTCACTAACCACGTAACTAGCCACTACTTTAGAAACCAGTAACTAATCACTAGTCTTATAAGTAGCCACAAATCTAGAAACTAAATAACTTGATTAGTTATTAGAAACCATAAAATTAAGTGGCTTTCCATAGGTTACTAAATAGTAATTGATTGTTGAGATAATTGGTTACCTATGGTAGCTTAAAAAAATTTTGTTGGTAAACTAATGGTTTCTCATTTTATATAATAAAAACAAGGCCACAAAAAATTGTGTTCCAAAAAAAAATATTGAAAAAAAAAAGAAGATGACATTTTTCTCGTTCCTTAAAAATTAAGAAAATAAAAACAGTACCTCGTATCATGTGTTCTTATTTTTCACATCCCCTTTTTTGATTTTACCTCTTTTACCCCTCTTTTCCTCTCCCTTTCCCTCCTCTTACCAAATTAAAAAAAAATATCAAAATGAATCCATTATTATAAATTAGTAGAATCTTTTACAATAATATACTTTATTGGAAAAGGAGATTCTTCCGACTAAATGAGCTTATTGTTCACTCCTAGGGCGAATCTAGCTAAACCATGTGCAGTTTTGTTAGCATCATAAAACACGTGTTTAACTGTGATATCTAGAAAAAGAAGAAAATATAAGCTAAACACATCCAACGGTATGTCACCAAACTCAGAATGGCAAATTGAACCATTATTAAGAGCTTGTACTACTGTCAATGCATCTGACTCTAGAAACTGGAGATTTAGACGAATATCCCTAGCCCATAGGAGAGAGATTGCCAGGACTTTCGTTTTGATATTCTTTGCTGATAATGTGCCAGTTAGTTTTTTTGCCAATGCTGCCATGACTTCACCTTTTTCATTACGAATAATAACACTGACACCCACTAAATATGACTGATATTGATAGTCACATCCACATGCATCTTAAAGTGGCCATTTGAGGGGGGAGAATAATTGATCTCCCTTCGTTGTGGTTCTAAAGGGCTATCTTTATTATGATTACTGCTCCTCACTCTTTTGAACTCCTTTAAGTATTTTATAGTCTAACTAACTACAATATCAGGTGGTTTTATTTTAGAACGATATCTTCTGTTATTCCTTTCATTCCAAATGCTCTATAGTAAACATAGAAACAATTCTAGTTCTTCAGATAGAAAAAAAGTATAATACAAATGAATAATATCACCATAGTTAAATGAAACAGAGAATTGATTTTGAGTTCAAATTTAGAGGCTCTCCAACTAACTTAGCAAATTTATAGCTAATTAAAGCGTGAGTAGTAGATTCCTAAGACGATGAACAAGAATTATAATATGATGATTGAATTATTTTCCTCCGATAAAAGGCCACAGAAGTTGGTAAAGCATCATGATAAACAAGCCAGATAAAAATCTTAGCCTTACTAGGTAACTTTTGTCCTAAAAATTTCCTCCACCAACTTTGCATTTTATCGGATCTTGAAGTCAAACATCTTTCCGTTTTT
>JXTB01000026.1:1534765-1609373 GCA_002914805.1 Parasponia andersonii
AGGTGATCATAAAATGAACATTAAAGGATTGTTTCAATGGATTAAAATTCATGACTTTCTGCAACTTTAATAAGTGGATAAAACTATAGAAAGATCAATACTTTCAGATTTGAACTACGAACTTGAATTTTAATTTTGTTCTAATGTCAGATGTGGTTAAGTAGTTTAGATATAGATTTATAGAAAATTCAAAGTAAATATATAAAAAATAAGATAATTAATATAAATTAAATCTAGGAATAAAGATAAGTTTTGATAAAAGAACCTTATCAATATCCGATGGTAGGAAAAATTGTTGTAGTTTACCAATATCCCATTACCAATCACTTGTAATAAAAGAAGATACACATAACTATTCATCATAGTGAACGAAATATAGTAGTTTGAAGAAAGTGCTACTTGGGATCCATGGGTCTAAAAAACATTGAATAGAATTCCCATCAATAACTCTCCACTGGAGCCTTGCCTGCAATAATTCCCTACCCTATATGATACTCCCCCAGGTAAGTGAAGGAGAATATCCTAAAAGTGTCTTAGAAAAAGTATTGTGAGCTATGTAACAAGCCTTATATATTTGACTAAGAAGTGTGTTTGGTTCAACTAGCAGACGCCATACTTGTTTAGCCGGAAGAGCTTGATTAAAATTTATAAAAGAATGAAAACTCATTCCTCCATCAAGTTTAGATCTACACATGAATTCCCAATTTTTCTAATGAATTTTCCGATCTTTTTCTGAAGAGCCCCACCATAAATTTGCCATTTGAGAATCAAGCTCTTTGTAAAGTATTGAAAGTAGACAAAAAACATTCATAGAGTATGTTGGTACTGATTAAACTACAGCTTTTAATAAGATCCCTTTACATATAATTGAAAATAGTTTCTCTGGCCAAGAAAACATCAAATTCCATAGCTTGCTTTTAATATTATTAAACAAGACTTTCTTATCTCTCCCTAAAAAAGAAGGTAATCCTAAATATCGCTCGTGGCATTCACAAACAGTCATCTGTAGATGTTCTTCAAAAAAATTCCTAACCTTTTGTTGTGTATTCGGTGAAAAGAAGAGAACTGATTTTCTAAAATTTATCTCTTAACCAGATATTTTCCCATATATTAAAAATAAATTCTACAGCGGAGAGTAAGCTTCTTTGGTAGTGGAGTAAAATAGTAAACTATCATCTACAAAAAGTGGATGTGAAATTCTGAGAGCAATTCTTGCAACCTGAACATCAATGAGAGCAATATAAAAGAATTTAGATTCAGAAAGATAGCGTTCAAAAAATAGAATTCTATGAGTACAATTTAGGTTATTCCTTAAAGAAAGACACAATAAAATATTTCTAATAAATCATTTTTCTATGTGTATTATAATACAAATAGATAAATACAAAATTTCTCAGTTGTAAGAATTTTTTTTTATATATATATATTTACTTACATTGTTGTTTATCTAATATTAATGAAAGAAGCAATATGTGAGCATGTTAGGAGCAAAATCAATATTTAGGAAAGTAACATTTCCAATTGATAGGTGCTTGAATTTAGTAGTTTAAGTGTCGAGTACAAAGGAGAAATGTTTTATATAGAATTTAGTCCCAAAGATAGTTTGCCAAGAAAAAAGCTCTCAATGGAAATGAGTAACTAAACAGACCGATATATAAAAATATATGTAATCCTAACTTCAATGAGATAATTGTAATAAAGATTATTAAAAATATAACTCAATCCAAAGTTATTTAAATATTAGAAGAATACTTAGAAGATAATCCTTACAATACTAATCGTTCAGTAAAAGTACCATAATCCTTCGACAGAGAAAAAAATACCTAGTTACAGATTAAATCAAAATATACTATAATTTTACTTCAAAGTTTCGAAAACAGGAATATAAGATTTATGTACCTGATAACTAACAAATGAGACTTTTTTCTCTTTTGAGTTTAATAATTTTGAGAAGCCTTTAGCATATATAAGAAATAAATAAGAAGATAAATGATCGCTTTGTCGTAATCCACGTTGTGGAGATACCAATCTTCGAAGTTGACCATTAATCATAAATATGAACGAAACTGATCGTAAGTATCTCATAATTAATTGAACCCATGATGTAGCAAAACCTATTTTGAACATAACCTTTTCTAGAAAATTCTATTCAACACGATCATAAACATATCTAATTTCATTGCAGCAATCCCTACTTTTCTCAGTTTTTGCAGTGTAATGAATTGAATAAGAAAAAGTACTGTAAAGGGCAAAAGAATTTAAACAAAAAAGAAAAATAAAACAAGAAAAGGGAAAAAAATAAAAAAATAAAAAGAAAAAGAAAAAGGGATATGCTTGACACGAATCCACGAAGGGAATGTACAATTCACCGTACCCGCTAATTTCATGGTTTTATTTCATGATATGTACATAATAAATGATATTCAAAAAGTTTGTTTTATTTACATGTCTGCCACCGTGTTTTTTGACTTGTTATCCATGAAAACATCCCAAAATGGAAGGAAAAAAAAATTCTTGATTTGAATTATNTCAGTTGTAAGAATTTTTTTTTATATATATATATATATATTTACTTTCATTGTTGTTTATCTAATATTAATAAAAGAAGCAATATGTGAGCATGTTAGGAGCAAAATAAATATTTAGGAAAGTAACTTCCAATTGATAGGTACTTGAATTTAGTAGTTTAAGTGCCGAGTACAAAGGAGAAATGTTTTATTTAGAATTTAGTCCCAAAGATAGTTTGCCCAAGAAAAAAGCTCTCAATGGAAATGAGTAACTAAACAGACCGATATATAAAAATATATGTAATCCTAACTTCAATGCGATAATTGTAATAAGGATTATTAAAAGTATAACTCAATCCAAAGTTATTTAAATATTAGAAGAATATTTAGAAGATAATCCTTACAATACTAATCGTTCAGTAAAAGTACCATAATCCTTCGACAGAGAAAAAAATATCTAGTTACAGATTAAATCAAAATATATTATAATTTTACTTAAAAGTTTCGAAAACAGGGAGATAAGATTTATGTACCTATAACTAACAAATAAGATTTTTTTCTCTTTTGAGTTTAATAATTTTGAGAAGCCTTTAGCACATATAAGAAATAAATAAGAAGATAAAGGATCGCTTTGTCGTAATCCACGTTGTGGAGATACCAATCCTCGAAATTGAGCATTAATCATAAATATGAACGAAACTGATTATACGCATCTCATGATTAATTCAACCCATGATGTAGCAAAACCCATTTTGAACATAACCTTTTCTAGAAAATTCCATTCAACACGATCATAAACATATCTAATTTCATTGCAGCAATCCCTACTTTTCTCAGTTTTCGCAGTGTAATGAATTGAATAAGAAAAAGTACTGTAAAGGGCAAAAGAATTTAAACAAAAAAGAACAATAAAACAAGAAAAGGGAAAAAAAATAAAAAAAGAAAAAGAAAAAGAAAATAGAAGGGACATGCTTGACACGAATCCACGAAGGGAATGTACAATTCACCGTACCAGCTAATTTCATGGTTTTATTTCACGATATGTACATAATAAATGCTATTCAAAAAGTTTGTTTTATTTACATGTCTGCCACCGTGTTTTTTGACTTGTTATCCATGAAAACATCCCAAAATGGAAGGAAAAAAAATTCTTGATTTGAATTATTGTGAAGGATTCTTTGAACTGACTAGAATTGATTGATCTTTACAAACAAAATGTTTGATACAAGGAAGAAAAAAAGCATGTCAAGTAGTTTATCAATGTATAACATTGACTATATATTAATTCTAATACATGTTAATACTAAAGTAGATAGAGTATTTTCTTCTTTGACTCTTATTAAAAATTAACTACACAAAAATTTAATCGAACGAGTAACAATTTACTTGTATNTGTTTCTTGGCATATATTTTTGAAAGAAAAACTTTTCATTTTATATGTTAAATGCATAGTGTAGAGTATACAGAGGGAGTTTGAATGCGAAGCAGACAATACGGTCAGCGAATTTGGTGAAACGACGATGTCAGCTTCTCTCCACAGTCTTTCTTTAACAAAGGCATGATGTGAAAGCTCAGTCACTACATCCCACAACCATAACTTCTCTTTTTCCTAATTCTTTCCTTTTGCCTCTTTTTCTGTTTTCACTGCCGACTTAATCAACCACCATGTCTAATAATCCTTTTTTTACACAAATGCGTACTGTCTCTCTATATGCATATATAATTTATAAATAAATCTAAATAAGTTGTTTGTGACCAATTGTGACATGAAAAATGAATAATAATTGTGTTTCTTG
Organism: Parasponia andersonii; assembly: GCA_002914805.1. Classification (NCBI taxonomy): domain Eukaryota; kingdom Viridiplantae; phylum Streptophyta; class Magnoliopsida; order Rosales; family Cannabaceae; genus Trema; species Trema andersonii. The sequence goes on from JXTB01000026.1 coordinate 1,539,069, forward strand.
TGGTAATATAATTATTTCTGAATAATAGCACGGTTTAAGGAATGAACCTCATGAGGAGAATCATAAGAATGCCAATTAGATTGACCCCCTACTAGCCTCTCTCCATCCCATGTCAAGCAACTACAAGAATAAAATGAAAATTCAAAATTGCAATAAAAAAAGTTATAACGGAAGGATAAAAGCAATAAAAGGAAAACAGAAGTGAATGGAATTCTCATAGAAAGAAACACCCTAGGGGCTCATCAAAACCTACAAAGGAAAAAAAAAAAAAAAACCGCAATGGGAAAATTTTAAAGTAAAGTGAAAGAGTATCCACATCTATGAAAAACGATTGTGGCATCAGATCATGAGCCCCAATCCGGAGAAAAATGCTACCAAAATCCTTTGAGTGCTCTAAAGACCATGATTCACGAATATTTAACTAATTATCTTCATTGTAAATATATGAAACAATAATATCCATGGAGGAACGGCTGAGACAGAGACCAAAAAAGAATGTAAACTATATCATAAGATTTCTACAGGTAGGTGCCAACTTAGCTAAGATGTGTGCATAGAATTTCGATACCTTTCTATTCTAGCTAATTACCTAAAAAAAGGTTATATCATTATTAAAAAAAAAAAAGAAAAAAGTGAGGAAATTGGTGAGATGAAGCATTTTGAAATTGACTTTTAATTAAAAAAAAAAAACCAAAATTTTAAAATTCTTTGTAAAGTAGCCTTTTTACATGGTTGAACTTTGGTTGAGCATAGTAAAGAAAGCTGACTACTTTGCAAAGACTTTAAAGTCACAAGCTTGTTACGGAAGATCACTTTCAAAAGGATGTATTTAATTTGCAAAAGAACCCAATAACAGTATGTGAAACCATCCCAATTTAATTATTTACTACAGTGTTATAATTTTTTTTCTTAACATTATGTACATATATTCAAATATAAATAGATATGTAGTCTTTGTTAAGATGCGAAGAAATAACAAATCTGTATGCATTAACTTCTAATATTAGAGAAAACACATGATATCCATAGTTAATTGTTGAATAACTATAAAGTCTACTAGCATCAAATTAATTTATAGGATCGAATCTCATTGTCACTCAATTCAATCATTAACCTATTTGGTGGAGTAAATTAGGCCCTAACAAGATTTGATTTGCTCTAAATTGGTCGATTTTGGCAGCTTTTTCAGCTTTTAAATACCATATTTCTTCTTGGAAAGATCATCATACCAAAAAATTTACTTTTGTGACCTAAAAAAAAATTACTTTTGGTCACTAAAACATTTGTGATTACAGTAAAAAATTCATGACTCAAAAAATATCGTCATTATTATGTTATAACTAAAACTCTTTTGGCTAAAAGTTTTTAGTAACAAAAAATAGAATTTATTGCGACTAGTTGTATTTTTAGTCATATATAATTTAATTACTATATATAAAAAGTTGTGACTAAAAATAAATTAATGATAATTTGTGATTAAATACTATTTTTTAGACATAAGAAATATTTAGTTGTGACTATATGTCAATTGTAGTGACAAGTTTTTTTTTTAGGGGATATCTTGTATGATAATTAAATAGAGGTTGCTAATTTAGTAATTCTCTTTTTACTCATAATTTTTTTTAGCCGTTGGATCATTGATCAAACGACTATTATGATTTGAGTAGTTAAAAAAATAATAATAAAAATAAATATTTATTATTTAATATTTTTTGCTATCTTCTTTATATTATGAAAAAATATATGTGATTAATTTTAATTAGTTAAAATAATACCTATAAATAAGTAAAATGAAAATATCTAACAGATTTATGCCCTTAAATATATGTTATACTAATTAGTTATATATTCACGATGTAATACTTAATAACGGTACTGGCATATGTTTCTACCTTGTTTATATTCATAGAAATTGTGTTTCGTTCAATTGTAAGACACAGTACATTTTTTTTTGGGTTAAAACAGAACATAAAGTATATAAAACAGATATGATAAATGAGAGTTTTAACAGGTCTCAAAACAAAACAAAAAAAGCACATACATCACCATGCCATGGCCAAGGATAATAATAGGATAAATGCATGCGCATAGAGGTACAGTCATCATAGGCTCATAATGGATGGTTTTTCCTATATTTGACTTTTACTGGGAGTTGTCAGATCAAAGAGAAAAACAAAAGTTAAAAAGGGCATCTGGGAAAGTAGAAAAATAAAGGACTTTTCTTTACTTTCTCCTATCCTCTCATGGACGCACCTTTACCTTTCTAAATTAGATAAATATTAGTTTTTACGTTTTTTAAAAATAAGTCGAGTAAAAGTGACACTAATCATAAAGCAATCGATTACAAAATCATTTCCTCACCTCTCACATCACACCGTCTTTTCTGATTATTTCTGACACAAAAGTCCTGTACCCTTCTGCCTCTTCGCATTTATTACTCCCATTTCGAGGATGGGCCTTACCCGATATTATCTCTCTCTCTCTCTCTGTATTATCATACATCTGTCAACTTCAGAGTCTTCAACTTTGTTCCATGTGTCAATGTATAATGAGTAAAATGCCTCTCAAACACTTTCTTTTGCTACTAACGACACATTTTCATCAACCCATTGAATTCTATTCCTCTCTCTTGTCTCCTAATTAGCCACCCAGTGGGGACTTAAATTGAATTTTTTCAATTTTATGACTATCTTATACCCAAAATATAGTTCAAAATCACATTTTATTAAAAATTGATCATGAATCATCGTTTATATATGTAACATGAGTAAGTATAAGTGCTAAACAAATCTCCTCTCAACATAAATAATTTTGAGTTCTAAATCCCTCTCCGAAGTTTAAAAATGAGAGTAATTACGTATAACTTTGCACTTATAAGCTTACAACACATATAAATATATAATGCTATGTAATTTGGGTTGGCTAAGTTAAATAAAGGAGCTAAAGAAGAATTAAAGGTCCGGAATTTTGTATAAGAACTATCATGATTTTATGTAGTGTTTATGTATATATTTATATTCACGCGTGTGTGTGGTATTTTCATATATGTGGTGACTACTCAGTACACGGTAGAAGAGTACTGGTATTAGTCTTTCACCTTCAGTACATTCGGGGAGGAATGAGAAAATATATATAATGGACCGTCTCAGAATGCTTCTTCAATTCCTCACATCAAACAAAAAGTTGGACTTTGACATCTCTATTATAGAATATACAGATATATAATATAGATACGTATGCGATTAGTGAAAAAGAGGGGCATCAATCGTAAACTGATGTAAGTAGCTATAGGTAGGGCATGGCAGGGTAGAATAACACCCCAGAGAGGGTTGATAAGACTGACGTAGGGGCCACATTCAGATCAATTGCATATATGTGCGGTCCCCTCCATACAATATTGTTTTACCTCGTATGAAAATGGTGCTCAGTTTATTTAATTTCAAAATAAAATACATGACACAAATCGCCTAGATTTTGTGAAAATGGAACTGTCTAATAAAACCGTGATCAATATTATAGTTATTGGTATTATAATTATTTTCTAACAAAACAAAAACAACACTAAAAACACTACAAAACATAAACAGTTAGTGATTTTTAGTCTCACAATAAATTTTTTAGTTACAACAAATTTTTTTGTGATTAAAACTAACATTCAGTTATAATTAATAATTTTTTGTGACTAAAAGATAAAATCCGAACTTTAGTGTGATAATGTCATAGTCATTTATCGTAAAGATTTGGATGAACACTAAAATGAATTCATTCTATTATCACAAAAAATCTATTATTTGCATTCATACAGTGGATACTCAAAGCTAAATTCATAGATCTATGAATGTAGACATCATTGTCAAACTATATGGAAACTTTAAGTTTGAATTCTCTATTCTCTATGTTGTTTATTTTATTCCGAGAAATAAAACATAATTGCAAAAAGACTTTCGTTAAGCAACAGGACTAGAACAACAATTTGCAGTCCATTTATATTATTTTGCTCTACCCTTCGAGTTTTTAGGGTGTCAAAACACGGAGATGATGCGAGGTTCCTTTATCAAAAATAGCAACACCCATAAATATTAGATCCTCTCTCATTATTTTCTCTTTTTCTTAATTTTTCTCTAATCTTTTTCTTTCTCCTTCTTTTCTCTCACATCACTTTATCTCTTTTAAAAGTCATATTTTTTAAACAAATTTTTATAAGTGGTATTTTTCTATTTCATTTAGAAACTGGTATTTTTAAAAAATAACTTTTGAAAAGTGGTAATTTAGATGTGATATTTTTGTAAATATTTAAAATAATATTTTTTCTAAACTAATTTTTAAAAGTAGTAATTTTCAAAAATTCACTTTTAATGCAACATCTTATTACAGCGCAAACCAAACATAGTACTGACATTTTGTATGCGTAGCGTGGCCTCAAATCAAGATACTTGTGTGACCTTAATAGAAAGGAACAACCTCAAATCAAGATACTTGTGCGACCTTAATACAAAGGAACAAGCAATCATTTATAGAACCTCGCATACAATAGAAGAAGAAAGAATACCAAATGTGACCTCGAGAATCAAATAAAGGAAACTCAGAAGGATAAAAAGAATAATTGAGCAACCACTTCAATTCGGGAAAGTTACCTCTGTCTTGCTAGCAAGTAGTTACCCATTATATTATATTTTAAAATTATTAGTTTCTTATTTACAAAATTAGAAACTTAGAGTCATCTTCGTCTTCAAAAAAAGGACTCAAACACATTACTTGGCACACAAAAATTATAGACACAATATGAAAAATATTCATTAAAATTCTCACCTTGAGGTTCTAAGTTCTCTCTTGTAATCTCTCTTACAATAGAAAACTGGACTGGACGTAGGTCATTTTTTAGAGTTGAATCACATAAAAAAAAAAAAATTTCTCCTTATTGCATTTCTTATATACCGAACATCTGATCTCAAATTGTACATAATGTGCTTTCTCATAGTACTAATGAAAAAAGGCGAATCATAACAATTGGTTTAATTCAGTCCGTGTTCCAACTTTAATTAGCTTTTCTCCAGGTGGCCTGTAATTTTCATTTGTTATAGTCATATTTTGTTGCTTGAACTTTTATTCTCTTAGTGATTTGAAAAACATAATATCATTTTGAATATTTTGAAGCTCAAAAATTTCTTCAACAAGGTTTAACGAATCTAGAAATTCTTCTAGATACAAACAACCATCGAAATCAAGGATTTTGAATTTCATGTATACTTTCCAATGCCTAGCACCAATATGCTCTATCGATTCATCTTTGGCTTTGCTTTTTCTTTTAATTTTTTTCTTTAAAGAATAGAGCCCAATGAGAGGAAGAAGCATTAGGATAGAAGGGATGCCTCCCAAAAACATTTGCACCCAAGAGCCTAACACTTCTGCACTCGTTGACTTCTTTTCTATACTAGTTTAACCTAGTATAGTGGTAGTAAGAGTCGATTCTACGAAAAACTAGTCTAATTACTGAACTATTAATCCTAGAGTTAATAGGGGCTTTTATAAATTAAAACTAAACCTAATTAAACAAGAAACAAAAGCAACAATAAAATAAAATAGGCCAAAGGGTCATTCTCCACCCTTAAACACTCCTATTAAGTTAACTACTGTATTTTATATATAATTACTTATCAAAGTTGCTAGTTGTTGATAACAACTAGCTTCTGCTATCTCTAATTTTCCTTACATATTCACTGGATAATAAATATCTTTATTTAGATTCTATTAATTAAACAATTTGAACAAGCTCTCTCCGTTTAATCTAATTAATGTATTAGGTTAAGAAAATAAGGGTTTTCCCTAGTTTTTTTGTTCAAATATGAGAAACTAGAAGATTTAGAAAATATATAAAAATAATTTTAATCCTAGGTAACATTCACACAAGTTCGAATTATCTGTTCTTCATCACAATTAACTAATCAATTATCTCAAATTAATTAATCGCAATTTATAACTAAGAATTAAAAAACCTAGAAAATTACAAATCTAAGGCTCTAATCTAGCATTAGATTTCTATCAAGTTCTATTTAGTGTACACCCAAATAAATCGAAATGGAAATCATGAATCATAAAGCGTAGAAAAATATTATCAACTTCAAATAAAGTAATTTGTGTCTAGGGCTTTAAAATTGCCTTGAACCTAACTGAAACCTAATCTAGTAAGTCTATAAAATCAAACAATACAATTTTTATGCTGGAATAATAAAAACAAAAAAAAAAGAAAGAAAAAAGAAAAAGAAACGATGTAGACAGATTTGGCGTGCACTCTAAACCTTCAAGCTCTTCTTCTCCTATTTGATTCTCCTTCTCTCTAGATTCTTAGGTGTTCCATGAGTATATGATTCCTAAAGTCTGGCTTAGAGTATCCTATTTATAATGTATTTGACCTTAGGAGTGATATCGTAAAGTTTCCTGAAATTAGAGAGTCCAAAACGTGTTGAAAAACTCAAAGTCAGTGGTTTCCTAATTTTCTGGCACTGCAGCACTCGGATTCTAGCATTATAGTGCCAGAATTCTATGTAGAAATTTCCTAGAACCCGAGAGTTGGTGCTGCCATGCCAGATTTTAGTGACACCACACTAGCTCTCTTAGATACAATTTTCTAACTTTATCAAATCTTCGTCGTTTTCTCCTAATTTCAACTCGGTTTGGTTCATGCTTTTCAGAAACACCTCTAAATACAAAAATAACATTAAAAACTTAGAAATATTATAAAAACTAACAAACTAATGTAGATAATTCAATCGAATAATTGACATAAATATGCACCTATCTATCACTCGTACCCAAGTAACATAATGCCTTTTCAAATATAGAGTTACTAATTGAACAAGGGATGACAAAACTCATTAGATCTTTAAGGTTCGAGGGAAAATTCTTTTAATTTGTAGTATTGCATTGTACTCTTTAATAAGTGCAACCATCTTATAACCCTCTAGCTTCCATTTGTTCGATAGAGTATTCCTCATGAATTTGATTCCTCCATGAGTTTGACATTTATAGTTCAGAATTTGGGCTAGAGCATACGCGAATGGGATATTATTTTTCTGAAAACATTGAGGGTATGGAAGTCTCTGTGTAGGTTCATCTAGGGGACTAGGTTCTTTGGTTGTAACTTCATCCTTCTTCTCTACTGAAGATGTTATCAAAGGTGTCTCCTCATGATCTTCCTTAGTAGATTTCTTAGCACTCTGCAAACTTCCAATCTTTTCCACTTCTCAGTATGATTGCCTTATTACAATTAGGGGTAGAGCCAACCTTTAAATTCAGTGGGGGGCATTAAGTCTCATAAGTCATACTCCATAAAATTATATCAATATTGTTTAGAACTTTAGTATAATTTTAACCAATTTTCAGTAGGACATAAGACTATTTTGGCTCTTTTTTAGTAAAGGCATAAATTTATATGCCCTCACTGGTCCTGTCACACCCTCTAAATCCTCCTACTACTAGTGGAAATTTATTAACTTTTTATTTATAAGGTATTACTTTTGGAAGATAATCCTATAATTATTTTTCCAAAATACGGGCCAATTCGAACTTTTTATTTTCTTTAAAACTCTATGGATAGGTGACTTTACTTACATACATGATCAATATATACATATATTACACAATGAAACATAGTAAATAGGTACAAAAAAAAAACGAATTAAAAAATAACTTCATTGAGAGACTACAAAACATCCCAAAATACACAAATTAGACCCCCCCACAAGTGGTCAAAATATCCATATGTACAACACCAAGGTTGGGCCTCTACTTCAACTCATAAGCTCATGCTGTCATCTTAATCATTACCTGCAACACAAGACTATAATGAGCTACAGCTCAGTAAGTAAAGTAATGGATGACATGTTGCTCAATGACATGAATTAAATGTATGATCGTGCTTGCTTAAATGTTTTGGTATAAATGATTTCCTTTAGACCCTTCCCTGTCTTGTGCCCACTGTCCAGTTCAGCACTGTGCCTACAGGGCTTTCTGAATTAATGATATCCTATGGGTTCTCCTCCCGCCGGCTCTTTTCATAGTGGGGCTCGTTACTAACCTTATTCCATCGTTACCCCATTGAGCTCAAGAGATAAGGCGGCCCGAGACTGTAGTTTAGTCTATTATATAACTTGGAGGAGGAATATTGTGGCAAACCTTGTGACTAATCCTGTCACACTTGCCCCTCTCCTGGGGCTGCCACTCTGAAACTGTAAATATTTATCCCGCTTCCCCGTAACAGTGACACAAAACCTTCTGAAAGTTACCTGATCTTAACTTCTCTATAATAAAATAGTTTTACACAATAATACTAAGGCATTTCATAAATCATATTACCCTTCTTAAACTTTTTCATAAAACATGCACGGTTATATGGTGTACATAATAATACCACACCAAAATTACCAACCATATATATATGCTGAAATCGAAATACCAATTGTCATATTCATAACCAGAATAAATGTAAAACATGGAAACATAATAGATACTTATATAGTACATAATTCTTGTGTTGCAGTTGAGTACTTTACTTACCTCCTGTCCTAAATAGAAATGAATTGTGGAAAGGGTCAATATCTTCTAGAGATTGGTGTGCTATTCACCTGTCATAGTTTATAGGTATTCAAAATGCACATTTTGCCAAAAGAATGCATCAAGATACTCGAACAATACCGAAATCATAATTTTCACAAAATTAGGAAACTTGATCTTAAAATGACTCAGAAGTATATAATTCACTTAAGGTACTTGGCAATCAATAAGTAGCATTGAAAAACTGTTCAAAGGTATTAAAATATGAATGCTAGTTCGTTAGCACAAAAATGATCCAAAATGGAATATAATTTTGTAAAACTAGTCCATTTGCTCCTAAATGGTGCCATTTATTTTAAAAATATTTGGACAGCACCTCTCCTATTTTTAAGATGTTCCCACATAATTAAAATCATGGTTTTAAACCTACAATAGCAATTAGAAATCCAAATTTCCACATATACACATCAAGAGGATCACTTAGAACAATCTAAGTGCACTTGAACTCTTTTTCGGTTTCAACAAGTTTCAAACCACTTTTACACTTATGTGTCATCACAAGCAGCCATCAAATGAGTGTAATAGACAATAGGATCAATAAGATATACAATCTAAATTTAAGAAATCAGATTACAAACATAGAAAACTTAATCTATTACACATAAAAACACTTAACTCCATAAATTGCAAACTTTGGGGCTTTGGGTTTAACTTTAATCCTCCACTTAAATTTTATGTTTCCAGCAATATATAAGGGTTCCTAGGACCATTATTCATCAAATAATAGCTTAGGTTTAAGAGCTGAAATAAAGAAAATTCACTACAAATTTAAAATCCAACATAAACCTCACCTTAACTAGTTTGAGTCTTTGCTAGATTTCTTGCCTTCTATCTCCACCAAACTGATTCCCAAAACTTAGAAATAGATTTTTGGACTTAAGAAAACCTGAAGAAACCTTTGTTTAAGTGGAAACAAGTAGAGAATTGAAATTAAAGGATAAGACCTAGAAAGAAGAACTTAGTAGAGCTACCTTGACTAGTTTTGGTCTATCTTGCTTTCTAAAGCTCCAACTTGAGTTCTACCACTTGGAAACTCTTGGAGATGGTTAAGAGAAGTTGAGAGAAGTGTAAAAAGGTTTTGGAGAGGCTCAGGTCGTGGCTGGAGAGAAAGGGAATGCAAATGATCAGATTTGGTCTAAAAGTGATACTTAATGACTAAGAAATGGCATAACTTAAATTCTAAGGGGTATTTTGGGTATTTTGTTTATTACTTTCCATGTGTCAAGCTCTAAAGCATCCTTAGCATAGTCACCACATTGCTGGTCACTCCTATACACCCAAGAGTAGGTAAAGTTGGTGAATCCTACCTTAGAAAGTGAAAACTAGTCATACTTTGACTTATGATCCTATATGGCCAATCTTATTGTAATTTGGCGTAACCTAGCCCCTTAACCAATCATTAAACATAAAAAGAAATTCAATTAGACTCTAATTAACAATGCAAACATAGTATTAGCACTCAATTATTAGAATGCACAAAAATGACATTACGTGATTAAGCTTAATCTAAGCTAGCTTAGTGCAACAAAATACCAATTAGTGTCCTGAATGCCACCTCGTGTTTACCTGGAACCGACAAATAAAATGCTATAAATAAGTCCTAGACATTGAATTAAGCCTATTTGACGTGTTAAACATACAGTGAATTTGGCTCCGAAGTATGTGAAAATTGCATTTTACCGAGAAACTACTATTTGACCAAGTTATCAACAAGTACGATCTTAATACATATGCACATAGTATTAGTTTCATAATTATATTCTTTGTTCTTTTAGCACACCGAGCTCTCTCTCTGAGGATATTGAACCTTTACACTGCATCGGGACACGTTGACAATCATTAGTGTAATAGCATATATGTAAATGTACATAACATAAGGAATGAGCATACTTTTATGAAATTAGTATTAATGACTTCTAGATGCCTAATATGCAATTAGAACATGTTTATTATTGACTCTCTTAATTATGTGAGGAGTTGGATATCACAGGTCCCTTCTCCCTCCACCCCTGATTACAATGCTTTTTGGGACTAACTTTAATAATCCTTGGCAAATTTCCTTGTTGTCTCTCATTTAGCATGTTGGCTAATTGAGCCACTTGGACCTCCAAATTCTGTATTGAAGTAGATTGGTTTTGGAAGTTGGGCTTTATTTAAGTCATGAATTGATAAGTGTTGCTGGCTAACTATAGTAGTGCTTCTTCAAATGAAGGCTTCCTCTCCTGTGGCAAATATCCAAGTGGGGGCATCATTATATTTTGACTTTGTTTGATTGCTCCAAGAGAAGTTTGGATGAATTCTCCATCCAGAATTGTAGGTAGCAATGTATGTATTGATATTGTTTTGACGATCAATGTTTGAAACATATTGTATTTGCTTAGCATGAGATGGTAAGAAAGGATTTCCCGCTAAACAATATTCACTTTGATGGTTCCTATGGAAGAAATCATAGCTTGGAGAAGGGGCTTGAATGGAGTTGACCATCAGTTGACTTTTCAGTAATTGCCTAAAAGGAGAAGCCTTTCGAGCTGCCAAGGAATTAAAAGCTTTGATCTCATAAACTGCAGTTGTTTTCATTGGTAAAGTCCTCTCACTAAGCCATTGATAGTTGTTCTTCACCATTTTCTCCAACAGGTCATATGCATCATCTCTACTCTTGCCTATGAATGCTTCTCATATTGTAGCATTGATCAGTGTTCTTGTAGAGCCAATGGGTATATTATAGTGTTGACTCATGCTTTGTATCATCAATCTTATAGTCATATTTTGAAGCTAACAAACATGCGATTAAGAACTAATAATTTACTTGAGTGTGTGGTAATCTAAATTGAAAGGATCACAAGATATTCAAGATGAATTATAGAGAAGAGCTTAAAGACAAAATTCAAGAATACAAGACTTAGATTAGCAAAGGTCAATTACTTAGATCTTGTGCTTGAATACTTGTTCACATATAATATGATCTTAATGGCTCAAAATTAAACATAAAATAGGAAATTTTCAAACCAATGCAGTCAAACTAGTTTAGCTTCAATTAAAGTTTGAAACTTATTCTACACAAGCTTTTAAATTGATTTATGAATTTTTATGGTATCTATATTTCATAAAAATCAATTTAAGAAGTCACAATTTTGAAAAAAAAATCGAAAAAGACTTGAAATAAAATCAAAACATGCTCTCTAGCATTTTCGGTAAGCCGATTCCTGGTTTTCGGTCTACCTATTCCTTGCCGAATTTTTAACAAATTTTCTAACTCAACCGTTAGATCGTACTTTTAATAGCTAGTATTTTCGTTGATCGAAAACATACTTTTGATCTATCAAAAAATGACAGAATATCTGTCAAACGGTCTAAAATGGTTAATTTCATACAGAATATCTGTCAAACGGTCTAAAATGGTTAATTTCATTCAACTCTATTATTAGAAGCTTTTTTATCACTTGAAATAACTTTTAAACATCCTTACATTGCTTATATCATATCTTCAAATTATTCTAACCAATTTTTGTGATTCAAACTTTTAAATCTATTTTTCCACAAAAGTCATTTAAGCTAAATTAAACCATATCGTATGTTCATATTTATTCTCTTTAGGTTTATCTTATATCAATTATCTTCATTAAAGAGATTCTAATTGAGTGATTCAACAAAAACTAAATTATAATTGTGAGGTGAGATTGATACTGGATTTATAAATAACTTAATTTAGATAAGATTGGCACTAGAGTCTAAATAATTCGAGTTAGGTGTGATAGAGCTGGATTTAGGGCTATCGTAAATGCGTGAGTGTGCCTAAGGAAATATCACTCAATATATACAAAGGTCAGTCAAGCCCATTCTCTTGATCCAATTGTGGAAAGCTCGAAGTAGATTGCCAAGAGCTAGAGATGTAGACAAACCATCGTATTTGTTGAACTTTATAAAAATAGTGTTTGCATTTCTCTATCTATAACACCACTGGGCCTCACCCAAAAGTGCTAGCTTAAAGGTACATTTAGGCTCATGGACTACTACTTAAATACTCATGATCTTCCCAGAGCATACCCGATGTGGGACTTGGGGCATTACAATCTCTCCCCGTTAAGGGCCTAGCGTCCTCCCTAGAGGTCCATATTCAATAGCCCATATATAACTCTGCCCGTAGCAGCCTTCTAAGGCTCACACAGGTATGGACTGGGTCATCTCTGATACCAAATATAACAACACTGGGCCTCACCCAAAAGTGCTAACTTGAAAGTACTTTTGGGCTCATGGACTACTATTTAAATACTCATGATCTTCTCAGAGTATACCCAATGTGGGACTTGGGGCATTATACTATCCCTATCTCTTTAATTTATTTACCTTGCCCTTATACATGCTATTCAACAATTTTTACTTGAAATTATTATTACTTGTATAATTTACTTGCTCATTTAGAAAGTTTATAAAATTTTTTAAAACCCAATTCATTCTTGGGTTAGCTATTCTTGGGCTAACAATTGGTATCAGAGCTTGGTACTCAAATTTTTAAAACTTAATCATTTTGGAGATGGCTAGCCTAAATAACTTTTCTTTTCAATATGAGGGTGTGTCACCTTCTAAACTACCATTTTTAATGGAAGTAATTTTAACTATTAGAGAAACCAAATGGACACTTATCTTAGGTCTATTGATTTTGATTTGCGGTATATTGTCACTAAAGTTTCATTGAATATAACAAAAATTATTGATAGAAGAGAAGTAGAAAAAGACATAGAGGAATATGATGAAAAAGATAAAATCACGTTTACCAAAAATGGAAGAGCTAGAAATATTCTTATATATGGCTTAGATAGAAATATGTAAAACAATGTTGAGAAGGCTAGAGATGCTTATAAACTGTGGAACATATTAGAAGTCTCTTTTCAAGGAACTAGCTCTATGAAAGAAACTAGAATTAATATTTCTACTAAAAACTATGAGTTGTTCAAAATAGAAAAAGATGAATCTATTTCTCAAATGTTTACTAGTTTCACTACTATTATTAACTCTCTTGATGCTCTAGGAAAAATCTTTCCAAATGGTGAGCTGGAGAGCAAAATCCTTAGAAGTCTTCCTCGAGCATATGGAAGTAAGGTGGTAGATATTCAAAAAGCAAGAGACCTTAGCAAATTTCCTCTTGAAGAACTTATGGAATCCCTTATGACTCTTGAAATCCTTATAAAGGAAACAAATGAAGATAAAGGAGAGGAGAAGAAAAAGAAAATAATCACTCTTAAAGCTGCCATGCAAGAAAGTAATGAGGAAGAAGAAGAATTTACGGATAGTGAGCTAGAAAATATTGCCCTACTTACTAAAAGGTACAATAAATACTTAAACTTCAAAAAGAAGACCTTTAGGAAAAATACCAAAGGCAATGATTATCGAGAGAAGAAAGTAAAAGATGATCCTATTACTTGCTTTGAATGCAAAAATCCGAAACACATGAAGAATGAATGTCCCCTAAAAAGAAAATGAAGAAGAAGACAATGAAAGCCATTTGGGATGATAGCAATGAAGAAGAATCCAATGAAGAAGAATAAGAAGAAATTGCCAACATGTGTTTCATGGCAATAGAAAATGAGGTAAGCTCTTTTGAATCTAAAATTGAATTTTTATATGATAGTGATACTAGTAATGAAAATGATAGTGATTGTGATTTATCATATGAAAGTTTATTGTATGATTTCAATGATTTATACAAAAATTATGAAAAACTCATTTTTAAGAACAATGCTCTCAAAAAGAAAATTTTTTGCTTGTCTAAAATAGTTGAGGAGTTTACAAAAGAAAAAGAAGTAAAATTACCTTGTAGTAATTGTGATCTTTTTGTCGAAAGAAAATACTTCCTTGAATGACAAAATTTTTGAATTGACTAAAATTAGCCACAAATTTACAAATAGAAAGAAAAATTTTGACATGATACTTACTGGGCAAAAATGTGTTTTTAACAGATGAGGTATTGGGTACAAATCTTCCATAAAACAAAAATATCTCAAAAATTATTTTGTGAAAGCTATTACATGCGACACAAAGCACACTTGCACTTATTGTAATCAAGATAGACATACTAGTTTCTCATGCTTTGTGAAGAAAAATGCATATTTTGGTAGAAAACTAGCTTGAGTACCAAAAGAATCTAAAACTAACATTCAAGAATACAAATTAATATGGGTACCAAAATGAAAGTTTGATTCTTACTTCTATGAAAAAGAATAAGTATTTTTGGTTTTTAGATAATGGTTACTCCAAACACATGACTGAGACTACTCTTTACTCTCATAATTCACAAAAAGAAGTGGAGGACATATTACATTTGGAGATAATAATAAAGGCAAAATTTTGGATATAGGTAACATTAGTATTATTTCCTCACCCATTATAGAAGATGTTTTGCTTGTTTATAGTCCTAAACACAAATTACTTAGTATAAGTCAACTTTGTAATAAAAGTTATTGAGTTATTTTTGAGCTTTCTAAATGCTTAATTAAGGATACTTGTTCAAGAAAAATTATTTTTGAAGGAAAAAGAATAGATAATGTGTATACTATTGATATCGAAAAATACTTTAGTCAAGACAAATATTTTTCGGTTTTAAAAGATGATTCTTGGCTTTGGTATAGAAGACCTAAATATGCTAGCATAAATACTATTTCTAAATATTCAAAGAAAAATCTTATAAGCAATTTATCTAGCTTACTTTTTGAAAAATACAAGGTTTATGATGCATGTCAATTCAGAAAATAAGTAACAAGTTCTTTCAAATCCAAAAATACCATTACTACTTGTAGACCTATACAACTACTTCACATGGATTTATTTACACCATCAAGAATAGCTAGTCTTGGTGGAAAATACTTTGCTTCTGTGATAGTTGATAATTTTTCAAAATTAACTTGGGTTCTCATAAAAATGATATTTTAAATGTTCTTACTATTTTCTTTAAAAAGATCAAAATGAAAAAGCCTATATCATCACATCTATTAGAAGTGATCATGATGGTGAGATTGAAAATGATGAAATATAAACTTTTTGCTACAAAAATAGTTTTGATCATAATTTTTCAGCTCTAGAACTCCACAACAAAATGGAGTAGTAGAAAGAAAGAACAGAACCCTATAACAAATGGCAAGAAGTATGCTAAATGTTGTACGGTCTAAAACCTATATGTTGGTCAATGCCAAAAAGGGAAAATTAGCGACCAAGTTGGACGCGTCAGGTTGTATGAGAATTTTTCTGATCAAAGTGTGACCTCCTCCGAATGAATTAAGTGCAACCAGTATGAAAAGAAAACTAGATCAAGCTTCATCAAGCGAGTAATCTACAAAGAAAAGGAAATAAGTTTCTGAATGGAGATCAACCAATCATTCCATTCAAGTTATTACCCAATTATATTGTTACTCAAATTGTATCTTCTGATTACATACTTACTCATTTTCACAATTAGGAAACATTGAGCCACTCTCACCTATATAAAGGGAACTCAGTGTTGCTATCAGGGACTTTTTGGCTACACTTTGTATCTCTCTCTCTGGATTCTCTGATCTTGAGACTTAACAAAACTCTTGTAATTCCTCAAAAAATAGTAAAAAATAGTGGACGTAAGCTCATCTTTTTTGGGGCTGAACTACGATAAAATTCTTGTCTTTTTATTTGCTTTGATTTGGTCAACCCTTTTCACATACAAGCCACATCTTGCAATTTCCTAAATTCGTTGTTGACAAAACCTTCGTCAACAATTGGAGCTAGAAGGAGGGCTATTCCAGCAAAAAGTTTGTCAATTTCACTTCTTCAATAATGGCAAACACCAGAAATACTATCAGAAATGCCGAAACTAGCCAAAACCAACCCCAAAGCACTGCTACTGCACAGGTAGATCCTACTCAGAATTAGCCTACCATGACCCACCAGAAAATATTGTCCAGAGACAGGATCGTATGGAGGAGGCACTAGTAAACATTCAGCAAATCACTAATCAGATTAATGATTCTTTACGGCGACTTGCTGAGGGACAGATGGTGACTCTACCATAGCACGAACTTCCTAGAAAATGTCCTGCTCAACTACCTGAGAGAGGAATTCAGATTCTAGAGACAGGGAACCGCGACCAACACAGAGCCCAGCAGGAGCATCATGGAGATTGCACCTCCAAGAGAAAAGGCAAGGTCGCAGACTTGCCTCTAGAATCTGGTACTGAGAGTTAAAGCACTGATCGTGATCGTGGACAACCTTCTCAGAGAGCAACTGTCAATTGTGATTGTCTCAACAACGAGCAAAAATTTCATTCAAGGAGCATCTTTGAAAGGATTAGTAGGGAGTCGAGACAGAATCCTGCAGATCTGAGACAATACCTAGAACAGCGACGTAGTCATGAGCGATTCACTTTGCATCATAACGACCAAAGTCAATCTCGTCGCACTATTACATTTGAATCCTCATAAAGGTCGCAGCAGACCCTACCTAACCAACCTGCCTTATATCGTGATAATGAACAAATGCCACCCTTGCCACCGGTAAGAGATAATGCTCTCCCTCCGAACGTCGATGTTCATAATTTGAGGATCACATTAGATGCACTTGTTGGCTGGAACGATGAGATCGCTGATGGGTATCGTCAATCGCCATTCAGCGAGGAAGTTCGAGCTGCTGCCTTACCTACTGGATTCAAACGTCCCACCATAAACACTTTTGATGGGAAAACTGATCTATAGGATCATATGGATCACTTTAGCAACCTAATGGAACTCCATCATGTCGATGATCTCGCATGTTACAGATATTTTGCTGTAACTCTCACAGGAGTAGCAAAGAAGTGGTTTCGAGGACTTAAGTCTGGATCAATCTCGACCTGGCAACAACTTTAAACTGCATTCTTAAGGCAATTCCAGGCCGCGAAGAATTTTACTATTCCACTTGTCAATCTGTTTGCTATTCGGCAAGGTCCGGAGCAAGCTCTACGATCTTACCTCAACTGCTTTACTTTAGACTTGGCAAAGGTCAACAACAAATCTAAAGGAGGAATTTTAACTCTAATGATGGCTGGGGTGCGACCGGAGACTAAACTCTGGGAAGAGTTACTTGAGTAAGAATGCAGAACCCTTGAAGACTTCTATCGAAGATTTGGTCAACATCTGAGGGTGGAATCTTCACGCAAGAATCTTCATAAGACAAAAGGAGGAGGAAAAGATGCAGCAAAAAATACGACCACGACCAACAACAATAATAACAAGAAGCCAAACAAAAGAAGTAATGAACAATCAACTGAGAAGCAGCCCAAACAGAAAAAATAGGAGATTCAAAGAGCTCCTATGAGATTCAACAACTATACTGAACTAAACGCGGCCATAGATCATATCTATACAGTCACAAACCAGCAGGAGCGAAATCGTCAACCGGAACCGATAAAATGGGATAGAGTGAGACATGAACAAGTTCTGCCAGTATCACAATGACATTGGACACGATACCAATAACTGCTATCCCTTGAAGGATGAAATCAAAAGATTAATTAAAGAAGGATGGCTAGGGTAGTACACTAGACAGAATAATGAAAGGCGAGAAGAAAATCGATAGCGACCTCCTGAAATTGAACGCGAAGTGCGAACTATTTTTGGAGGACTGCTTGTTGGTGGAGATTCGAAGAGGGCGCAAGATAGGTATGCATAAAAAGCTCGACAGCAGCCGTTGACTAATGTCATGCATCTTGAGCAGTGACCACGAAAGCTTCAACGAGTACCAGATATGGATATTATCTTCACGGAGTAGGATGCGAGGGATGTCAATTACCCGCATAATTATGCATTGGTCATAAAGATCAACTGTGGAAGCACGCAGCTATGGCAAGTATTGGTCGATAATGGAAGTGCTGTCGACATCCTGTACTATGACACCTTCAAGAAGATGGAGTAGAGTGAAAGTGACCAAAAGCCAGCTGTCACTCAACTTTATGGATTTACTGGTAACAACATAATGCCTAGGGGCATGATTGAGTTAATAGTCAACGTTGGAACTTATCCTAGGGTTTCAATAGTAATGACCCAATTCTTAGTTGTGGATTGTCCCTCTACATTCAATGTTATACTAGGGAGACCAATATTAAGGGAACTTTAAGTAGTTACTTCAATCTACCACCTCGCTATGAAATTCTCGACTCAACATGGAGTAAGCAAAGTGCGAGGCAACCAATATGACGGGTAGACTTGTTATAATAATTCTTTAAACCTCGCAGCAAAAGATGGGGCACCTCGTACAATGATAGTCTAGCTATAAGGTGAAGCATCAAGAGAAGCGTCAGGTGAAGCGTCAAGTAAAGTGTCAAGGGAAGCGTCAGGCAAAACATCAATCAAAGATCTTGATCCTTGAGAAATCGATGGAGATGTCAAGACTGGACATATAGAAGATTTGGAAGATTGGCAAGTCTTTGAAGGTTCTAAAAATCAGAGCGAAGCTTCAAGAATCCATGCGAGCTTCATTGTTTGCTTTTCTAAAATCAAACTTGGATATTTTCGCATGGCGATATTCAGATATGGTAGGGATCGATCCGAATATCATGTGTCATCGCCAAAATATAGATACAATAAAGAAGCCTGTACGACAGAAAAGAAGAGCCATGAATCTAGAACGCTATGTCGTACTAAAAGAAGAGATAGAGAAGCTGCTCAAAATCAGATTCATCAGGGAATCTTTTTACCCGAACTGGCTTGCAAACCCAGTTTTGGTAAAGAAACACAATAAGAAGTAGAGAACTTGGATCAATTTCACCGACCTCATGACTAAAGATGTTCAAAATTCTTCGGAAATATCAGATGAAGTTGAACCCTCAGAAGTGCGCATTTGGAGTAGGATCCAGAAAATTCCTGGGGTTTATGGTCAATCAGCGAGGCATCGAAGCTAACCCTCAGAAGATACAAGTACTAAATGATATGCAGTCCCCTCGCAAACCCAAAGATGTGCAGAGCCTGGCGGGAAGAGTGGCTGCACTGAGTCGATTTGTATCCAGGTCAACCGATAAATGCCAGCCATTCTTCGAAGTATTGAAAGGTCTGAAGAGGTTCGAGTGGATGAAAGAATGTGAGCATGCATTTCAAGAATTAAAAACACACTTGGGTTCTCCTCCACTTTTGTCGAAGCCAAACCCGGGGGAAGATTTATACTTGTTTCTCACTGTTTCCAAATATGCGACAAGTATTGTGTTAATTCGAGAAGACAAAAAAGTACATTGACCTATATATTACGTAAGTAAAAGATTACTTGATGCCGAAACGAGATATCCAAATATGGAAAAGTTAGTATTAGCACTCGTCATCGCATCCAGGAAGCTTCGACCTTATTTTCATGTGCACTCCATCAAAGTTTTCACGAATTTTCTATTAAAGCAAGTTCTGTAAAAACCTGAGGCTTCGGGACGACTACTTAAGTGGGCCGTTGAGTTGAGTCAATTTGACATCAATTTTCAACCTTGCACTATGATTAAAGGTCAAGCTCTCATAGATTTTATTACAGAATTCACATATGATGTCAATCTTCACACAGAAGTAATCGAAACACCTGCTATAGATTTATTAAGATTGTGGAAACTTTACGTCGATGGATCGTCAAACGAGAATGGAGCCGGTGCAGGCTTAGTGCTAATCAGTCCTGAAGGGCATAATATTCATTTTGTACTTCACTTCAAATTTCTAGAATTGAATAATGAGGTAGAATTTGAAGCACTGATAGCTGGGCTGAAACTTGCACAAGAAATGAAGGCTAAGATGATTGAGGTATACAATGATTCTCAATTGGTCGTTTGTCAAGTGATCGGCAATTACCAAGCAAGAGGAGAAAGAATAATGGTCTACTTACAGGAGGTACAACGACTATTCTCGACATTTACTGCTTATAACATATAACTTCTTTCTCTCATTAAGAATACTCGGCCAGATGCTCTAGCTAAGCTCGCTTCAATGAAAGACGCAGAATTATTAGGGGTAGTTCCTGTCGAATTTCTTATGAAACCAAGTATCGAAATAGAGCCCCAAGTGACCATGTCGGTTGACAGAAAACCATCGTGGATGGATCCTATAATGAAATATCTACAAAATGGCGATCAACCTGAAAGTAAAGACGAAGCAAAGCGACTTTGAATGAAGGAAGCTCGCTATATCATCTATGATGGGAAGCTTTGTTGAAGAAGTTTTAGCTCACCGTTATTATTATGTGTTGATGAAGAAAAAGCACACTACATTATGAGGGAAATTCACGAAGAAATATGCGAAAATCATTCAGGGGGGCAGGTACTTGCGAACAAGGTTCTCAGACAAGGGTATTTTTGGCCAACTATGAAGAAGGATACAATGGAATTTTCTAGGAGGTGTGACAAATGTCAACGATTTGTAACTGTTCCTAGAATGCCACATGTTCCTCTAAGTCCAATGACTAGTCCATGGCCATTTACAGTATGAGGAATTGATATTATCAGAATGCATCCATTGGTGTAAGGTGGATTGAAGTATGCAGTGGTCGCAGTCGATTATTTCACAAAGTGGATAGAAGCAGAAGCATTGAGTACCATTTCTGCAAAAAATATGATAGATTTTGTTTACGAATCTATAATCTGCTGTTATGGTATACCACATATTATAATTTCTGATAATGGAAAACAATTTGACTGCGATGAATTTCGTAACTTCTGTGACAACTTAGGCATCAAAAAGAGCTTCTCTGCTGTTTTTCATCCACAAGCCAATGGGCAGGTCGAAGCTATAAACAAGATACTTAAACAAAACCTAAAGACAAAGCTGGAAGAATACAAAGGAGCTTGGCCAAATGTGCTTCCATAAGTATTATGGGCTTATCGCACCACTCAACGAACCACTACTGGAGAAAGTCCATTCTCTTTAGCTTATGGATATGAAGCAATGATGCCAGTAGAAATTGGTGCGAGCTCTCTACGACGATCTACTTATGAGCAAGATCAAAATAATGCACTAATGAGGATTGAGTTCGATCTTTTAGAAGAAAGGCACAAGCAGTCTCAGATTCGGATCGTATCATATCAACAGCACACTGCTCGATATTATAACTCTAAAGTCAGAAGCAGAGAATTTGAAGTTGGTGATCTTGTTTTTTGACAAGCTCTACCTAATAATAAAGAGCATAGTGCTGGTATATTTGGACCTTCTTGGGAAGGACTATATGTTATTGACACCATCATTTAACCTGGGACGTACAAACTAGCTCGTACTAGTGGACAAAAGATCGAGCATGCTTGGAATGTAGAACAACTTCGTCGCTATTATTAATAAATCTTCATGTATATCTTCATGTATTTTCAACAACCTGGGGATCATCTTGTTATTCGTCATTTGTCGTCATTCGTCGTCATTCATCAATAAAGATGTCTTTTCTTTGATTATTCAATTTTATTTGGTTCATCTTTTATAGTTTTATGGCAGTCTGTGAACACCATAAAACTCGAGGGGCAGTGGGATCAGAATGTTATCTCCTACTCGCTTCCTAAGGGACTATGCAAACGTTCATTTAGAGAAGTTGGGATTTTAGATCGCCGAATTTCTAAAATTTCTTAAAATCTTAGGATTTTCTCCTCGCTTAATGCCATAGCATGTCGTATTATGCAATTTCCCTTCTCGAACGACAAAATAACTAAGCAAAAAATTCATTGTTCGATGTGATATATTGCTATATTTTATTTTACCGTGGAACTTTTGAAAAATAGTATTGAGTTCACATCACTCATACTTGCTATTTTCTTAAGCGACCTAACCTATCCTAACACTTAAAATATGTTTTAAGTTAGTTGGATTCGAATCACAATAGCGTTCCGATCAGTCACCTAGTGATTTACTACTTGGTTAAATTATGCATCTTTATATTACAATGCATTGTGTTTTAATTGTTTTGCAGGAATATACATCTGACAAGAAAAATTCCATGAATTAAAACTCGCACCTGTATGCAAGCAAAAAGAACCAGCCTACATTTTTCTGAAACTTTGTAAAATAAAAAAAAAATAATCTATGCAGATGTGCTCGCTCCACCTTTTTAAGTTGCAACTTCAGTTTCCTTCCAGCTCTAGACAAGCTTGACCATATCTTCACCAAGGATGGAAAAGTCGAAATCCAGATGCTTGCAGAAAATATTGTATATTATGGTCGACGAGGCGATGTCACTGGCCTTTTCTTCGAGCTCCTTGCATTCAGTAGCCCTGAACTCTTCTACAGCCTTACCAGCTACCTCTGTTGTCCCCTTCTTCAGAACATCCGGATACTCGGAGAAGGTTTTCTTAAGTTTTTTAATTTTTTCCTCGAGCTTCTCCTTTTCAAGCTTTTCCTTAGCAAGATCCTCGCGCAGTTATAGTTTCTCTAACTCGAAGGAATTTCTCTCTTCTTGGTTAGTCTTCTCCAAGTCTTCGAATGCTTAGGTCATTTCTTCGACCTTTTTCGGCCTTCTCCATGCATTCAAGGACCGGGTCATACATTAAAACAGTAGCTGCAGCAGTCTGAAAATATAACATACATCAGTAAAAGAAAAGTACGCCAAAGAGTGAAGATAGAATATGCTTATATTTGCCAGCGTCCTCATCGCAGCACTGAAAGCGACCTTGGTTGGTCGTTGCTTCATCCTCTCCCAACCTATTTTAGAAGTGAAGTGATCGATAAAGGTCGCGCTTAAACTAGCTTTTTCTGGTAGTTGATAAAGAAGTGCGAAAAGCTCCTCATCCTTGTCGGCCTAGCTTAGTCCCCCGGAAGAGGTGGTTGTTTCCTTGGATGACTCAGGCTGGCTTGTAGTTTTTGAAGGCTAAGGAGGAGGCGAGCTTGTTGGGATATCCTTGAAGGTGACTTTTCGCTTCTTTGAAGTGTCGACCTTCTCTTTCCCTTTAGTTAAGGAAGAGGATATGTTGTCTAGTGTCTTGGACTTTGCCATTGACCCCAGTATTGAAGGTGATGCTCGCAGTCTGCTGTCAATTGTCATTTCTATACAAATATGATTAGTTAGCATGCGAGGTATATAATGTAACAAAGAGGAGAAATAATAGAAAACTTACCTTCTTGCTGCTGAGAAATTAGTGGTGATGGAGCTTTTGGAGATGATAGTTCTGGGATAGTAGGAGTGGTAGGTACTTTTCGTTTCTTGGGTATAGAAGACGAGGCACCCGCTTCCTTCTGTTTCCTCTGCTTCTTCTTCAAGCTCGAGGGTTTAGTTAGAAGGTTGGCAGAATCTGGAAGAACGGCTCCCTTTGGAAACAGCCCTTAAGCAACTAGGTTTTTGGTCGTCCCAAGCCTCTTCCAATCAAATTCTTTAATCGGAAGGTTGTTTCTTTTATACACCCTTGCGAGCTACTCTTTGGAGAGTCCTAGACGTTCCTTATTATCTACGATGACATACGAATACGATCAGATTGATATATTTATATAGAGAAAGCTATAAGCTGAAAGTTACTTACCAGGGTTTTGAAAGAAGCCATTATCCGCGTAGTCAAAGTGGAAAAATGGAATTTTCTATTTTCCCATGTTGTTGTGGACCCCATGGGTGGTTTTATTGCTTGGTCCGACCACTTGCTCACATAAAAGAAGCCAAAATCTGATGGGTTCAATTTCACTTGGTAGAACCAAGCAAACTCTTCAAGAGTGGGGGATTTTAAACCTAATTTATGGTATAATATATACAGACCTACTATGTATCTATATGTATTTGGGGTTATTTGAAAAGGGAAAACTCCATAATACTCGATGATCGATTTTATATGTGGATAAAGTGGGAGGTGGACACCATATCTGAGAACTGTGTCTGAGAATGAGGCGGTTCCACGAGGAGGTGTGTGTAGTCGATTGAACTCTGTAGGTAGGTGAAGGGGGACGTCGATTTTATAGTTACATACGATTTTTCAAAGCTTGTTTGTTGTACAACTCATCTTTATATTGGTGCATGACCAATCTCCTTCTACATAGTGATAACCTGTTGCAAATGCAGGGGCAACCCTAATATGCTGAGGCCATTGGTCTTGAGAGAGGTCGCCTATGCGAGGACTACTTTGCCAAGTCTTGGTTATTTCTACTTCAAGTCCTGGCTCAAGATAGTCTTCGAGATTTATAGAGCTAATGCTTGTATTGAAGGAAGATTCTCCTGAGAATGCATTCCCCTCCCTAAATTCCTCACTACTAGATATCTGAAAGAAGAAATATGGGATGGATTTAGTCCTATGTGAGCATCAGGTATCCTTGCTACATGCGAGCAATTTGGGGCCATAAATCCTAGGATTGCATCGACAACAAGCTGTTCATCAAATTTTTCCTAATCAATCTATGGGTTCATCTAAAATTGTTCGAGCAACTCTTTGGTAATCCGTCACTCGACTGATTTTGGTTTTCAAACGTCAGGATTCAGATCCTAAATTTCTTCTATCAATCATCTAAGTAATTTATTCGATAAGTTAATGGAGAGATTCTGAGATATGCCAATTTTTTCAGTTCATCTGAATATGGGGATGGGTTTATATTCGAGGCATTCAGGCTCTACGATTTGTCTTTCTATTTCTAGAAATAGGCTCTGTAAATAAGAGTTCTCCAGAAATCGAAGAACAATAATTCTTTAAATGAGAGAGAGAGAATGTATGCTAACCTTTTTTCGGAGACTGAAAATATGAGATGTTGTCTGAAGGACTGTGATAATGACTTCGTCGGAGAAGATGATGAATTTGTGTGAGCTAAAAAGCGAAGAGGGACACCGAGAGAATTTCTATCTTATGGACGCTTCGGATTTCAGAAGAAATGAAAGAGGAATATGAGGCAATAGGGTTCGAGTTTTGAAGAGGAGGCGGATGGACTTTTGATATATATATCTCAAGCATCATCAAATCACAGCTGTAGATCAAGTCATTTAATTTTCAGATCTAATGGCCGAAGTTCACACGAGAGTTAATTTTTGAAATTAAAAGAGTTTTTTTTTTTCGAAATTTGAAATGCCTCGATTTGAGACAACAGCTGGCATCATCGCTATCATCAAAAAACAGAGAAGTCTCCTCGAGTTTTGCCACTCTCCTAAGAAAAGGTGACACGTGGTTACATCTGTCAGGAAAAAGTACGCGTGGTTCTAAAAAGATGGGGTTTGAAAAATGGTGACTCTTCAAGGATTTTAAGATTATATCATAATGTTGCATTTATCAGAGAAGGAAGCTCCACTTTGTCCTAAAGAACTAATGGAGCTGGGGAGACAATTATTGTGCGGTCTAAAACCTATATGTTGGTCAATGCCAAAAAGGAAAAGTTAGCAACCAAGTTGGACGTGTCAGGTCGCATGAGAATTTTTCTGATCAAAGTGCGATCTCCTCCGAATGAATTAAGTGCGACTAGTATGAAAAGAAAACTAGATCAAGCTTCATCAAGCGGGTAATCTACATAGAAAGGGAAATAAGTTTTTGAATGGAGATCAACCAATCATTCCATTCAAGTTATTACCCAATTATATTGTTACTTGAATTGTATTTTTTGATTACACACTTATCCGTTTTCACAGTTGGAAAACATTGAGCCACCCTCATCTATATAAGGGGAACTCAGTGTTGCTATTATGGACTTTTGGCTACACTCTGTATCTCTCTCTCTAGATTCTCTGATCTTGAGACTTAAAGAAACTCTTGTAATTCCTCAGAAAATAGTAAAGAATAGTGGACATAAGCTCATCCTTTTTGGGGCTGAACCACTATAAAATTCTTGTCTTTTTATTTGCTTTGATTTGATCAACCCTTTTTACACACAAGCCACATCTTTCAATTTCCTAAATTCATTATTGGCAAAACCTCCATCAACACTAAATAAAAATGATTCGATAAAATATTTTTGGATCGAAGTGATAAGTACCGCTTGTCATATTATGAATAGAGTTATGATAAGGCCAATTTTGAACAAGACACCTTATAAACTTTGGAAAGGTAGAAAATCCAACATTGGCTATTTTAAAGTTTTTGGTTGTAAATATTTTATTTTGAATACTAAAGATAATTTAGGCAAATTTGATTCAAAATCTGATATTGGTATTTTTCTTAGATACTCTACTACTAGTAAAGCTTATAAAGTTTTCAATAAAAAAACATTAGGAGTAGAAAAATCTATGCATGTTATTTTTGATGAGTCTAACCCTCTTCTTGAGGAGAAAAAAAAATAGATGATGATGATATTGTAGGTATAGAACCAAGCTTGAATGAGCTAAGTGTCAGTGTGAAAACAAGTGGAGAAAAAGACATTCAACCTTAACAAGATCTTAAGGAAGAAAAGGAAAGTGACAATGGTATTACTATTTCTCTTCCTCAAGATTTAAAATTCAATTTTGCTCATCTAAAAGACCAAATTTTAGATGACCCCTTACAAGGAGTCAGGACTAGAGCATCACCTAGAAATATTTGTAATAACATGGGTTTTATCTTTCAAACTGAACCAAAAAGTTTCAAGGATGCCAAAATTGATGAATCATGGATTTTAGCCATGTAGGAGGAATCAAATCAATTTGAAAGGAGTGATGTTTAGGAATTAGTTCCAAGACTTAAGGATCAATCGGTTATTAGAACTAAATAAGTCTTTAGAAATAAAATAGATAAGTATTGGGTGATTGTGAGAAACAAAGCTAGATTAGTAGCTCAAGATTTCAATCAAGAAAAAGGTATCGATTATGAAGAAACCTTTGTACCTATAGTAAGATTAGAATCTTTAAGGTTGCTCTTAGCATTTGTATGTCATAAGGATTTTATCCTATATCAAATAGATGTCAAGAGTACATTTCTAAATGGATACATTTTAGAAGAAGTATATGTAGCCTAACCCCCTGGTTTTCAAAGTCATAACTATCCGAATCATGTTTTCAAATTGAAAAAGGCTCTTTATTTATAGCTTAAAGCAAGTTCCTAGAACTTGGTATAATAAATTAAGTAAATTCTTGATTTTAAATGATTTGACTATAGGAAAAGCAAATACTACTCTTTTTATAAAAAGAAAGAAGGGAGAGATGATTATAGTTCAAATTTATATTGATGATATTATATTTGGTACTACTATTATTTCTCTTTGTGAAGAATTTTCTACTATATGCACAATGAGTTTGAAATGAGCGTGATAGGAGAACTCATTTTCTTCCTTGGCCTCCAAATTAAACAAAGTAAAGAAGGAATATTCATCAATCAATCCAAATACATCAAGGGTATATTAAAGAAATTCGATATGGAGAACTCCAAGTCAATGAGAACACCTATGAGCTCTTCAATCAAGCTTGACAAAGACGAAAATGGTAAAGCAGTGGATATTAACAAATATCGATATATGATCGGATCACTTCTTTACTTAATGACTAATAGACTAGATATAGTGTTTAATGTTTGTCTATGTGCTAAATTTTAATCTAATCCTAAGGAATCATATCTTAGTGCAGCATAATGTATTCTAAGATATTTGCATAGTACTATGAACTTAGGATTATGGTATCCAAAAGGCACACACTTTAACATTACTAGTTTTTTATATGCGAACTTTGCTAGTTGTCAAACAACAGCAAGAGCACTAGTGGCAGTTATCATTTTCTTGGTTATTCGCTTGTGTCTTGATTTAGCAAGAAACAAAATTCTGTTACTCTTTCTACTATAAAAGCTGAATATATCTCTGCATGCAATTTTCGTGCTCAAATTCTATGGATAAATCAAACACTAATGGAATTTGGAATGAATTATACTCATGTGCCTATTAAATGTGATAAAACTAGTACTATCAATTTTTCAGAAAATCTAATTTTGTATTCACATGCTAAGTATATAGATATTAGACATCATTTTCTTTATAATCATATGCAAAAAGGTGACATTATACTTGAATTTGTTTGTACGAAAAAACAACTAGCTGATATTTTCACTAAATTTCATTGAATTTGTTCTTGCTTAAATCTTGTTTAAATTGCATGCCATATTCTTTAAACTGATGATTTTTCAATGTTTTAGTTATTGGTTTAAACATGTTTATCATTTTTCAAGTAAAATTCTTCAAAAATTGCCAAAACAGGGTTTTCAACAGATCAAAAATTTTTTCGGCCTACTGAAAAATTGCCCTAGAAATTGCTGTTTTTCTATCGTTTTCGGCAGACCAAAAACCAGGTTTTGGTCTATTGAAAACTTGCAGTCTAGCGAGTATTTAAGGCTTCTTCTTGGTTTTTCACTCATTTTCTCTCACTCTTTCTACCAAAAACCCTCTCTCTCTAATCCTAAAACTCTCTATTCTTATTTCTACTCATTTTTCTCTATAGATCACTCAATTTTCTTCCAACTAGAGTCAATTTTATCACTTTTTCACTCTTATTCTTTGTTTTTCTCACTATTTTGGCACCAAAATCAAATCTCTCTTTTTCCTCCAATCTTAAAATCCAAAATTCCTTTGTGTTTACATTTATTCTTGTTATCTTTTGTCATATGACTCCTAGAAGGGAAAAACTATGGCATAAAGGCAAAGAAATTCGAGCAGATGAGCCTGAACAACGCACCAAAGCGAGGAGTGATATTCCTCTTTTAGAATCCTCTGCTCTTATATCTAGATATAAAGTTTCTCTAACAAAAGTATTATTTGGGGTAGAACCTTCAATTTCAGAGACTTAGCCTATGACAATTTCCTAGTGCTTATGAAAAATATGAAAATATAAGTTGGACTGAATTCTACTCTATTAGAGAGACAGGATATCCTAGATTGATTAGGGCTTTCAATACTTGTACCAATATCTTTACGGGATAATATGCTAGTTATGGTTCCCTTAAGTGAATTGATTTTGAAGTCACTAAACAACTCCTAGCAGACCTATTTCATTTACCTCTAGGTGGTTATACGTTCCTCGTAACCAACTTCTGGACTATGCTTGATGATTTTGACCCTCAACAA
Source organism: Parasponia andersonii (assembly GCA_002914805.1). Lineage (NCBI taxonomy): Eukaryota > Viridiplantae > Streptophyta > Magnoliopsida > Rosales > Cannabaceae > Trema > Trema andersonii. The sequence goes on from JXTB01000026.1 coordinate 1,568,579, forward strand.
GCTCTACTTAGAGTCTGCTCTCTTGATAGCTTTCAGCTTAAGCCCCATGTTATTAACCTTACTCTAGATGCTAGGATTCTATTCCAATTTATGTCTCAGAACATGATTCCTCAAGGTGGCCATAGAGATGCACCTACTTTTTGTGAACTTAGTTTTGTTGATCCTATTCTTGTTAGGAGAAAATTAAACCAACCATAGAGAATAGGAGATCCTTTCTTCTTTATAGTTTTCTCCTCACTCGTATCTTTCAGCACTTTAATATCCCACCATTTGATGAAGCAGAATGTAAACTATGGACTATTGATATTGAAATCAATAACAAGACTTTCAGTTTCGTGGGATTCAGTTTCCTTAAGAATGAATGGGTTGCCAAAACTAAACAAGGACATAATCAAAATATGGAAGCTCAACAAGAAGCTAGTGGTAGTCATCGTGGCACAGCTGCTGAAGGTGTTGTTAAGGGAGCTCATGCTGAAAAAGCATCTACACAAGGTTTTGACTTTCATGAAGCCTTCAACAGCCTCTCAGAATGCATCAACACTATCCAGTTTGACATCCATCATCTACATGACACCGAGTTTGAATACTTTCAGATTGTTTTAGCCGATATCTACTCAGTCTGTCAACACTAAGAACATCAATTTTAGATTTACAAGATCAATAGGACAAGATGATGAGGATGATGCAATCTTTCTTCGGGCAATTTCCTCCTCCATAGATTTTTTTTGTTTTACATCTCTTGAACTTTTATTTCTTTGGTTGTACTCTTATTTTTTGTTGGCTTAATGTATGAACTCTTTGTTTTTGTTTGAATTAGATATTTTATTTCACATTGCTATATTTGATTTATCCTTCTTTCTTGTGGATGTTTTGATGATATCAAACTTAGTCATTTTTTTCTTCAAATATAATTGGTATCTATTGGCATAAAGTTTTCAAAATATACACTCATGTTTAAGAGGGAGTTTAAATTCCTTTAAATAAGTATATTTTGAGGGAGAGCATTCAAGAAATTTGTAAGGACACTTACCCTTGTTTATTGAAATCTTATTCCTTGCTCTATTTTCTTTCCTTTAAATTAAATGTTTGTTATCATCAAAAAGGAGGAGATTGTTAACTCATGTTTTGTATCATCAATTTTATACTCATGTTTTGAAGTTAACAAATATATGATTAAGAACTAATAATCTACTTGAATGTGTAGCAATCTAAAGTGAAAGGATCATAAGACATTAAAGATAGATTATGGGGAAGAGCTTGAAGACAAAGTTTAAAAATACAAGACTTAGACGAGCAAAGATTAATAACTTAGTTCTTGTACTTTAATACTTTTTTATATATAATATGATATTAATGGCTTAAATTTTTCATAAAATAGGAAATTTTCAAACCAATACAGCCAACTAGTTTATCTTTAATTAAAGTTTAAAAATTATTTTACACAAGCTTTTAAATTAATTTATGAATTTCTACAGTATTTATATTTCATAAAAATCAATTTAAGAAGTCACAATTTTGAAAAAAAAAATTGAAAAAGACTTAAAATAAAATCAAAACATGCTCTCTGGTATTCTCAGCAGACCGATTCCTTACTGAATTTTTAACAGATCTTAAATTCGATTTTTAGAACTGCACTTTCAACGGCTAGTACTTTTGGTCGACCAAAAACATATTTTTGATCTATCGAAAATGATAGAATGTCTATCAAACGATCTAAAATGGCTAATTTTCATTCAAGTCTATAAATAGAAGTTTTTCAATCACTTGAAATAACTTTTGAATATCCTTACATTGCTTATATCATATCTTCAAATAGTTCTAATCAATTTTTGTGATTTAAACTTGCAAATCTATTTTTTCACAAAAATCATTTGAGCCAAACTAGATCATATCTTATATTCACATTTATTCTCTCTAAGTTTATCTTGTATCAATTATCTTCATTAGAGAGATTCCAGTTTAGTAATTCAATAAAAACTAAATTGTAATTGTGAGGTGAGGTTGACACTGGATTAATAAACAACCCATTTTAGGTAAAATTGATACTAGAGTCTAAACAATCCAAGTTAGGCATGATAACGCCGGATTCAAGGCTATTGTAAAGGCGTGAGTATGCCTAAAGAGAAATCACTCCTTTCGTGCAAGAGTCGAAGACGTAGACAAACCGTTGTATTTATTGAACCTCGTAAAAATAGTGCTTGTATTTCTTTATCTCTATTTCTTTAATTTATTTACCTTAAGCTTGTGTATGTTATTAAGCTATTTTTACTTGATATTGTTATTACTTACATAATTTACTTGCTTATTTAGAAAAGTTTACCAAAGTTTTTAAAACTCAATTCATCCTCCCCTCTTAGGTTAGCTATTCTTAGGCTAACATGTAGATGTTCTAACTTGCATCTACTTAGTGGGGGCATCGTTTAAGTAGGTCTTTGTACTACTCCCAAGCATCGTAAAGAGATTCGCTCTTAAACTAAGAAAAGTTGGATATCTAAATGTGCATCTTTGATGTTTTAACTGGTGGAAAGAATTTTGCAAGGAATTTCTGAGCTCAGTTTGCTAAACTAGTGATTAAATCTGCTGGCAAGGAGTTCAACCAGTTCCCTACTCGTCTCTCAGGGAGAATGGGAATAGTTACAGAAAAATGGCATTATCAGAAATGCCATTGTATTTAATTATATCATGACTTTCTAGAAAATTTTTGATATATGTGTGGGGTTCATCCTTTAATACCCCACATAATTATATATATATATTAGTGGTGAGACCCATAACCTTATTTTTTAAATCAACCCCCTCTCTCTTTCTCTTCTCTCTCCCTCCTTCCCGTGCACTTCTCTCTTTCCCCTCCGGCTTTCTTCTTCTCTCCCTCAACTGAGCAACAGCCACCAGCCCATCTCCCACGTATGCCACCTCCGGCTAGCGTTTAGCCACGGGAACGACTGGCACAGCTCCAGCTCGACACCAGCTGCATGCCGCTGCCCACCCTGCAGCCGCCGGAGCCACCATATACCGTCAAAAGAGCACGTGATGCCATAGCTTCTGTCGCTCACCGACAATGATTCCAAAAACAAAAAGCCGCGAAATCGGTTGCATTTGAACCCTCTCGTCATGGGCTCTCTCTTGGTATATATTTCTTGACCTCATTTTGTCCGGTTTGAAAGTTATCATTTTTTGGTGTTTTAAGTTTTGAATTTTAGTTTTCAATCTAACCGTTATATTTCGTTTTTGTTGTCGTTTTTGGAATGTACTCGGAAAATGGTGAAGTTTGATATATATACATTGACTATATTTAGTGATCGGTATGAAAGTCAATATCTAACGGCTTAGATTTTGTCTAGTTTTGTGTGCCACAGGTCTGGTGTCAGCCCAGACCCAAATTAGTCGAGTTATATGTTTAACTTAGCTATTTTGGACATTAGAAATTCCATAAAGAGATCCGTTCATTGATTCGAAGCTTCGTTGAGGGGTCAATGTTTCCCAAGTGAGCGATCGAGGGCATGGAATTGGTTCTCGACCCTCCGAACGACCGTCCAATCAACACCTTAAGCATCTAATAGCGTGGTATCATTATCCTAATAAGGTAGGGATTCGATTACTTGACTCAAAAATTAATTTAATTTATGATTTTTACATATTTTCAATAAATATAGAATTTCGTTAAATAATTTTTAAAAATTGTGTTTATGTCTATTTTTGACCTGATTTGAGATATAAATTGCCTGGAAGGCACGTCATACTAGTTGCGTGTCATATATGCTTTTTCGGATTATTTTCTGCAGGAATTTGGATTTTTGGGTTTTGATAGAAAATAGCTGTTGTAATGCCGAAATTTTTAGAAAATCCAAAATGGCTTGAGAACTCAGTTTTGAGGACTGGAAGTAATTTGATTAAAGAATATTGTATGGTTATTTTGAGATTTTGTGGAAATGGTGCATATCCTTATTATGTCATTCATATAGCATTTGTATACATTCACACATTTACGATACCCTACATTGGGTGATCAGACTTACGATGCCCCATTTTGGGTGATTGGACTTACGATGCCCCACATCGGGTGATCGGACTTACGGCGCCTCTTTAGATGGCTCAGACTTACGAGTAATTCACTAGGATTTCATGATTGCATACATGGTTATATGTTTGCTTGAATAGATATGTACTGGTTTTGATGGATGTTTTACAATAGTTTGGAATATTTGAACTATTGGACTATGATTTCCACTTGAGTTTTGTGAATTGTGTGGAATGGAACATTAACCATGCAAGACCTTGAACGTGAGTATATTTTCTTACATATAAAAACTTGTAATCGATTCTCTATTGAGCATTCACATGCTCACCCCCTTATTTATTCTCACTTTCAGGTGTAAATTTATTTTGAGAAAATTGTCTTGGTGACTTGTCAAGATTGTTTGGTTTATGTGTGTCGTTTCCTACATCTTTATTGGTTGGTTCGTACTCTGTATCATTTTTCTTTCTAAGTCAAATTTATTTAGCCAATAGTAGTATGTTTACTAAGGGATATATGAGGATGATCTTGCTATTAAATTGAGTACTTAGAAACACAAATGATTTTATGTAGATTATTTGAACAATAGACCTAAGATTTTAATTTGACTCATTTCTCTAAATATTATGAATTTAAAAATATTTTTAAATTAATCAATTGGAATTCCTCTAAAATTTTAGTAGAGTATTCTCTTGAAAATCTATATTAATGAGAGGTTTTCTTAACTTGAATTTTACTTATTTGTGAGAAGTATAATTTTAAACTTCTAGCACTTGATTTTCTAAAATTTTGGAAAAAAATATTGTTTATCATTATTTCAACTAAAAATTACTAAAAATCACGGCTTTAGGATTTTGGTTATAACACATCCCTTGGTAGTCCACTAAATTTGACTGAAGCTTAGATCATTTGTAGAATAGTCTATTAATTTTGAAATTGTTGGCTTAGACTGTTGGCTTCCTAATAACCGATTTTATCACTATGACTCGAGGTAATGCATAATCCCGGAGTACCAGGTTGTTACAAACTCTAACTGTACTATTTTATGCTTTCTAAAAGCTTTTCTTTTGTCCTTTCAAGTTTTCTTACAAGTATGTTCAATCTCTAAATCCAATCGGAGTAGATCAAGGCCTTTTACTCGTCGCATGCAAAATGAATGATTCTGTTGAATAAAGTTAAAATTCAAATTAAAAATAAAATAATTCAAATGAAAACTAGAGTTATTAAGTATTGATATGAGCAAATACAAAATAGTCCTGTGATGGCACCAAAATCTTACTGTGAAATAATTGCAAGAACTCGATATCGCATTCAAATAATAAAGTAGTTAGTAAGAGTATCGTTCCCATAAGAATTGAATCTATTAATTACCAAAAAAAAAAAATTACTGTAATTTTATTTGAATAATTAAACTACAATTGAAATTTGTGTTGAAATAAAAATAAATAACCAAATCGAAGTAAAGCAAATTAAAATAAAATTAATGATAATTCTATGAGCTAAAGTCCTAAGGTTGCTAATTTTACCAAAGATTAATTCTATCTAGAATTTCTATTAAATTAAATCAGGTTTTTATTCCATATGTTGATAGTGAGTTTCATTAAATTAATTATTTGTATTTCTCAAGCATTAATAATTTACCTGGACAACCCAATATTCTTCTATATCTTTATGAAAATTCTAAATTAGTCAAAGTTCATTAAAATCATAAAATTCTTAATATACGACGAAATTGCATAGATATATCTATCCTATGTTAATTTATGATATTCTAAGGCAAATTCGATTTATACTTTGTCACAAATCAAACTCTAAATCATGTGATTATTAATCAAGCATTAAGAACTAATTGAAATATACTCAACATATATTAGTATAAAACATTAATTTAAATAAATTAAGAGAGTTTAAATATCATAATATGTCTATATCATGGTCCTATAAAAAGAATACTAGTGCATAGCTAAAACAAAGAAAGACATCATCTTAAACATAAAGAGTATGAGAAGAAAGAACAATTGATCGAAGTTGAATTGAAGTGCCTCCATTTTTGGGTTGTGTCATGCCTCTCCTTCTCTCAAGCCGTCTCTCTCACTCACTTTTCAGATTTAAGAAAATTGCTCAAGAAAAACCCTAAGAAGTCTTATTTATACGTTCTTTGGCTCACAGGAAAAATCAGCAGAAAATAGTATTTTAAAATTTCTATCGTAATCCAATGCTTCCAATGCTATCCTTTGTAGCTCCTCGTGAACTTTTTCTTCTTCTTCTAGCGCTATAATGTCACATTCTAGCCGTGCAATGCTTGACCATTAGAGTTCCTATTTTCGTGTCTTGTTTAATTTTCTCCGAATATCGTTTAAACTTTGCCCACAACTTCCAATTTACAAAATAGGACTAAAAAAAACAATAAAATTAAAAAAAAAAAAAAGACACGAGAAATAAGAAAAAAATCAAGTATATTGCATTACTTATTTAAGTATAAACTAAATAACATATCTTCTCTCTTCTCTTTTCTTTCTTAGATTGTTGTACAAACCTACATTTAAAACATGTACAATTGCCCCTTCTAATCTTTTCTTCTCTCTTTTGATTCCTTCTTGTCCAATTTTTCCCTCTTGCCCAATACTTATAAAGACCTCAAAATATCTATTTATAAATATTGTGTAAGAGAGAAAATTTTGGTAACTGATAGATTTTGGTTTCCTAAATCCGTGACGTCCTAGTGCTGCGGCATGGCAGTGGGTCGCTGTTTCTTTCCTTTTCCTTTTCCTTTTTTTTTAAAAGACCGTCTTCTAGTGCTACGGTCGTGACTTCCTACAACCGCTATTGTGTATGTTTGAATGCAGGTTTTAAATTTTGGTTTTGGGAAATTTTCTACCATTATGCTCCCAATTTTTTGTACACCCTGAAGTAGTCCAAAATGGAATTTAAAACTAAATTTGGTCAAATAATTATGTATGCTTATTTTGAATATTGAAACATATTGTTGATATCGTAGGATCACACTTGAAATTATGTTTACGTCACAGTATCAGTTTAAATTTGTGGCAAATAGCTACATTGCTAGGTATAAGATCCTAAACAGGGTTTAGCTGATACACCACTAAGTAGTGTGAGGATCTTGGGTACCTTATATAAGGGTTAATAGAACATGATAGGAGAATATTTACTCACTTATATTCATTAGTTGATTGAGGATTGTGGGAGGAAGAGTATCCACTAATCTTCATTGGTTTATTGAAGATATGTACAATTATGTGATTTTGATTGTATATTTTCACATATATATATATATATATATTATAAATAGCTTCTCAAATATGCGGATTTTGGTCTTATAAGTTATATTGAGAAATACTATGCAGATTCTATTAAATTATATTGGTTTCAAACAATGATAATTGAATTCCTTCTGAGTATTCACATGCTCTCCCTTTTCTTTTCCTCTCAGGTTTGTGATAGAAGTTCAATAGATTAGTAGAGTTTCTCAAGTTGCTCCTTGCAGTCTCGTCTATTTTTCTAGGTTCATATCACCTTATTTGTATCTTTCCACATTCCTTATTAATTGTTCAGCCATATTTAATTATAATGTTTACTAGTGGATATTTATGCCAGTTTTATTCATGATTTAAGACTTCATGTCCACAAGGATATTCTAAAAACTGTAAATAAATATTTTAAATTCTTAAGTAGTTTTCTATTACTAGCTCTTGTTTTTCCAAGTATTTTCAAAACAGAACTTTGTCCACCAATGATGCTCTGCTGCCTGGTTTTGCCTTGTTTCATCGTCGGATGCCAGAAAACAAGGGACACAAAGCTAATGTCAACTTTATGGTTTTTCGGCCATAGCTCCTCCCTCGGACGTCATTTCATGACATCACTGGCCTCATTGGATTCATCTCCTCATTGTCGTTATTTCTCAACTAGTCTTGACTGTCACCTCACCGTCGGTAAGAATTTTACCGTTTTGGCTATTTCACCAAAGTTTCTATAAAGTGACATTTTTACAATTATTTCTTTCGGTAATTATTTTATCTGAGATAATTATATGAGATGAAAGAGGGGTAAAAATCATGAATAAGTATTATTGGTACAAGTTAAAACAATATCCAGAAGTGTGTTAATTTTCAAATAGAAAAAGTAGATATTTTTCTAAATATTATCAAAAAGTGGTATTTTTGTAACTCTCAGATTTTGTAGCCCATTTAAGGTTCGCGAACTTGAAACTGAATTTCGACTTCAAATTTAGACTCAATGAGGTTGAGAGACGAATTTTGATATATTAAATATCGCTGTGTTTTGAAGTAGCACAAAAATCGAGATAATAGCTCATGAATAATACCATTTTGAGCGTCACATGCTGGGTCCTGGTGACAAATTAAATGTCTAACTTAGTATTTTTGGATGCGTTGAATTCAGCGGTGACTCAATCTGAGACTCTGTTAGAGAAGTCACTTTTTCAAATGAATCAACCAGGATCCCAAAATGACTATTCGAGCACCCAAGTAACCAACAGGAATTTCTTTGAGCATCATTAGTTTGGTATTACTACCATATCGATATAGAGGTTCGATTACCTGATTTCATATTAGTTTTGATTTATAATTGCATTAAAACCTATTTGAAAAATCGTGATTCTACGATGATTTGAGAAATTGTTGAAATATGTTGGATTATACTGGAATTAGAGTGTGTGGATTTTTATACATATTTTTGAATTGTAATTATGGGATAAAATAGTGATGTGCTACCCATATTATAGTAAATTCCAAAATAATACCAAGTGATTTTTAATACATGATTTGATTCTTGGATGCATGGTTGTTGTGAACTATTACATTATGTATGTACTATAGGATCACACACTTGAGTTCCATTATTACACCACGATATTTTAGATCGCTAGTGAGTTGCTGCAATACTAGGTAAGAGACCTAGGCTCCTATGCGGATTTTTACTAATACACATATGGGTAGTATCAAGATGTTGGGTACCTCTGCTACAGAAGAATTATAGGACTGTAATGGGAGGATGAGAGCTCACTCTTGTATCTTGTTAATGTATGATATATACAATGATGTGGATTTAGTTTTGGTTTTGAATATATGATTATTCTAGATTTCAATGATTTATAAACTTGATTTATAAATAGTTTCGAAAGAAACTAACTATGCAAGTTTGAGAAATTATATCCATTCAAAAGAGTAATTAAATTCCTACTAAGCATGTGCATGTCCACCCTTTTATTTTCTTATTCTCAGGTAGTACTCATTATGACCTGAGAACTTAGGAGCAAATTAGTGAGGAGCTTGTTACTGTTTGAATAATTGCTAACTATGTAAAATATTACTATTTATTTCCTTAGATTGTAATAAAACTTAAAGGCTCGTATCTCGAATTCAATTTGTATAACTATTATATTGGATAGTGAGATTGTTGATAATGATGTTTACTTTTGTTTTAATAAATTTTATTGAAAGTCTACATCTAACGATGATCGTAAAACTGTGTGCATATTAATTTTAGACTTATTTTTATAAATTTTTCAAAAATAACTATTGAATTTTTATTTGTGAAATTTCCTTTCTGTCACTAGGTTGGGGTTTGGGTCGTGATAGAATATTTTGATATCATAGCAGATGTGACCCTATTAGATTAGATTGTAATTAGTTTTCAAAAAAAAAATTAGCATCATTATCTCACTGACACTTTGGCATATTAATACAGACTAGAAAGATTCCTCCAAGAATAAGAGTACTGAGGTAAGAGCCAAAAACTGAAACTCCTCCACTACAATAATTAGTTTCTGATCCTCTAGTAGATCTATATGATGCCTTTTGAGAAATACCAGGACTAAGAGCACAAAGAAATCCTTAGGCCCGAGAGGCTAGCTTTTTCAAGGATTTCATAAAGTTGAATCCAGCAACTTTTGATGGTAAACTGAACCTCACTATAGCTGAGAAATGACTAAGAGAAATTAAATAAATCTTTACTACTATTGGGATACCTACTGAGTTCTAAGTGTTCTTTGCCACTTACAAACTGTCTGATAGAGCTGATTAGTGGGAAACTATCAAGCTATCACGACAAGAGACTAGTATAATGTGGGATAGCTTAGAAGGACTGTTCAAAGACCACTATACGAATCCTAGTCATAAAGCCGCTATGATCAGAGAATATGAACAACTCAAACAAGGTAACATGACTGTAAATGAGTACTACATGACAATGAATGAGTACTATACGACTGTGAACGAGTACTACATCCGACTCAGACAAGGTAACATAATATGACACAGTATGCTTATGCATTGGGAATAGACCTTACTTTTCATACTGTCAAATTTATGGAAACTCTGAGACCATCTATTTCGGAAAAGATTGGGACACAACACTTTGACAACCTGGTCGATCTAGTTGTGGCATCACAGAAAGCAGAAGTCTTTCTTAATGACAAGTCGACTATGAGAGAACAGTTGAGAAATAGAGGTAGTAGTAGAAAAGCCAACAAGAGAAACCAAGGGCAATGGCAAGCACAGACTTATCAAAGTAGTAGATTTTCTAGAAAATTTTGGCTTGTATCGTACGGATGTTTTCATTGTAGCTAGCAAGACCATCAGAAGAAATCATGTCCATTCCATCAACAAAAGCCAGCTTTATCTCAAGGTAGACCATATAGAAGCCAGAGTGCATCTGTACCATTCCAAAGTAATGAAATGAGATCAGTCTAGAACCAGTCTTACGCATTCAACTCTTTGCCCTTTCTGGTAATCTTTTGTTTCCCAGTACCAACGCCAGTATAGGCCACAGGGTTCGGGCTATACTCAGAATTTTCAAACTCTACAAGCTTCTAGTAATCAAATAGGATATGGATATACTAGCACCAATCCAAGAGCAAGTAATAGTTGACCCAGTTAAGGGAGAGGGAATAAGGAAAAAGAAAAAGTTTTAAGTCAAGCTTTTGCTATCACCGGAATGGAAGATGCTCATGAACACACTGCCAAGGGAGTCATTGATGGTATAATTCTCATTTCATACTCTTAGGCACATATTTTATTTGACACTGGTACTTCACATTCTTTTATATGCTTGTTGTTTGCTTAACTATTGGGATTGGAATCTTCTGTGTTGGACTTTGTTTTGATCTTGGGTACACTAATGGGTGGAATAGCTGATGATTCTGCTGTATATCATGATTGTCTTATTTTGATTGATTATAAAAAGTTATTAGCTGATTTGATTGTGTTGTCTTTTCAATAATTTGATGTGATTCTCGATATGGATTGATTATCCAAATATCGACCTACACTTAATTGTTTCGAAAAGAGAGTTACTTTTTCTCTTAATGATGGATGTCCTATTGTTCATGAAGTTTATTTGAATCCTTTGAAACCTAGTCCTATTTTGACATCATGCATAGATAGAAGGAAGAAACTTGAGTGTTATGGGAATATATTTTCATTTATGGTGAGATAGGGATTGCCAATCAATATCCCTAGATATCAGTATTAGCAAGTTTCTAGATGTTTTCCTAGAGGATTTACTGGGGCTACCACTTGATAGGGAGATCAAGTTCTGTATTGATTTAATTCTTGGAGCGCAGCTAGTTTCTATTCTAGCCTATCATATGGTTCCAGTGAAGATGACTAAATGGAAAAGTCAGCTAGATGATCTTTTGTCAAAAGGATTCATTAGAACTAGTACTTCTCTATAGGGTGCTCATGTATTGTTTGCCAAGAAAATTGATGGTACACTTAGACTCTGTGTTGATTACAGAACATTAAATTAGCTTACAATGAAGAATAAGTATACTCTACCAAGAATCGATGAGCTGCTTGATCAATGTGGTGGATTAGGATTTTTTGTGAAGATTGATTTCAGATGGGGTTATCACCAGTTGAAGATTCGAGAGGAGGATATACAAAAAACTGCATTCAGGACTCGTTATAGCCACTTTGAGTTCCTGGTTATGCCGTTTGGTATGACAAATGCTCCTACAGCATTCATGTATCTTATGAACAGAATTTTCAGGCCTTATTTGAATTATTTTATAATTTTTTTCATTGACAATATCTTAATATACTTTAAGACTCGAGAAGAGCAAGTTGAGCACTTGAGGATTGTACTTCAAACCTTGAGAGATCATCAACTTTATACTAATAGATCTAAATGTGACTTTTGGATAACAGAAGTAAAATTCTTGGGGTACATGATTTTTCAAGAGGGTATTTTAGTTGATCCTTTTAAGATAGAATCTGTTATAAAGTGGGAAAGAATGAAGAATATAACTGAGATAAGAAGTTTCCTTGATTTAGTAGGCTATTACCGTAATTTTGTGGAGAAGTTCTTGAGAATTGCCTTATCTTTAATGAACTTAACTAGAAAAGATGTCAAGTTCACATAGAATGATGATTGTAAAAAGCTTTCATAGAATTGAAAAAAAAGATTAATAACTACACCAGTTCTTACTATTCGCAATAGTAATGAACCATATGTTATGTACATCGATGCTTCCAGTTCAGGCTTGGGATGTGTTTTGATGTATAATAGTAAAGTAGTAGCTTATGTTTCTCGTCAGTTAAAGTAACATGAGAAGAATTATCCTACACGACCTGAAACTTCCAACAGTGATTTTTGCTCTTAAGATTTGGAGATGTTACTTGTATAGTATGAAATTTGACATGTTCTCTAACCACAAGAGTTTTTAAAGTATCTTTTCACTTAACATGATTTGAATTTGAGGCAGCATAGATAGGTTGAGTATAGGGAAGACTATGACTTCGACTTGTAGTACGAATTTGGTAAAGCCAATGTTGTAGTTGATGCCTTGAGTAGAAAGCCTCATGATATGTTACCTGTACTTATTCTTCAGGATTGGAAGAACTTAGTAGCAATTGGTGATTACCATTTGTAGTACTTCGAGATTGATAATGCTACTTATCCTAGCAATGTTGTTGCCACACTAACATTTCTCCAAATAATGCAGCAGAGTCAATAGCAAGACCGAGAATTGAAAATGATTTGGAACCAACTTTAGAATAGTGACCAATTAGATAGTTAGAGTACAAATGGAGAAGGATTTGTGCTTTTTAGAGGAAAGCTAGTTGTAACTAATGATCCTCACCTTAGAAAGACCATTCTCACCGAGCCTTATAATTCCAAATATGTAGTATATCCTAGTAGTACAAAGATATACCATGATCTAAAAGTACAATATTAGTGGAAAGATATGAAGTGTGATATAGCTACTTTTATGGTTAAGTGTATCACTTGTCAATAAGTCAAAGCAAAATACCAGAGACTAGCTCAACTGCTACAACCTTTCCTTATACTAGAGTAGAAATGGGATAAGATCACCATAGACTTTGTGATGGGTTTGCTAATGACTTGAAGGAAAAACGACGCAGTCTGGGTGATAGTTGTTTGGATGATGAAAACCACTCACTTCATACCAATCAGGTCTGATTTTTCACTCAACAAACTTAGTCATTTCTATATTGAAAACATTGTTCGATTACACAGAGTGTCATCAAGCATAGTGTCTAATAGAGACCTAAGAATTACATCAAAGTACTATAGAACTTTATAGAGAGTTTTGGGGATAGAACTAAATCTTAGTACAACTCATCATCCTCAAACAAATGGCCAATTTGAGAGGACTATTTAGATTTTAGAGGACATGCTTCATATTTGTATACTGAATTTTGGTATTAGCTAAGATAATCATCTATCATTGGTGGAGTTCGCTTATAACAATAATTGCCAACCCAGTCTTGGCATAGCTCTATATGAGGTATTATATGGGAGACCATACAGATCACCCTTATGTTGGGCTGATACAGAGGAACATGATATTCTTGGGCCAGAATTCATACAGGACACTATTGAGAAGATTAACAAACTCAGAGAAAGACTCAAGATTATGTAGAGTTGTCAGAAAAGTTATGCGAACCTAAACAGACATGAAATAGAGTTCAACATTAGTGATCAAGTATTCTTGAAACTGATACCAATGTGTGGGATCACTAGATTTGGAATTAAAGCCAAATTGGCCAAGATATATTGGACAATTTGAGATTACTGCTAGAATTGGGCATGTAATGTGTCGCTTGGATTTATCAGCACAATTGAGTAAAGTCCACAATATTTTTCATATCTCAATGCTCATAAAGTACATGTCTGATCCATCACATGTCATTTAGTATATGAAAGTGTCGATATAAGAAGATGTAACATATGAGGAACAACTAATTTGAATATTGGGAAGAGAACTCAAAGTGCTTCAAAATAAAGTGATAACACTTGTCAAGGTTCTCTGGTAACACCATAAAGAAGATGATGCCACTTGGTAGCTTGAAACAAAAATGTATGAGAAATATCCTCATTGGTTTAACTTTCAGTTTGAGGTTTTACTAACATTTATATTGTATTCAAATTTCAGGACGAAATTCCTTTAAGAAGAGAAAGATGTAAAAAATATAGTTTTAATAAAGGTAATAGAGTAATTCTCAACTCAATGACAATTTGGTAATTACTAATTTTTTGAATATTTAAATAAAATATCTTGAATTTTAAATTGGGTGCTACAGTTTCTGAAGTTTGCGTTTAAATCTTTCAAGAATTTCTTCTTCTGCACATGAAGTCCCCTATAGCCCAAAGGACTAAGCTCTTTACTGTCCGAGCTAGCCGTCGCACTGTGCCCTCACTAGCCAGACACACCTGCCTGCACGACGGAGAAGCCATCGACTAGTCATGCCTTGTTTCATCGTCGGACGCTGAAAAACAAGTGACACGAAGCTGACATCAACTTCACAGTTTTTCGGTTATGGATCCTTCGTCAGACGTCGTTTCGTACCACCAACACCCTTGGATTCCTCTTGTCGTCGTCATCATTTTTCAATTAGTCTTGGCCATCATCTCGTTGCCAGTAAGAATTTTACCATTTTGGCCATTTCAGTAAAGGTTCTAAAAAATGATATTTTTATAATTATTTCCTTAGGTAATTATTTTACCCGAGGTCATTATATGAGATAAAAGAGGTGTAAAACTCATGAATAACTACAACTGATAGAAGTTAAAACGATATCCAGAAGTGCATTAATTTTCAAATAGAAAAGTGAACATTTTTCTAAAATATTATCAAAAAGTAGTACTTTTGTAACTTTTAGATTTTGAAGCCAATTTAATGCTCGAAACCTCGAAACTGAATTCCGACTTCAAATTTGGACTCAATGAGGTTGAGAAATGAATTTTGATATAAAATATCGGTATGTTTTGAATTGGCATGAAAATCGAGACAATGGCTCGTGAATATTAATGTTTTGTATGTCATGGGCCAGGTCATGCACCGGGACTCACTTATGACAAATTATATATCTAAACTAGTATTTTTTGGTACTCTGGATTCAATGGTGACTTCTGTTTTTTATTTTGAGACTCCATTGGAAAAATCACTTTTTCAAGTGATCCTAATGGGATCCCAAAACGATTGTTCAGATACCCAAGTGACCAGCAAGAATTTCTTTAAGCATCATTAGCTTCATATTGCTACCATATCGAGGTAGGGGCTTGATTACCTGATTTTATATTTGTTTTGATTTATAATTGCATTAAAACTTATTTATAAAAAATCGTGATTTTACGATAATTTGTGAAATTGTTAAAATATGTTGGATTATATTAGGATTAGACTGTGTGAATTTTTATATGTATTTTAAAATTATGATTATGGGGTAAAATAATAGTGTGCTGCTCATGTTTTAGTAAATCCTAGAATAATGTCAAATGAGATTTTAAAGTATAATTTGATTCTTAGATACATGGTTGTTGTGAAATGTTACATGATGTACATACTATATGACCACACACTTGAGTTCTATTATTACATCGCGGTATTTTAGATCATTGGTAAATTGTTACAGCGCGAGGTGAGCGATCTAGGCCTCTATGCAGGTTTTTGCTGATACGCCTATGGGTAGTGTGTCAAGATACTGGGTATCTCTGCTACATAAGTATTATAGGACCATAATGGGAGGATAAGATCTCACTCTTATATCTTATTGATGTATGATATGTACAATAATGTGGATTTGGTTTTAGTTTTGACTATGTGATTATTCTAGATTTCAATGATTTATAAACTTGATTTATAAATGTATTCGAAATATACTAACCATGCAAGTTTGAGAAATTGCACCAATTCAAAAAGGCAATTAAATTCCTATTAAGTATGTGAATACTCACCTTTTATTTTTTTTTTTACTCTCAGGTAGTGCTCAGTGTAACATTGGAAACTCAATAACGGAGTAGTGAGGAGCTTGTTACCTTTTGAATAATTGGTAACTATGTAAAATATTACTATTTACTTCCTTGGCTTATAATAAATCCTAAAGGTCCGTATCACGAATTCAGTTTGTATAACTATTATACACGATAGTGAGATTATTGATAATAATGCATGCTTTTGTTTTAATAAATTTTATTAACAGTCTACATCTAACGGTGATCACAAAATTGTGAGAATTTTACTTTTAAACTTACTTTTATAAATTTTTCAAAAATAGTTATTAAATTTCTATTGTGAAATTTTTTTCCTGCTACTAGCCTTCGATTTGGGTCATGACATGTTGTTTGAATTTGACGAATTTACTCTCAAGTAATCTTTATAATAAAATTACTATAAGTCAGCCAATAACGTATACTTTCTAATATATTATTACATATACTTTCTTAGAATTATCGTACTATATAAGTGTAAGCCAATAACGTCTTCGTAATTTAGTCACTGTTCAAAAGTTGAACTTCCAAATCAATGACACTTATAATCTGCAGGAGTTTTTCTTGATGTCATGCATGTATACTGATTTTTATTCATGTTTGGTGTTGCCTTTAGTCTAAGTTTATTAATCGGAATAGACATTGAAAACATTTCCCCATTAAATGATTATGACATATATACGAAGAATACAAATATCAGACTTGTCTATAGAGAGAGAAGAGTACCGCTTTGGATTGTGTGATGTATTTATGTATTTTCAACCGTCCATCAACTTTTGTTAAATCAAATATTTTAACCACTATCTGAAAATTAACAGTGACTTGTAATTTTTTTTCCGCCCCTTCTACTCACAGTTACAACTGTTGGGAAAGAAAAATGCTAATTGAAAATAGAATTTATCCTTTGCGAAAGTTAATGCTTACACTTATTTGGCCCAAAGAATGTCCAAATGCTATTTTGACATGTAGCTTCGTATGTGCTTCAATGGAAAAATTATATATAAAATTCTGTTTTGACTTTTTTTCTTAACAATATATATACCCATTTAAATTTTATCTATTTTAACTTTAGAATTTGTTAATAAACCCAACATTTATTTTTCTAAAAATTTGAAACCTTCCACTCTGTATTGTGGCTATTATAAGTGAAAGTCAATCAATTAAACTGAAAAACACAAATTAACTGAATACCAAAATTTTGAAGACACTAAATTTGATGCAAAATTTAGCACAACATATCGGTCGCATATATCATAAAATTTAATTGCATACCTAAATACCAAAATTTTAGAACTGAGCGATAATTTGGATATTAAAAATACTAAAGGCACTTGTAGCGTTAAAGACCATATAGTAATAGATACGCGGCACCCTTGTATAAATCTTGTAGTGGATATCTCACACTTTCATTTATTTATATGTAGTCTATATGTACTGAGTCTGTTTAACATCAGAAGTGCTCTACGTCATTGTTCGTTGGTATTGCATTAATTGGAAGTTGATCAGGGATCAATCAATAATTAAGTGCATGGGCTCCGGTTGAGCTGAATAAAAGTGCTTAATGGCGAAAACGCAACAGAGGTGCACGTCATGGACTCGTGAAACACTTTTAGGAAAGGAGGTTTGTTTGCTTTTTACATGCATAATATTGGAGCGGTGAGCTTTGATGAAAACGACACTTATTTTAAATGTCACTCACTAAATCAAACTCAAGCCGAAGCTTGACCTTTTCCCCAAAGCTCTATTAAGTTTGGGAACCGCGAAAGCTGATACGCTCTTTTCCTCTATTAGCGATGTGGGAATTCTGTGCCACATTTTTCTTTCCTTTGTTGTCTAAGTAGACACCAATGAAGTGGGGCCCATGCCTAAAGGCAATACATATACAGATATTTATACCAACATTATTATTATAATGTTCATGTCAATAAAATTAATATTCATGGATATTGAGGTGGACACAGCTGTTTGTTTGAGATCATCTACTCGTCATTGTAGATTTGATATAATTAAAGGACCCACTAGAATTTTGATAATGAGAAAGAAATGAGGGATATTCAAGAGTCAAAAGGTGGGGCAGAATCATCGGAGACTTTCATTCCCCAATATATTCTTTGAGGAAACTCTGCACTTGAAAACAAACCCATCAAATAAAGAAACCAAAATTGTATTTGTATGTTTTGGCTTTGGCCGTTCGTTTAGAATTATTTCATGAATGTTTTTTTGCTTTATGTTATTTAGATTGATCGTTCGTTACATGAGCTATAGTCTATAGTACTCATGTGACACCATCCCAGAATCTAGCTTCTCAGCTAGTCTTCTCTCATGATATCTCTCAAAATTTTCCAAGAAAATGTAAGGTTTATTTCCTGGAAATTTCTTTTTTAAGTGCACATATATAAATAAAGCAAATGCAAAGCAGACACTTTATTCCTTCTTATCACTTTTTTCATGTACGTGTTTGTGTTCTCTTTCCGTCTCACTCAAAATCAAATCCAAGCACTATTATTTTTTTTTTAATAATCTTTCTTTTGACTCTCTCAACCATCATTGCTTCAATAATTTTCCCCTAAATTAGTATGGTATTTGCCCCTACAAACCCTACGTTGGGTGGAACACGTGTTGTATCTAGTTGGTCTATCTCTTTTACATACTCACTGTCACACAGCATATTTTGGCGTCCTTTTTGTAAAGAAAAAGTTTCATTCTGACTGATCTGATCTGAGGGTAAATTATCAACGTGCTCATGTCGTCGTTGCTGCATTTACTGCATATGAATCCATGCAATTTAGAAACGAATAATAAATTAAATAAAACCCTTTAGCCCTAAAAAACAAATTAGAAACCACCTAGACTATAGTGCAATTAAGTATGCTACAGTTTCTTTATAGTGTTAAGGGTATACTAGAAATTATATTCTTTATTCCAATCAAAGTGTAAAATGTCGGCAGGCAGTTGGATCATATGTATTAAAATTTCGAAAAACATTAATATTTGTGCCTAGAAAACATTAGAAAAGAATTATAAGGTTGTTGTATGATTGGATTAGACGTTGAATATATAGGGATGGGCCCAACCATGCATGGCCCATACATGACAAGATGATTCAGATCCGTTGCTCTTCTGTACGTACGTATTATGGGAGAATGGGATGTTGTCATTTTTTTTTTTTTGATAGATCATTTCAACATTCATTCCCAATTGACCATGCATGGCTGCTCTTTTCAATCCTTTATCATTTATATATAATATATTTATATATATATATATTCTATTGTATCTATATATAGACACACACCAAGCACTATTGTATACATTTTCCTTTAAAAAATTTTTTTAAAAAAATAGGAAATAGTGTCCTTCACTACTGGAGGAATTAAACAATAGTGTCTTCGAAATGGGATTTTATTGTCAAAGTTGGATTGCACTCTTTGGTATCACCTTATTTTGTGCGTCGGAGGTTAGGATCTTCAGCTATTATCTTGACTATTATTGGTGCTACGAACACGCTCATTATCTCCGTTTCATCATTCATTTGAGACTTCAATGGAATAGTCACCCACTAAAATAAGCAAACAAAGTCTCGAAATCGCTCCCTAACCCTCTAATCGATCACCCCATGATGCCACCAACACCCAATAACTCCATATCACAATGAGATAAGGATTCAGTTACAATCTTTTATATATGTTTTGAATGAAACATCTTATGTCCCATATCGTGATACTTGTGAATATTGAATTGCTTTTAGAACTTTGATTAGTTTGAAATAATTATGAATAAATTGTATTGCTATGAAATATGTTGTTTGCTAAAAAAAAAATATATGGTTTATCAAAAATACAGTCTTTTATGCTATCCGTTTTTCTAAAAGTATAAAATGACCATTTTATGTAAAACTAAAGCACTATTTGGACACTAAAGCTTTGTATGATTATTTTGTATACTTGTTCACATTGTATATATCATAGGATTACATATGAGCACCACGTTAGCATCATAAGTTTACAAGTTGCGTTGTCTCTTACCATCGGTGTAAAGTCCATAAACCTACATAGTATTTTATTCTAATTGCCTTTCACTCTGTAAGTGTAGGCATTTAGTTGCCCATCCATATTTGGTAGGCAACATATAATTAAGTGTCCTTCAGATTATGGGATTAGGTGCTAAGTCAGGTATTTGGCGCACATATTGCTAGCATTCTGTGTTCATAATAAGAGAAAATAAACTCATAGGTATTAAGTGATTTATGTCATGTGCTATATAAGATGATTTTAATACATAGTTATTGTTATATATATATATATATATATATATATACACATAGATTATCAGTTTGGAAATGATATATTTATATAGTTTGCGAACTTATTTTTGGATTAAATTAACTATGTAGATACTTTTGATCACAAAAAGGATTTCAGAAAGGTAATTGTCTTCCTAATGAGTTCTCGAGTTTTTATGGAATTATAAATGCAAGTACATGTATCATAATAAGTAATATAATAATGAGTAAAATATATCATTCTCACAGAGAAATTATTATAACTTGCTAACTACTAACCTAAATTAGTTTTAATTTATTCAATAATCAATTTAAAAGATCTAGAATTAAAAGTAAACTAGAAGAAAAATGGAAAATAAATCAAAATAAAAATAAAGTAAGCAAATAATTCTATTAATTCACCAATGAAACTAAATCTAGGATTACTTGATTTTCATTCTACGTATGCTCAAATTATTTGTTAACCTTTTTGAATTATTATCTAACCTAAATTATCAATCAAGATCTCTAGTAGATCTACAAGTATCTTCTGATAATTATGTAAAATACATTTTCTAATTAACTCACTATATTCCTATGTAAATTAAATTCAGAAAAGATTCATTAAGATTAAGGTCTTTCATGCATCAATAATTGCACATGTTATATATGTATATTCTTATCTTATACAAATTCATCTCTAAAAATGATCATATATTATTCTATCTAGGTCTAAATCTAAAATTCTTTTTTCCGAGTTCATATAGATTACCAATGCATTTTAAGTGGTGATCAAGCACTTAAAAGCAATAAGAACAAAATAGAATAAATAGTTTGTAAATCAAATTCATAAATTAAAGAAGAAACAACATAATTCAAACTACATATAGAGATCCCAATATAACCCTAAACAATTAATTTAGTTCATAATGAAACTAATAAAAATAATAAGCACAAGATTAAATATCTTTGAAAATTTAAACTAGGAAAAAGGAGCGAAGATGAAGAATTAAAGCTAGAATTATTGAGTGTTGATCTCCAATCTTCAATCTCTTCTTGCTTTGTCTCTCAAGTATTTCTCCTTCTCTCTTCACTCTCTAATAAGGTTTTCTCTTCCTCTCTAAAACTGACTCTTGACACCTATTTATACGCCCGTTGATCTCAAATCTTAAGAGGTCTCGTTTAAATTTTTTAATTCATTAGCTCACATTTCTTTTCCTCTCAGTAGCGTAATCGGGCTACAGACAAAATCAAACTCACTACAGCCAGTAATCTTTAAGTCATCAGGTCATCACGTTGCAGCCAAAATCAAACTCACTGTAGCCAGGAGATGTGGCTACTTCCTCAAACCAGACTCATGCTGCGGCCAAGAATTTGCCAATTGTAGCTGTGGATTTCAGGTATTTTTCAATGACTCTACCTATAACTAGGAAATATCTCCGCTGCAGCCCATACCTATAACTAGGAGAAATCTCCGCTGCAGCCATGGGTTGCTAATTTTTTCACTATTTACTCTCGCTACAGTCAAGAAATGTTGGGCTACAAATCACGGCTCCAAGTTTTTTGTTTTCAACTCGATTTTTTACTATTCCCTCTGCATTGCTCCATCAAACTACAGGCCTACAAATAAACATAAAAAACTCAAAAATTCCTAATTAACAAAACACTAAAAATTCTCTAAATATTAAACCTAAAAAGATACCAATCATGTAAATAAAAAATAAACCTATCACGAGCTCGCCCCTATCTTCCTCCACTTTCACATGTTCGGTCGATCGAGATTAGTTGTCTCATTAGCTACATAATTTGTTTAGTTTATGTTTGCAGTCTTATTTCTACTTCCTGGTTGGTATCTAAACCATGCCCCATTTCTTTCCCATAT
This sequence comes from Parasponia andersonii, assembly GCA_002914805.1. NCBI lineage: Eukaryota > Viridiplantae > Streptophyta > Magnoliopsida > Rosales > Cannabaceae > Trema > Trema andersonii. The sequence continues at coordinate 1,591,013 of JXTB01000026.1, forward strand.
CCAATTATTTGGCCAAGTTTAATGCATTCACTAAGTGGATAGATGAGAGTGATTTAACTGTTATTTAAGAACATAATTGGATATTATAACGTCTTTAAGGGCTTGATTTCTCAAACACTAGGTATTTTGATTTATGACTTACTTTTGGAAACTAGTTTTGGACATACAAACTCTAATTTTTGTATAGTTTATTTTAATAAAATTAATAGTAATTTATCAATCTTCTATTTAGAGTTAACAACCGAGAATTCAATTATATTCACAAACTCCTTTTTAAGATATAAGTGAAAATTTCTAGACAAGATAATATATTACTCCTAATATAAATTGACTAGATTCTTTAAATTTAGTAATTCTCTCAAATGGTTGCACAAGTCACATAGGTATATTCTTATCCTATGCAAACTCCCCCTATATTAGGTAATTTTATGTTGTTCTATCTATGTCCAAACCTAAATTCCCCTTCCCAAGTTTATAAATGTTTCACAACTGAACTCTATTTAGTGGCCAAGTAAATAGATGCATTAAGCTCAATGTAGAATAATTAACTCATCAATAAATATCAAGACAAATGAGAAAAATAGAATAATTAGATTATATTAGAGATTCGAATGCCTCCCTAGAAATGGAGTTGAGTTCATTGTTATACAAAGAGAAACACAACTGATATAGCAAAATTGATACACGTTCATTGCAACAAATAAAAGAGTAAGACAAGAGTTAAAAAAAAGGAAAAAAAAAAAAAAACTCTTTTTGAAGCTCTCCAATCTGATTTCTCCCCCCCCTTGGATCCTATTTTTGATGTTGTTTTCTCCTTGGAATAGCTCTAGAATCCCATGGCTACTAGGGCTTTTTCGTCCCTCTTTAGATGAGGTCTATAGGAGCTAAATACCAAAGACAATAAATCAAGATCCCAGAATTCAGTAGGCTATACTGTACCTTTTAGCACTGAGGCACCAAATTAGCACTGCAGCATCAAAATGGTTGAGCGACTGGTGCTACAGTGCTATTGATATTTGGAGAATAGCACTATGGTGCCACATTTCCCAGGCTGCGGTGTCACATTCTGGCGCCGCAGTGCCAACTTCTTGGAAGAATTGGCGCAGTAGCACCCAATTTTTCTCAAATAGTTGGCATTGCTACATTAAAATGCGGGTTGACTCGCTCTATAATGCCTCGTTGAGAAATCTTTTGCCTGTCTTCACTCGCAATTGATAAAAATTACCTTGATTTAGTCTCAGTTATACTCCAAAATTTGGCGTTCGCCACTCAATGGCTTCTCATATAAAATATATATCAAAAACAAAAAATCGAATAAAATGAGCTCATAGATGAGCAATTCTTAAGCTTGAAAGGAAGTTAGAGTTAAGTGTAGAATCTACTAAACAATATCATTGGTATTTATTTTATATTACAAACGTATAGCACACATATTTTAAGTGGATATGAAACTATTAAAATGAAAAACAATGTACTGGTGAAATATAAAGCAAAAAAGCGGAAAATGAGCCTACATTTCCCCCCAAATATATATATATATATATATATATATATATATATATATCCAAATATGTTACCTAAAACTATATCAGGTCTAATTTCCTCTATCAATAAAGAAAGCTCAAGGCACAATTATGAGTTTTTTTTTTGGCTGGAAAGGCCAATAATGAGATTTTCTTTCTTTTTATATTTTTATTTTTTCCAATGAGCATGTAAGCCAAAGCAGTCAATGAGTACATTCTATGAGCCAACTTAGACACCAAAGCCTATATGTCTTTAGCCATTAATAGTCTACCTACTATTGTACATTGACAATTCTGTTAACGGGTTTTTCTTTCTTTCTCTAAAGTAAGATTGAGTCTAATAATTGATCGTTGCAGTATATTTCTACTTTGTTAATTAACTATCACTCTTAGCAACTAAATTTCTTTTTGTTAGTTGATTTCAGATGATCGAAAAAACAAAATTTTCTTTTGAATAGAAAAAAAAAGATATAAATTAGATTAAAGAAAGTATTTTTTATAAATAATTAAAATTATTAGGATAACGGTGGCGAATTTGTGTTCCATACTTTTTTCATCTCTTTTACTTTTAGGAAATTAAATAACTTAACTTGGAAAAACATCAAAATCATACATGCATATTCTTATTAGGATGGCACCCGCCTAGAGAACAATCCTTCTACCATTTCAAAAAAAAAAAAAAAAAAAAAAGGAACAATCATGCGCGGCTGCTACCCTTCCCTATCCCAATATATAAAAACAATAAAAATAATTCAAACAAAGCATTAGACAAAGTAGCAAAAATAAAATAGCTCCACATAAAGGGATCCACAAAGTAATGTCGAGACAATATTCTTAGTCGATATAACCTCTATCAATGTCTCGTTGAAACTGTACTAGAACAAGTCGTAGCGGGATTTTTTTTTTTTTTTGGGAGAAAAAGAGCAGATTGCTTTTACAAATTAAATTACCAATGGAAAAAAGATAAAGACGACATGTCTGGAGTAACAAAAGGGCAAACACAAATTCGGGTATGAAGTCCGAAAATTCGTGTGAGCGCATGCCATGCCTACGAATTTTACACAATTATGTTCGTATTACAACAAAATAGATATAAACATCTGCGTATATTTTATTTATAATACTACACATGTAACTTCCAATGTATATGTCACACATGTAAGTGTTGTTTTGAAATCAAAGATCTAAGCTCGATATGTAAAATAGAATTTGAAACTTTTTAATCAATTAGACTTTAGGTTTATTAATTAATCGAAGAAGTTATTGTTGATGATGGCATTGGTGGCGTTTCCGAGTTGTTATTGTCATTGTTACAAACCCCAAGATCGAGTATAGAGAAAATGAAAAATACACATCAATACTTTCCCCCATTTATCCAAACAACATTTAGTTGAAGAATACTTTTCTTTTCTGTACGTGTTGGAAAAGGAATGCACCAAAAACAATACACAACTGAACCTCTTCAATCTTTTCCTTTTTACCTTCTTTTAATTTTTCCACCCTCAACTTGTAAAACGGGGGAATACTATAGAAAACGTGTTCCTACTTCCTAGAAATCAAAACCCAAATAGCATGCATTAACTATTACCCAATTTCGCATTTAATGAAGCATCCAAACACCACACCTAAATGAAACAGTACTAGTTAATTTCTTCCCTATGTCCTAGAGCTAGCAACTATGTTATCTCGGTGAAAGTATTCTAAATTAGAATGGAAAGTGGGTTAGTTTCCAATAACAATACATTTAATTATATTGTATATTATATTATAAGAATTATATAAATGGATCATTGATTGAGCCTAGGGTTTTGAAAACCAAGCAATTAGAGTCATGAGTTTGGAGTTTGAAGAGGGTCATGTGGTGGAAGACATAATAAAACTCAGGATGCCAGACAAAGTTGTTAAAGATTAGAAGGGAATATTTGGGAGGATGTAAGGCGAATTAGAAGGTAATAATAATAATATTATGGAAATAGGGTTTACGATGTGTACATATGGAAGCAAACAAAAAACACTTTGTGGGTTTTCTCTTTCACTCTCTTTCTTTTTGAGGTCAATGGGTCTGCCTCTATGAAACAAATATATTCATATTTTATATAATTAACATATTATATATATTCAAATTCAACATCTCGTGAGAATTTGAAAAGTGGAAAGAAAGGAATTTTACAAGTACCTCCAATACGTAGCCTGGCCCTGCCAACATAAGCATATATAGAATAGAAAGCTATTAAATATATTTGCTTGAAAAAAGTATTAAAGAAAGAGAAAGAGAAAGAGAAAGAGAGAGAGAAGCGAAGAGAGTGGGGGAAAAGGAATCACACATGAGGGTGTCTTTCTCGCTCTAACATTTTTTATCCCGTCGTCTCCGGGGAAGGCAAAATCCAAAGTGACCATATTTTTTTGGGTTTTTGACTTATCTTATTAGAACTTGTGCTCTTCCTCTTCTTCACTTCTAGCTTCTGCTTCTTCTAATGTCATTTTCCGAGATATACTCTCGAGGAGGAACACTATACATATACCCAAATCCCTTTCTTCTCAATTTCTCTCACTTTCTATTTCCCTTTCCCAACTTTTTGTTATTTTCTTCTTTTTCATTTTTATATTTAATTTCTTCTTCTATTACTTCTTATAAGAAACCCACACATCTATCCCTCTCCCATTATCCCTTGTCTGTCCATTTACCGCTTCTCTCTCTTTTGAGCTCTCCTCTAGGTAGCTACCTCCTTTGCTCAAGTATCAATTTCAAGCTCATAAGTTAGAATAAAAAAAGAAAAAAAGGATAAAAAGAAGAGTACCCACTTGCTTAAGCATCTACAGTTTTTTTCTTTCTTCACTTTCCTTCATCCTCAAGTTGGAGTAATTAAGCAGAAAAAGAAGAAGAAGAAGCCTAGTACTATTCGGAAACTTAATTAACAAGAGAGTGAAAAAAATATGCCCTTGGAGGGGATTTTCATTGAGGCAGCCTCTTCAACCCCAGCAGTACTACCTGATCTTTCTCTCCACATAAGTCCTCCCAACATTAGTAGTACTTGCTCTTCCTCCGCTGCTGCCGCCGCTGCTGTCGACGATGCGAGGATCGATCTCGACCTTTCGAGCCGAAGAAGGGAAGTAGATGGCAACAATTCAACCACTGGTACTACTACAAACACCCCCAAAGCACAAACCGACCTCTCTTTAGGGAGATTAAACTTCACTCCCAAGGGAGCTGTGGACCACCAACCCCAAAACCCTTACCAACAACTACACGCCCATCATCCTCATCCTCATCATCATCATCTTAACCACACAATCAATAATCGCGGTGGCGTTGGCGGCCTTTCGCTCCTCGATGTGTCGGCTGCAGCGGCGGTGGCGGCGGATGCTTTCCGTCCAATCAAAGGGATTCCGGTCTATCACAACCGTTCATTTCCCTTCTTGTCGGGGGACAACCCAAGGGTTGATAATCACGTTAAGGATCCCAAGATGTGCTTCTACCAAATGTCTCCTTCTCTGTCGTCGGCGACTCCTTACTATGGTGGCGGAGGAGGGTTGGATCCGATGTCTTCGGCGGCCGCTTATCGAGCCGCGAGGCTCAATGGGTTTGCCGCGGCTGCCGAGGCCTTCAAATCGGCCAACCAATTGCACCCTCATCAAGTACATCAACATCAACACCAACAGCATCACCACCATCTTCATCACCACCACAATCAGTACGGACAAGCCGAGAGTACGGGCCCTCATGGGTCCATGAGAACCAGATTCTTGCCGAAACTGCCGACGAAGCGGAGTATGAGGGCCCCCAGAATGCGCTGGACAAGCACCCTTCACGCTCGTTTCGTTCATGCCGTTGAGCTTCTTGGTGGCCATGAGAGTAAGTGCAAAGTTCATCTCAATAAGTTCATTAATTCTTCTCTAATTAATTTCTAATACTGTATTAATGTGCCTTTTTTTCACATTTTATTATTTCTATTTTGGTTTAATTGCATTGATTATGTTGATGATTATTATCAGGAGCAACTCCAAAGTCAGTCCTTGAGCTCATGGATGTGAAGGATCTCACCTTAGCTCATGTCAAGAGCCATTTACAGGTAATTAAATTAAAATTTTTAAACAAATATGTATATATGTATGTATATATATATATATATATTCAGCTATTACTCTCTCTCTCTCTCTCTCATGTGGGTCGGTTTTGGTCTATCACACGGGCACAATTGCCAATGTAAGCAGTGAATGAATGAATTTAAAGATGAATGGATCGTATATAGCTAGTGAGAGAACCATTTCATATATATATATATATATATGAGTCTGATAGCTCTAGCTCGATCCTGTAACTATACTGGGACCAGAGACAGACCAGACAGACAGCTTCTGCTTAATTTCTGACCCAAAAAAAAAAGAGAAAAAAAGGTGTGTATCAACATATATTTAAATTAATAAGTAGATTATGATGATGATAAGGGACAAAAGTAGTAATCATTTTTCAATAATACTAACTCCATTAATACTACATTATATGAAGCATCCACCTCGTGATTAATGACCAAAAGAGAAGCAGTAATAATAACTTTATAATGGGCATTGTATAGTACTTGTTATATGTTTCCTACAATTAAGATCACTTCATGTATGACGAATTAATTAATTCATTTAATGTGTATAGCCATATAGAAAATGATTCCTTTACTATATATTAACGACTTAATTTGCAGATGTATCGAACTGTTAAGACCACTGACAAACCTGCGGCCTCCTCAGGTAATTCGTATTGCTAACCCCTCTTTACCTTTTCTCTTTAGCCGCTACCACCCTGAACTTTTCCTTATTACAAATCTGTTATAGTTTATAGCATTTCTATTTGTTTTAATTTTTTTTCCCAATATTCGCACCGATATGTATAATTTTGTATATATGTGTATGTATATATACTTGCATATATATGTCCTATTATGTACATCCATCATTCATGTCAATGTCACATGCATGCATACATATTTACTATACATAATAAAACATACATTGGAGCTTTTACAGCAGTATAGTACTCGGTCATAAATATTTGGACTTAATATATACTTTTTGGGTTAATGTGTAGTACTGTTTTGATCTATCAGGGCAATCAGATGGATCTGGCGAGGATGAAATGTCCCAGATGGGAATGAGCGGCTCAGACAGTACTGGTGCCCTACGTACTCAATATGCGGACCAAAGAGGACCGTCCGATCGGTCTAATTTGCAACCAGATCATATGGACTACGAATCCACTAGTCTTTGGAGAAATTCCTCAAGGTACTTGTAATATACACCTTCTTGAATTTCTAAATGTTCATTAATTTACATTCGTATTGCTAATCATAAGATGCTATGCCCAGATATAATAATGTTGATGCATGGTTTGATTATTATATTATTAATTAGCTTATACATAGAAATATTAATATATAGCAAGCTTTACAACGTCCATCATTTTTCAAGAATAAAAGCGTTCCTGGTTGCAGCTTTTGCTTTATTTTCTGTTTGGTTTCTTCTTTCTTTTTGTAGTCTCTTTTGTTCTCATATATATCTTCTTCTAATTTATTTAAACATATATATTTATATATATATATATATATATATATATATATACATGTGTGTCCCTTCTTTCTGCTGATTTGAGATATGTGGCTTTGATGGGTTTTAATAAAGAAAAGCAACAAACACATGAACCACATCGTATAATTAATATAAGAGAAAGCAACCAACTGCTTCACTTTGTTTTTTCTTTTCAAATTCTATTTAAATTATATATATAATACATAATTATATCTTCATACTGTTTTCAGAATTATTTTAATCAATTCCTTAATAATCATGCTTAGTTTTGCCAATATAAAACTCGGGTTCTTATTCTATCCACCAGGAGATTGCATTTGCGTATATGACCAAAAAGGTTTCTTCCTTGATTTAAGTGCGCTGACCTCTCTTTTAATGTTCCTACTAACTATATATATCAATTAACTACTATATTTATATAAAGTAGCTTATGCTGTTTGGTGCCAGTTTCCATCCAAATATAATGTCATTCGGTTTTTGTCTGATTTGTTTCTTCTTTTCTCCCCACCATTTCTATTTTTATTGTTATAATAAGTAATATAATCTAACAAGCTTCTTTGGGTGATTGTAGAAAAGAAAATCTATGTGAGCAATGTATTACAGCTAGTTTCCAGCTTTTTATATCATAGCTAAAACGTTGCTTAACTACTTGACAAAACAAGTCAAGTTTCAACTAATCTGTGTCTATTCAATTATCATTAAAATAAAAAAATAAAAGAAAAAACTCTTGCACAATATCATAAATATTAGTCAATACTAGCTGAGCTAACCTGCTAGGCAACTATTGAACATAGAGAATGCAGTTATACTTAGATATAACTGGTGTGATAAATAAACAAAAACAAAAACAAAAAAGCAAAGAAAATTGGTGACATTGTGATCGTCTTTTAATGTTTTCAATATTTTTACTTTAAAAAAAAAAAACAAGAAAAGAAGAAGAAGAAGAAGATGGCATGTGATCCACATGAAAATTTACATTAATTGTTTAATTTCTGTGTAACAAAATAATAAATTTACGGAATGCTTCTTAGTATTTATACTACCTAATCTTACATAGATATAATTATGTGAACTAATATTCCCTCTCCTGATTTGGAGGAGCATTTTCTTCAAAAAAAAAAAGAAAAAAAACAGGTTAGATTGATTAATATTAATAAATTAGTCCATGCATGGAACATATTCCAAATTTTATATTAATTAGAAACTTAGAATCTTTTTCAAACCAATCATGCATACATATACCTACGCGCGTGTGTGTGTGTGTGAAGTTAATATTTGCATGGGTGCGTGTTTAAATAAAGATATCATGACGATGATAATGTGAAGAAACCGTCTTTGGGAGTTTGAGTATCTACAGTATATAGTACTAATAAACTTCTCTGGTATCTATTGTTGCAAAAAATAGAGAAAAATATCTGGTAAACAGTCGTTAGTTTCAAGTTTTGTCTATCATTTGCTTGAGCATCTTGTTTCCCTTTTTAATTTTTTAAAGAACTTCGTACTTTTCTTCTTTTTGGCATAATTGCCTTCATATAATATTTTTTTCTTGCATAACTGAATAATCTATTATACATGCTTTAACCTATGCTTTGCTTTCGTACATTTACAAGATTTAAAATTAAACACTAGCATACTCTTTCTCTCTGCTAGAGTTTTGATGAGGCATTAGTCAGGTTGGGTTAATACAATAAGATTGTTCTGATATGACTATATCAATATCAACTAGAGCTTCTTGTTATTTTTCAGGCTCTATTCAGCAGTTAGTACGAACTTTTTGTTTTCTTTTCAAAATTTGAATTACAAGGATTGCCTAATTACAAGTGGGATATGCTTGAAAGAAAGAAAACCATTAGATAAATGTGGGATTTTTTTTATAAAAAAAAATCTATAATTGAGTGATGTTAAAAGATTGAAATGCATATATATGAGGTTAAAAGATCTTGTGATCCCCCATTTGATAGCGGGGTTGTAATATGGTTATCATAAGCAGCTTTCGATTGAATCTTAATTTGTTCGTATGGGGTACTTTCCATGCATATAATGACACTATACTATGTTTCAACTGATCATGGCTTCTTTCTCATAATTAATTTTTCATACCATGCGTCTTTGGGCTTCTTATTTTTTTTAATTGCTGAATATGCATCTTTGGGCCTTAGATGCCAAATTTATGGGCTTTGTGATTTAAAGGTATTAATATACTATGGGTATGAAGGCAAAATAAAAATTTGAACTTAATTAGTTTCTCTGACAAACAAATTAATTATTTAGTAGTAACTACCAAATAATTTTTTTTTTTTAAAAAAGAAAAAAGGACGAAGTTTCTACTAGCGGGCCACAGCTCAATATTTTTATTTTTTATTTTCTGATCCATTTCCTTCATTAAATTCAGCGGTAGAGAAGTATGGTCACAAAATTACAACGTCGACATAGATGGGCATCCACTACAGTCTTCAGTAATATCGCAGCAAATACAGGTATGAATAATCAACCCACCTAAACAATTTCCATCCTTCGCTTGATATAGTTAACAAACAACAAAACATAAAAAATCATGCCCCAATGCAACAAAATACGTATGAACGTACCACAATATATTTACGATTTTAGCTTCGATGCATGCTCTTATGAATAAAATATATAATTTGCCTCATCCAAACAATGCATTTTAGAAATACCATTTCTAGTTAATTATTCCCTAATTTATGTAAAAATATTTGTTTCTGAGGAAGATACGTAATGAAACGTACTTCAACATTTGAATTGTCTCTGATACATTTCTAAATTCATATTGGCGCTCGCGCCCACACACGCATACATTTTTTTTCGTTTCGAAACAACTCTTACGTTCTTTAATCAAACTTTCATCTCAAATTTAATTAAAGGCCCTTCTGAATATTTCTTGTGGTGAGATTAATAATCCCATGCATTCTTCCATGAAGCTAATTACAGTACTGAATCTGATCATTACAGGAGTGCGATTCGACTGGAAGAAAGAATTATGTAGGAAACAACAATTTTGAAGGCAAAAACCCAAGTTTGGAGTTCACCCTAGGCAGACCGGGCTGGCACAGCGAACCAATATGACACGTTATTCTTTTCGTCTTTTTTCTTTTTCTGTGTACTTTCCCATATATATCTTTTTCCTTCTTTTCCCCCCCTCCCCCCTCCACTCAACATGTTTTCCTATATTCCATGACTGGTTTAGCAATCTTCGTTTATGGAAATTTTATAGATCAGGAACAGAAGGATCAACCATGCATGGTGTTGAAAAAGCCTAAGCTATGCGGGATCAGGGGTAAATTTGAAAGCAGTACGTCAATTGTGGAGTAATGGAACTATAACTTGATTTTTGAGGCTTTTGTTGTGACTATATGTATCTACTGAAGCTAAAAGTTCTCTTAATTTTGGGGTGATAACATGCAGACTTGTATAGGTATTATATGAAAATAGATGAAAAGATGAGAAATTGGAAGTTTACTTTTCACATAGAAAATTAGCTACAAAGCAAAAGTTAATTAATAATTGTTTTTGTTTATTAATTCTTATTCTAAAAGTATTCATAAGTGGTAATTGCTCCTATTTTTGTAACTTTTTTTTTCCCGGAGAATGTACTCTTTGCCTAACTGTCGTTTTAGCTAGTAGTAGCACTACTACGTACAAAAAAAGAGAATAGGCATCAATTAATAAATGTCGCCTATAATATCATGCAACACTAGTTAAATGTTGAATATTCTAGTGTTGTAGAAAGTCACTGAATACCAACATTTTTTAAGTGTACAAAAGAGTATTTTACACAATGTTTTCAATAGAAATATTGCACAAAATGGTCATTTGAAGATGGTTTTAAAAGATATTACGCAATACTTTAGAAAAAAAATATATTGTATAATATCTGTTAATATGCAACAATTATTCTGGAAATGTTGCACATAGTTACCAGCTATAGGTAATCTTTGCAAAATAAACGTTTCCTAAAGACATAATTCAGGCGATTCTTTTCCCTTTCCTAGATTGAAAAAAGAAAAACCATATATTAAAATTAGCTTTTTCATGCAAAAAATTTCACAGATTCATTAGCAATTTACATAAATATCAATGCAATTCATATACAAAAGTTTAAAAAACTGCTTCATATAAATATAAAGCAGCATGACAATTACAAATAGCTTAAGTTTAAAATTAAGTCACATCAAAATGTACTAAGTCACACATACAAAGTCTAATTATTCATAAAAGCTAAGCGTAATTTTTCACTAAATACTAAATGAAGTTGAGAAGAGCTTGAGCAACCAAATTAATTTGCAAATTAAGTCGGTGACATGTTCCGTCCACTCCTCCTAATAATATTAATGTTCTCTATTATATATGTTGAATTGTTGTAACACCACAAAGTAATGAAATCAAAACATAGTCAATAATATTAATAAGAAATTAATAATAATGGTTATAAATTTTTTTAGAATTGAAGTATAAAAACTATAATACTAAAGAATCAAATAATACTAAAAATGACTCCTGATAAAAACTTAATTTTTAGAAAGAATACAAACTGAATAATAGAGATTTTTTTCAAAAACAGGCTAGATTTGTCCAGATTAAAGGTCTACTACTCGTTACTAAATATATAGTTGGGAAAACTTTTTCACATGGAGCAATAAAAAAAGAATTTGTTGTAGCAAGGAGCAGTATTAAGGTAGAATCTCGAGTACTAGATCAAGGTATTTGCGAAAAAATGTGGCAAAAGAGATTACGGAAGGAGTTGAAAATTAGCTCCGAAGAACCTGTAAAAATTTAGTATGACAACCAAGCTGCAATTAGTATTACAAAAAAATCCACTCTATCATGATCGAAAAAGCATATGAAACTGGATCGATACTTCATCAAAGAAAAGACAGAGGAAGGTTTTTTTAACCTATTCCACAAATCAACACGTTTTCAAGTAATAGATGTGCTTATTAAAGCACTTGTGAGGACTAAGTTGGAAGATTTCACATCTGAGCTTGGAATATATAACATCTATTTCTAACTTGAGAGAGAATGTAGAAAAACGGGTTCATGAGGAATTTGAATTCTAATTATCTCTATTATTTTAGGAAATAAAAGATAGGATTAGATAATGATTTCGGGTATAAATTTGGAATATATTATCTTTTATCTTTTTTCATTTTATGTTTATTTTATCCCTACGTTTAGGGGATTATTTCGGCTCTTTTATGCCATCTTCTCTATTTATTTGCTTGTTCTTCTTGAATGAAATAAGAAAAATCAAAATTTTCTTCTCTAAAAAATATCCTCCCATGATAATTAATGCCACATATCACCCATTAAGTTGATGAAAATAACAATACCATACTTGATATATGAACTAGCTCCAGTTCGAAGAAAATAACAATACCATACTTGATATATGAACTAGCTCCAGTTCGAAGGCCTAAAAAAAATTTATTTGACATTTGTCAATACTTTAGATTTATTTTTTTGAAAAAAAAAATACATTTTATTGGAAAATGTAAATAATTAAATATATATTAAATATGAAATACTTTAATAGTTTATGATCATTATCGCTTTAAAATTTCTGTAAATTTTTAGGCGGTCAAGTTAATCGACAAAATAATTTCGGCAAGAATGAAATAAAGTCGTTTCATATCACGTTTTATTTAAAATGAAATCACTTAATTTTGAATGAGGTTAGTATTTTTTTTATGAATTTAGTTAAATATTTAGATATATATGGTGATTTTTAAAATTATGTATATGGGATTTCGTAGTTTGATTTTTGGTTATGTTTTTGAAAAAGTTTTTGTGGCATTGATAATGTTATTGTGGAATATGGATTTTAAGTGTTAGATATTGTGTATTAGAAGTTGGATTTTAGGGGTTTTAAACTTTTTTGGTGCATGGAATATGGGTTTTTGGTTAGTATATTGAAAAGTGTTTTATTAAGTGATATGTTATTAGGGGATTATTTCGGCTCTTAACTGACAGATTTTATGCCATCTTCTCTATTTATTTGCTTGTTCTTCTTGAATGAAATAAGAAAAATGAAAATTTTCTTCTCTAAAAAATATCCTCCCATGAAAATTAATGCCACATATCACCCATTAAGTTGATGAAAACAACAATACCATACTTGATATATGAACTAGCTCTAGTTCGAAGGCCTAAAAAATATTTATTTGACATTTGTCAATACACTGCAACAAAAAATGCCTTTCAAGGCGCTTTATAAGTGCCTTGAAAGGCCTTTCACGGCACCCACAAAAGCGTATTGGTTCCAGGTGCCATGATAGGCCTTGGCTATGAAGGCGCTTATAAGACGCCTTGGTAGATAATTTCTATGAGGTATTTGTAACATATTTGTCTATACTACCCCCTGGAATTTTATAAATGTAATCCAAATTCATTACATATACCAAATATTTGAAATAAAATGGAGCATAAATATATATTTACATAGTAATATTAAATTAACATAATAATCCATATAGTCTATATATACATTAGTTTTCTAAGCTAAACTAATATGATCATCAAAGACTACATATAGTTTAAATAAGCAAAGATTAAGAACCTCAAATGAGAAATTGTATTAGTTCTTCGACCCACTCTTCAAGAAGTTCGTTGATATCATCCTTTGTATAGAAATTTTGTCCATTAAACTACAAATTCAAACATCTTATTTGTTAGAAAGTTATCAATCAAAATATAAATTAGAATAGAACTAATAAAACATATAGTTACATACCATTGTGGTAAATGATTTAACATTAGCTTGTTCAATGACTTCTCTCATAAATTTACATATGTAGAATCCGCACTCAACATTTGTCGGTTGTCTTGGGTACTATACATAAGCATAAAGTAAACATAAGTAATTTTAATTAATCTTCCACCTAACAAGTGTTATTAATTCAAATTTAGTACCTTTATTAACTTATAAACCGGACCATTTGATCTTCTTTTCTTCCCTTTTTCTACATTATATATCTCGAATGCACTTTGAATTAGAAATGTGCAAACACAATAATAAAAGGTTAGCAATAGCAACCATAAGTAAAAATACAATAAGAAACTAAACTATAACAAAATAACTATTAGAGAACTTACTCGATCATTATTAAACCAATTTTCTCACGGAGAGCTAAGCCGAGAGGATCTAGAAACCATGCATAATCTTTAAAAAGATAAATGATAAGCAACATCCAATAGTCCCTACTCATAAAATTAATGATAAAGATTATTAATATGTAACAATTAACTTCATATAGGAAGTAGTTAATCATATGATAATTTATTAAGTTTAAAATCTTACCCATGATTCCAAGGTGTAATTAGAAATTGATGTTCATTCTTCATGGATAACATCCGGGTTGCTAAACTTATAGCACGATCCTCACGTAGACCACCTTCTGTAGTAACTGCACTAGGATCCATGAACATATACCTAGCTTGATAGCCATATTGGGTCACTAAATGGTGTAAATTCCTGCAAGTACAAAATGCAATGTGAATTAAATGTTGTATTATATAATTGCCAACTATAGATATATGTATATATATGAAGTTCTATATATATTAAAAAAATAAACTTCTTACCTCATGTATAACGTAATAGGCACAGCCCCAATCTTTTGTAACGTGCAAAACTCAATTATGTTTTCTTTGAATACGGGCAAACAAAAAGCTTCTCCAAACACTTCTTTATCAAAGGAAACATTAACAACAATACCTTCATTTACTCCTTGAATGGTATTCAATAGTAATTTTATAGCAGCTGGTGCACTTTCAACAAATTTAAACTGTGTTTGTATAACAAATTCCACTTTATTTCTTTGTGGATGTACTTTTCTTGTGTTTGAGGTAGCTGTGGTTGTGAAGATGTATTCTTCCCCGTTTGATACCTATTTATATCATTAAACTCCTAAAATCCAAATAAATGAAGAAATGTTAACAAACAAGTTAATAATTCACATTAGAATTCAATAAAGGATGAATTTATTTGGAAAATGGGTCTGCATACCAAATTATCTTCAAAGATGACAAGCATCTTTGGCCATGCAAGATGCGATCCAAGTGTGTCACCTACCAACCTTGTATCATCATCAGGATTTGGAATAGGAATTAGGGCTGTAGCATCAAGAACAACATCTATTGATACACGAAAATTATTTTCTCCCAATTCTCTGCCGTGAATAATGGTTGATGAGGTTGACTCTTGTACATGTCCTAAAGCAACTATGTTATCACGAGATTGAAACTTAATAGGATCTACATCTGTTTTATATTGTGCATCATCAATCATTTTAAAAAGATCATCATTTAAATCTAACTCATAATCATCTCTTATACTCTCTTTTGACGAAAATCCAGTAATTGAAACCTTTTCATCATGCCAAATCCATTATTTATAACTTTGATCTATTCTATTGAAATATAAGTGTTCTTTTATCTTTTTAACACTTATCTTTTGCAAATTTCCACATTTAATACACGGACATTGAATTAAATTGGAATCTTTTACATTTTCAATAGCAAACTCCAAAAAGCTATCAACTCCCTTTCTATATTCAGTCGATAGTCTATTCGTCAATATCCATTCCTTATCCATTCTAAGCACAATTGAAAAAAAAAATAAAAAATAAACAACTGATATAAAAAACTAACTAAATTGAGTTCCATAAAAAATTGTACATAATCTCTCATATTTCTAGCATTAACAAATTGAGTAACTAAATTACCAATTATAAATTAACACTTATTTCAAATTATTCTTATATTTCTAAGTACTACCAAATTCAGAACTTAATTTATTCTTAAATAGTCTCATTTGTTACAAACAATTTGTCAATCAACCAAATATAACATATGATAAAATAATATTAACACAAATAATAAACTCAACCAATCCCACACAATTATAACATCATCATATCACCACAATATACAATTTCCTATATGATATCATATCTCATCTAGTTTAAATTTTCCAAAATAATAAGATAAAACCAATTAAAAGTGATATGCATAAGTCAATAAAAGAAAAAAATTTGAGAAAACATACCTCAGTTTGCTAATTCACAAGTAATCTCAGTACTCTAACTTCTACTAAAACTTATACGCAAATTAAAATGATAAATAAAATTAAATATCTATAATCCATAATACTTTAAATTAAACATTGAATATGTAAATTTCTAAAAAACTACACAATATTCAATTAAAATTGCATAAATTTGGTTTAATTGACACTAAGGATGGAAATTAAAAAGCATAACCTAATATATGATTTCTAGTACATAAACATGAAATTGGTATAAATTCATATAACACTTTCAATTTGAAATTTTTTATAACTAAATAAACTCACATTTCACCTAAAATAAATAAAAAAATAGCAACAAAATAATAACAAATTCGGATTAATTTGCTCTTAAATAGCAAAACTTACTTAAAAATAAGATTTCTACTAAATAAATAGTCTAACTCGGTATTACAAGAGTAAAGATTATCAATGCATACTCAAGATATTCACATTTGATAAATTAAGGTTTCCAAATATAACATCTTTCAAATATAACCTAAAACATGAAATTTCTACAAAATAATTGGTCAAAATCATGGTTAAGACAATGGGTAATCTAATTTTAGTGACAAAAACGAGTTTAAAAGCTTAAACATACCTTGTGTGAAAATGGTGGAAGGAGAAGACTGGCGGCAGCTGGAAGTAAAGAGGGAAAAGGGTGAGAAAAGTAAGAGGGAAGTGACATGGCCTCGTTTTTTTGGGTCCTTTATATAGGGCCCCTACTTCGGCGCCATATGGGCGCCGAGAAAAGTATATCATAGCGCCTAATGGGCGCCGTGAAAATTAAATACCACGGTGCTTTTTAGGCACCGTAGTACATGTGTATCACGGCGCCTTATAGGCGCCGTGAAAGTTATATTCAATGGCGCCCATTAGGCACCGTTAAAGATTGTATACCACGGCGCTTTTTAGGCGCTGTGGTATTTTTCCGTTTATCACGGCGCTTCCGTACACGCGTCGTGATAGTACACATTTTTAGTAGTGTTCGTATAATTCGTTTATTTAAATGAGTCATATTTTAGTCAAATCAGTTTGACACGATCTGTTAACCCGTTTAATTTAAATTAGCTAAAATATTTTTTCTAATACATTTAACATAAATTCAAATATGTTTTATGATTGTATGATACTAATATTTATCAAAAATTAATTGAAACCACGTAAAATTTCAATATATGTGTATAATAAATTCTTAAAAAAGAAGGCAACCTTTTTTTTGGTAGTTAACTCACATGGCAAGCTTCACGTGTGGAAACTGCCACAACTCTAACGTGGCTTGTGTTGATTTTCCCACTCAGGATAAATAGCAGGCTCAAGATGGCTTTATACGAATACAAGTGGGGCCTGATAACGTGCTAATGTAGCACGAGAGAAATTTATATGTAGTATTTGTAATGTCATGATATATATCACATAAGAAAGTCACCATTTTGTAACAATTTGTTTCGAGTAAAAGTGATATTTACTCGTGACTAAAAAGTGTATTGAATCATAAATTGTCATTTATATTCTTTTATTCGTAATTTTCTTTATAGATAGCGGTGACTGGTGAAATTAGTTGACTAAAAATATACATTGAGTCATAATAAATTGTAATCATGACTAATAATGTTTTACTTTTTAATTACAAACATAAGGAAGATAATATTCTTTTACTTCCAAATTTTTCATTTTTGATTACAAGCAATGATTGAAACTTAATAAGATCTACGTCTGTTTTATATTGTGCATCATCAATCATTTCAAAAAGATCATCATTTAAATCTAACTCATAATCATCTCTTATACTCTTCTTTGATGAAAATCTGGTAATTAGAACCTTTTCACCATGCCAAATCCATTGTTTATAACTTTGATCTATTCTATTGAAATATAAGTGTTCTTTTATCTTTTTAACACTTATCTTTTGCAAATTTCCACATTTAATACACGGACATGAAATTAAATTGGAATCTTTGACATTTTCAATAGCAAACTCTAAAAAGCTATCAACTCCCGTTCTATATTCAGTCGATAGTCTATCCGCCAATATCCATTCCTTATCCATTCTAAGCATAATTAAAAAGAAAATAAAAAAAAAACAACTGATATAAAAAACTAACTAAATTGACTACCATAAAAAATTGTACATAATCTCCCCTATTTCTAGCATTAACCAATTGAGTAACTAAAC
>JXTB01000026.1:1625861-1643503 GCA_002914805.1 Parasponia andersonii
CGCGAGGCAGCCTGCGCGCATGCAAGCCATGCACACAGGCCGCACAAGGCAGCCCACGTGTATGCCGCGCGCGCATGCGACCTGCTTGCTCGCGCCAACACCCAGCACCCGCACAGGTGAGCCGCACGCGCGGGGCTAGGGCTGGCCAAAATTTTTTTTTTTATTTAAATGCTGAAAAATTTAAAACAACATCAAAAAAATTCTAGAAAAAATTCAGATTTTCAAACTCTTTGAAACATATTCATGAATCTATCAAACATAAAATTCAAGAACACCCAAACCTAATTTTGCTAGAATCACAATCCACAATTTTTCTCACCATGCAAAAATCAATAGTATACGTAATTAAATATCATTCATCACCATGAATCATTTAACTATTATAAAATAAAATTGCTCAAACTCAATCACATAACTTAGATATTCAATTCTAGATCAATATTATGCTATACATACGAACCTAAGCTCTTGATACCAATTGTTGGTAAATTGACCTAACACTTAGGAAAATCATGCATGCATGCAGATATGGAAAATACATGATCATATCATGAACGCAGCGGAAAAATAGCGGATTTAGGTTTTAAAATTTTTACATGAAAACAGTTTTCATAACCATATAACACACATGCATCATATACAGGATCATATACAACATAAATTAAATGTAGATACAAAACCCTAGATATGAGATTAGGGTTTACCTCTTGTAGCGTGTTCCTCCTCGTTCTTCTTATTGATGGTGATCAAACCTCCAACCCTAGATCTTCTTATCTATGCTCTTGCTCTTGGTTGACGAAGCGAGTGGGCACCAAGTCGAAACCTTCGTTGGAGAACGATCAAGAATGCCTTCTTGATCCTATGGAACACCGAGATGTGAGATGAGACTATGAGATTGTAGGAAACATTTTTCTCTCTCCCTTAGCCTAGGTTGGCCGAAATCTCTCTCTCTCCCTATGCCTTATGTGTGTGACTCCTTATGAGTTACTGTGTAGTTTTTCCTCTCATATATCTTATATATATGGGACCAAAAAACTGCTAACCCTAGTCCAATTAGGATTGGGCTTGTTCTCCAATTTGGGCTTTGGGTGTATTTTTATAAATATGTCCAACTCATGAAACTTATTTATAAAAATACCAACTTCTGTGTAGAATCATTATTTTACATAGTTTTATGAAACTTATTTCACAAATACCACCAACCAATTAATGAGCTTAATTGAGCTAGACAAGGGACCTAATGGATCCAAATAATCTAAGCTCCAATAATATGATAAATACATAATAACTCTTATTATGGTATTTATATAAATATTATTAGTAAAGGAGACACTCCACTAAAGGCCCAATACTGCACTCTTAGATTAAATGTCATGCCTTTTATAGAGATTTAATCAACTAATCTTGATTAATCGATCCATCTAGCATATTCTATACCATATATATAATCCCTATACAATGTCGTAGTTGGATAGGTGAAATTACCATAATACCCCTCCAACACCTATTTATCTTTAAGTTACCGTCTTTCTATCAAGGAATAATGTTGTCGATAATTTTGTTCTCAATGGCCATTTAGACAAAATTATCAACCAATTCACAAAGTGAATACTAAGATCTTAGATTTAATTATTCCATGAATCTTGAAAGAACCTAAAGTGGCATTAATGCATAGTGTCCTTAACTATTTGGTGTTCCCATCAATTCATAAGCCATAACCTTCAATATACCAGAGTGCACCTCTAACTTCATAGAGGTTAGTCTTTTAACAACTCAAAACGCTATAACCCATGAAAGCAAGTCCAGTCAAATATCAAGGATTAAGATTTATATGCTAAAAGCTAGTTTGTGATAATATAAGAATTAAGTTACGACACTCCAATTCTTTATATTACTTGGTCTAGTTTAATACACATAACTTGTTTATGTTGTATTAGTGTTTCTATCAGAAGTCAGATACTTCAATGATTTGAGACACATCATTCCCGTTGAGATAGACAAACACTACAACCTATAGTAAATAAAGTATTCCATCTTTATTTACAAATTGTAAACTACTTCACTTAGACTTAGATAAAGAAACAAGCCTCTCCATAATTAACACTTAATCATGTTTGTTTCTTTATATACATATAAAGTCATGGAATCTTTTTCAGATAAATAAACTATTCAACTAAGATAGTTTAATCTAGCAAATATCATAATTTCATATAAGAGATAGTTGTTTATACTCAAAAGGGTAAAATTGGAAATCTACTTTTTAGGGCAAAATTCTAACACTTATTGCATATTTTCTTTTATCTCATAAATCAATGTTTGTCATCATTAAAAAGGGGGAGATTGTTGGGAAATTAAGGCTTCATTCTTATTCACTCTTATTTTGAGGATAACAAACATTTGATTTAGTACTAATGATTTAACTTGAGTGTGTAGTGAAATAGTTTTAAAGTTCTAACTCAAGTTAATCAAGGAATCAAGCTTGAAGATGGATACTTATGGATTTATTAGAATCAAGCTTGAAGATAGACAATCAAGATACAAGAATATACTTAGATAGGATATATTTCATATTTAGTCTTGTATTTGATTTAGTTTATTGCACATAAATTCTCTTTGATATGGTTCAAAATCTTTCAAATGAATCTTTAAACAAATCTTCAAAGAATTATCTAAACTTTAAATCCACTAATTCTTAATTGTTTGAAAATAAATACATTTCTAATCTAGCCCAAAAATTCTCTAAAGTACATGTTTTAATGTTAAAAATGATTTGAAAAAGAAAGTTTTAAGAATGACCAAAAATTGGTTCAAAGATACCAAAAATAGGTTTCTGACCAATTTAGGTCGACTAGGCTTGGTTGACCAAAATAACGGCAAAAAATTACCGTTGGAGCTGAATTGGCATGTCAGACTCCAACGGCTAGTTTTTTGGTCGACCAAAATTTTGGCAGCAAGTTACCAACTGTCGAAAACGGCTAGTTTTTAAAGATGTCTTTAAATAGAGCCAAGTTTGATGACTTAGAACAAGAAAATATGAACCTACATTGATACCCAATCAGTTTCTAAGTGCAAAAAGCTCTCTTTTACTCTGCTTTAACTTTCAGATCTATTTGAGCCATTCTTAGAGCATCATTTGTGCATTGTTCTCAAATCACCTAAGCTTATCTTATATTATTTCTTTGAGAGGTGATTCTTTGAGTAAGTGTTCACTTGTATTTTCATAAAATCATTATTAAGAGGTGAGGTTGGCACTGGAGTCATAAACAACCCGGTAGAGGTAAGGTTGTCACCGAAGTCATAAACAACTCGTGAGTTAGTGAGATTGGCACTATTGTCTAAACAATCCGTATAAGTTAGATTGTCACCGGAGTCAAAACAATCCGAGGTTAGGCGTGATAGAGCCGGAATCAAGACTATTGTAAAGGTTAGGGTGTGCCTAAGAAGAATTCACTCCGTTTGTAAAAGGGTCGGTCAAGCCCTTAATCTTGATCCGATAGTGGAAAGCTCAAAACAAATTGCCGAGGGCCGGAGACGTGGGCAAACCGTCGTTTTTGTCGAACCTCGTAAAAATTAAGTTTACACTTTCTCTATCCCTACACTCTTTACTTTATTGCAAGCTATATAATTGAGTGTTTGATATTTAGTGTGCTTAATATACTTGTTATTATTGTTATATATTTGACATTATTGTTGATTTAGCTAAAAAATTTTAAAATAGTAGTCTATGATTTTGAATAGTTGAAAAGTTTCTTAAAATGTTTTAAAACTCAATTCACCCCCCTCTTGGGTTGTCAATCTTGGGCTAATAATAGGTAACATCTAGGGCCTAATCCTAGCAAGTCTAAATAATTAATCAATAAATACATCATGCTAGAATAATAAAACAAAGAGGAAAGAAAAGGAAAAGAAAGAATAAAGGATGAAGTTAGGGACGTGAACTCTTGATCACCGAGCTTTTCTTTTCCTCTTAATTCTCTCATTTTTTTAGGTTTTTAAGTGTTTATGTATATCTAAGGTCTCCAAAAACTATTTGCATCTTACCTAAAATGTCCTATTTATAGTGTTTTTGACCTTAGAGATGATTCAAGAAGAAATCTCATCATTTTGGAGTCCACAACTATAAAAATAACTTAATTCGGTTTAAGTTCGTCGAGCTAGCACAACGACGCTAGAATTCTTACAGTGTCTTCATTTGGGGTCAACATTCGTATTTTTAATACTTTGTCATTTTCGTCCTGTTTCAGCTCATTTTCATACTTTTTCTCTAAAACATCTACAAATCATAAAAACATGATAAAGAAAACATAGAAATAATAAAGAAACTAACAAAGTAATGTAGATAAATTAGTCTAAATATAAACAAATTTAAGAACTCATCAAATTCACTCAAATTTTGCCTTTGCTAGTCCTCAAGCAAAGCTAAAGAAAATAAACTAAACCTAAACTAACCAACTCTAACTTAATGTAATCTTCCAACTTTTTAACTCAAAGAACAATAAGAGTATAAGGTTGTAACTTTACACATGCATCAGATCGACTCTTTAGTCATTCAAAAGATAATATATTTCTCAAAAAATTATGCTCATTAGTGTGTGAGTATGTGTGTGTGATATAACCAATATTAACAGTTATTAGTCTATATATTCTTTGGAAAGTAATCCTCATAAATTTCACAAAGTATATCATCCGGTTCCTAGTCAAAGAACCAATATCATATCCTCTCTTTTCAGTACCATGCTCCATTATATCAAAGGTATCACCTGAAATCAAAAGATTTTTTTATATAGGTTGTAATCGGGAGTGATTCGAGAAAAAATGGATAGAATGTATCAAAAATATCCTAAGTATTTTATAGAGTATAGACATTATCCAATTCTTCACATAATACTTCTCACGTCTCTTAGAAACATAGAAAATATATAGGCTAACTATTATTATATTAGGCCTTTCTTCATTCTAACCACTCCTTGTAATGCATTTAAGAAAAAATTGTTCAACTAAAAAGATGTAATTCTTTTCAAGAGATTTTTTTATATTTTTTTCTCTTTCTTTTATCTCTTTCTATTTATAGATTTTTTTTCTTGAAAGGCTATTTGTAGATATTTTAGTATATTGAACAACCCTCCCCATTCTTTCCTTTACTTCCATCATGAGTCTAAATTTTCCTCCACACTTGTTTTGTGCTCACAATCCACTTTCTCTCAAGCTCTTCTTGGTCTCCCTTACTCTATTCAATCCATAGAACCAATGATATGATAAAATAGTATTTAGGTTGTATAATACAATGTGTTCAACCAAACGAAAAGATTTACATATAAGGTTCAAATTGGCTGACAATGGGATATCTTTTAAACATCAATTAGAAACTAACTTATTTGGCTATGGTACTTAAAACCTCATGCCTTAATCATTTTTTAAGTAATACTAGATCAGTTGTTTGCCTCAAAAGATCTCTAGGAGAGTTCTAATATTTAGTTATACTCATAAAAACTAGTAGTGGCCGTCAACATAATCAAATTAAATATCTTCTAATACCAGTCTAACAAAGCCTAGAGAAACCTAGTATTACTTAGTATAGTGGTGGTAAAGGACAATCTCATGAGGAATTAGTCTAATTATTAAGATATTAATCATGAAGATTTAAGAGAGTTTTATCTAAACTAAAATAAAAATTAATAAAATAAGAAAAGAAAGTAACAATACAACGAAAAAGGTAAAAAAAAGTCATTTTTCACCATTAGATAGTCCTATTAAGTCAACTATTAGATTTTATATCCAATTACTTACTAAAGTTACCAAGCATAGATAGTACACAAGCTCATCCTATCCCAATCTTTCTTCAGTATATTTTTTATTATGTAAAACAAGCTCTTCACCTAATCTCTTTCCATTTAACTAACCTAGAACAAGCTTTCTAGATTTAGTCTAATAGAAGCTTTGCAAGAAAGTTAATTTGATTCTAGGTAATAATCTCATAAACTTGGGTTATCTTTAACTAAGATTATATTCTTCATCATCACTAGTCAATTAATTAACTCAATTAATTAGTCATAATTTGCTACTAGTAATTTGAAAACCTAAGCAATTATGGATGTAAAACTCTAATATAGTATTTAATCTCTAATAAGCTCTATTTAGCTGCACACCCTAAATAAATTAATATAGAAATTATAAGCAATTAAGTATGGAATTATATTAACAACCTTGACTAAATAATCAATATATATATATATATATAATCTGAAAAATTTATATAATATTCATGTCTAGGATTTTGAAACTACTATTAACCAATGAGAAATCTAGCCTAGCATGCTTAAATAAATAAACAAGGAATCCATAAAAACAAGGGGAAAAAAAAAAGATAAAAGAGGAAGAACGTTGGTTGATAATCTGGCATGAAGTTCTTCTATGTAGTATAATCTCTGACCTTCAAGCACTCCAATTCTCCTTGCCTCTCTCTTTTTGAGTTTAATGTATTTCTATAAATCTAGAATCTGTAAAATATAGCCTAAAATTGCCTTATTTATAATGTAATTAGCCTTAGAAGTGTTTAGAGAAGTTTTCCAAAGTTGGAGAGTAAAAAATGCAACAAAATAATACTTCCCTAATTCCTGGTACCGCAGCAATGGGATTCTGGCACTATGGCACCAGGTCTTTGTCATGTTTCTCAGTTTTTGTGAAAATGCCACTTCTTGGTCCGATTTTTAGATTTTCACCACAGTTCAGCTCAGCCTTTTGAGATTTTCCTTTCTTAAACAAGTTTTCTATTATTTTTTCAAGTGTAAATAGTTTGATACCAACCTTAGAAAGAAAATATGGCAAAACTTTTACTAGTATTAGTGTTAATTCCGAGTGGAACAAAGATGATCCAATACATCATTGTTTCTCAAGCTAAGCAAATATTCTATATAAACGATTTTGTATGGTCCTAATTGAAAATCGTGGGAGACTTAACTCAATGTAACAATGGGATATTATGAACAATAATGATATCAATAATGAGGTCAATATATTGCAAGATTTTAACTCTTCTAATATTGCCATCACAGTTGAACTCGAAAATCTCGAGAATATCAGTATTCATCGTGAAAAAGACCAACTAACTCATGTTCAGAAATTAAAGATGCTTTATTACTAGATTATGAAGTTGAAGCAAAATAACACATAAATAGTGATTTTAATAGTGACTAATAAATAGAATTGTTGTAATTAATTCTGAATATTATATTTACACTATTTATTATATCATTTGATGAATTAAAGTTTTACTTTTAATTTACTCATTATTTATTATATTGCCATATCATTTATAATTGTCACTACTATGTATATGGAGTCATAGTGGTTGTTGAGTCTAGATATCATGAAGATGATAGGTGTGTAGACCCTCCTTAAGACTTGACTAGATTGTTCAATTTCTATAAGTCAAGGATTGATTCTTATTCTTTGAATTTATATGTAATATTTTTTTCTATTTAAATTTTTAATATATTCTTCAATTTCTTTAGCACCTATTTGGAAGGTGTGATCTAGATAGTAGATTGCCCCTCATAAGTTATTTGAGGAGCAGAAACACAAGCCTTTTCCTATCAGATTTAACAGGGTTGGAAGCACATGATGACTAGTTCACAATTATCAGAAGTTTTTCGCACATTTGATCAGTGCGCTTGTTATGCAACATATCACACCTTGGCAATAGAGTTAGAAAAATGTTCCAGACTAGCAAATAGCTAAGATTACTCCTATGGTTGAGGAGATAACTAGATTCTATATTTAATGTATTATTGACTTTGTATATTAATTAGTTACTTTAATTTAATTACTTGTTTGTGCAATTACAATAATATTATGAGTATAAATAGATTGATGCCAGAACAAAGTTGCCTTTGGTGAGGTAAGATATCCAGAGTGAGCTTAATGACCACTTCAAAAAGTTTGGGAGGCTCCAGTCTGTTTGTGATCTTGACACTTCACCTAAGGCTGTTTCTTAAGAAATATGCACTCTTATGTGGAACTAGTATGTTAAATTTTTTTTTTACTCTCGTGAGTTTAGGGTTAGTATTTCTTTACTAATTAATTTTGTTTGTTTATTATCAAGATTGACTACAACATATTTCAACAAATTTTTTCTGGATTGCTAGACAGCATCAGAATGAAATAATGCGAATAGGATGAATAAAAAATTCGTCAATAAACAAGAGGCATCAATAGCTCATAAACAATTTTAAAAAGGTAATTCAAATTAGTTTTTCTTAAAATATAATTTCTACATATTATCTAATTAGTTTTTCATGTTTAATATACTGTGTTCAAAATTTTTACAGTGTAATCCTAGTGAGTTATAGTCAATCCCTAAGAGTAACCTTGATCGGTTCTTTTCACCAAAGATAAAATGACCATCTGTAGATTTCAAAATTTTTACATTGTAATCCTAGTGAGTTATAGTCAATCCCTAAGAGTAACTTTGATCGGTTCTTTTCACCAAAGATAAAATGACCATCTGTAGATTTCAGAGCCAATTAAATGAGTAATTATTATTTTTCTCTTCATTTTTTTTAGTTTTTTTTTCTTTTTCTATTTTTTTTCTTAAGCATATTTCTTCCAAGAAAAAACATAAAAATAAGATCTAATTATTTTTTTTTAATTTTTTTTAAAAAGAAAAAAGAAAAAGAAAAACACAGTGCTGAATAATCTTAGAATACATTAAATGAATATAATATATGAAATAATTAATTGCAAAGGAAACCAAACTTACAAAAAAGACAAAATCAAAAGGTTTTGTGCATATGATCCCAAGACCATCTTAGAATTTTGGGATTCAGATAATCAATTCCCCCACATCCCCACATGTTCTTTATTTCTTTTATCTAAAATTTTCTCACTAATCAAACATATAAACCAAGAAGTTTCGAACTCCAACTTCCTCAAAAACTCTTATTGTATTCACTGTTTTGACTCTTGGTCGATCTAATTAAAGAAAGAGAGATAGAGAGGTGTACTATATACTCAATTGAATGCTGACACAATTTGGACCTAGCCACTCGAAATAGAATATCATTTTGATTCCAAGATTGAACTCAAAGACCAACTCTGAGTTAGCTTCTCAACTCGTATTATAGCTAAAGACTAAATCTAAGCTCCTCGTAATAATCTAACCAAACCCCCTTGTCTCCCTCTTTATCGACATAGGAAAATGGGTGGTGAGGTTGAGCAACAAGTCTAAGTAAGAAAAATAGAGGAAGAGATAGAAAGATCAATTTTCGTAAAATAATCGCATAAAAATATTAAAAAGAGGTATAATGTATATTTGACATTACTTTTTACAAGACCATGTATCTTAATTTCCCTTATTTTAATAGGTAAACTAGTTATTTAATTATATTTTGGTCTAAAACTTAGTATATGATCAAGTTCAAAAGCCTATACTAAATGTCTAACTCACTTAATGATAGAAATAAAAATATAGTATATTTCACAATTGAAATTTTAAAAAAGAAAACAATTATTTAGCTATAATTTTTAAAATATAGATATTTACTTAAACCAATTTTAAAAAATTGGGCATCCATCTAGTTTTCTCTATTTTATATTTTGAAAAATTTAGGTGGATGACTAATATTTTAAATTTAATTAAGTAGATGTCCACTTTTTAAATTTTATAGCTAAATATCAAAGTATATATAATTTTATACTTGGTAGATAAATATACCTACAATGTACTAGATATATACTTTTTTATATTTAGTATATAAAGTTTTATACTTAGCATATAAGTATATATACCGAACATTTTGATATAACATTTGACAAAGGGATATTTATTTTAATTGGACCCAAAATTTTGTCATATTTTTATATGGCTTTTTTGTTTTTTTTTTTTAATTGAAAACCACTTAAGCCCATTACTTTTAAAGAAGCCCAGTAGCCAAGCCCATTACACTCATCAGTTGTGACACAGGCCACTTTCTATTGCCCCTTACTGGCGCGATCTATTCAAGAAATAAAAACCTACTGGGCAGCCGCTTTCTTAATAGTCTTTCACGAGTTGGTCCAGTGCCACGTCTGTTTCTCCGCGCCAACTGAAGAAGAGCTCCACTTCAAGCTTCAAGCTTCAATCTTCCAGTATTTCTATAATCTGCTCCTCTACGAACTCCTTTGGTTTTTTGTCCTTTAATTTCTTTTTTTAAACAATCTGCATTTGAATCTTTTTAGTAGATTTTGTAGTTTTAACAACCGGACTAATGTTGTGGTCAACTTCTATAATTTTATTTAAGATAGAGGCATGGAAGCGGCGGGAATTGGAGAGATGGTGAACAACGTCATGTGCCTTCTGACTGACCCAGATGGGACTCCCTTAGGATCTGCCATGTACCTTCCTCAAAACGCTGGTCCTTACCAGCTTCAACAAATCGTTAATCAGCTTCTTAATAATGTAAATTAATTTCATTTTGGTTTTTCTCTTTATGTATTTTAACATCATTTATTTTTTTTTTTTTGTAATTTGTTTTGGCTACTGGACTAATTATCTTGTTAAAATTATGAAACTTTACACGTTATTATTGAAATAAACTAGCATTGAAAACAACTTGACCCTGTTTGACCCCTATGGATTAAGATTCTTCCAGCTTACTATATCATTTGCTATCAAGTTTTAGAAGCAATTTTCATGACATTTTTGGAATGGTGCTTCTTGGGTATGATGTATTTATCGGTTAGTATTATGCTACTGTTGCAAATTTTAAGGAAAAATTGAAATGCCCAATTGTGGTTTTCTCTTTTCAGGAAGAGAAGTTACCATATGCATTCTATATATCAGATCAGGAGCTTGTTGTGCCGCTTGGAACATATTTGGAGAAGCACAAAGGTTGGTTGTATAGTGATTAGTTTCGTTAATTGGTTTATTTGTTTTCAATATTGTGAACAAGCTTAAAACATTTTGTGCCTGCTTAATTATTTGATATTAAATCTTCAGTTTCCGTGGAGAAGGTACTGTCTATAGTTTATCAACCTCAAGCTGTTTTCCGCATCCGCCCTGTTAGTCGTTGCTCAGCAACAATTGCTGGTAAGGGAGTTTAAAACTTGTCTTCGCGATATGATAGTGACAAATTCAAAAGTTGCTTAACTACAACATCCGTTATTATTGGGCTTAACTGTTATATGCTTTTTTACAAAAATATAATCACGATCATTTTCTTCGTTATAATCTGTTCCTTTGATGTTACATCTTTGTGGCTTTACCTTTTCTCCTACCTCATGTACCGGAATTTTTGGTACTTTGTATTCTTGTTTAAGTTTTTTATGTGGTTTTGTTATAGACTTATTGTCTACTTACATTGTATATCTGTTAAGTAAGCAAGATGGTTTTAATTCTCGATACTTGAATACTTCTTACCAACATATGCTTACTTTAGAAAATACTATCAAACCTAGGCGGTGTTTATAGTTAGACTCTTAATTGCTTTAGGGACGGGAAAATTTATAGGCTTACCTTATGGCGATCAGTTATTTTTTTAGATAAGAAAGGAAACTTTTATGGGAGATTAAAATTAGAAGTACAAATAACAAAAGAGGATAAGGTATGCTCAAAGACAATAGCTGTAAATATAAAATACAACCAAAACTGAAAAAACAAGCACAAATCTAAATTCCGGTAAACAAAGTGTTTTTCCAACTAAGAGTGATCAAAGAAATAGGAAAATCCTTATGTTTCTTCACCACCGAAGCCAAAAGAGAAGCTAAAACTTGATTTTCTCGCATGATGATAGTAAATCCAGCTCTTTTTCTCTGAAGGCACGATTATTTCTTTCCAGCCAGATCTCAGAAGCTTGCCACCACCACTCAATTCCCTGTTACAGATGCCTTCTTGCTGTTCACAAAACTCTAATAGGCTTCACAATCATTAATCCCTACACCTTTCAGGTAACACCCATGCAAAATCTTAATCTGTGTCTATCAACAATTTACAAACCATAGTGTTTTGGCCACACTACAGTGCAAAAACAGATGATCTAATGTAAACGGATGATCTTTAAACCCACCCGAACAATTATCAATCAACAAATGTCGTGCGCTACCCTGCATTCTCCATTCCACGAATTGACAAAACCATGAATTGACGAACTTTTCTTTTTTACATGCAATTGAGTAGCAAAGCATGGCAGATACTTTTGAAGTCTTTTTTTCAAGATTTGTTTTTCTTTGGTAGAAAACCATGTTTTTTAACTTCTTCCTCCGATTATTGAGGCAGAAGCTAAGTCGAGTTGAATTGTTTTGCCAAGTTTCCGGATTTTGTTTCCCAATTTCACATTCTTATTTGCCTACAAAGAGGTTTTTCATTGTAATTGAGAATGAAGAAAATTAAAAATATATATTATTAAAAAAAAACAATATTTCTACCTTCCTTTCCACTATTCTTTCGACTTTTTGTTCCTTTTTCTATTCTCTCTCTTAACTCTCTTACGTCACTAATGCATTATTTTTTCTTTAAATGTGGAACGCTGATTATTTAGTTGATTACTTGATTCTCTTTATTCTCTTCTTTTGACTTTATTTCTGCAGGTCATACAGAACCTGTACTTTCAGTTGCATTTAGTCCTGATGGCCAACAATTGGCTAGTGGTTCAGGTGATACCACGGTCCGTTTGTGGGATCTTAATACCCAGACACCATTGTATACATGTACAGGTACGGGATATGGGCATTTAATACATTTTTTGTCTCTTAATGTAACTTTGACGTTTAATTCCTCATTTTGTGTCAAATGTTGATGAACTGAAACATGTAAAAAGCGGACACTTATATAATGTGTTTACATATAGTAAATTTTTTCTAACATGGTGCCGATGTGAACTTAAATATTTTCAGGTGGAAATGCTCATCTTTGTCTGCATACTCTCATAATTGCATGTTGCATCTCTTTTGAGAATTTTTTTTTATCTGAATTTTTCTCGCCATAGTTTGTATTCATCCAGTTATATCAGTTGTGGACGGTCATTATGTCTTTATTATTTATGTTGATTATATCCTTGTCTTTCTCAGGACACAAGAATTGGGTTCTTTGTATTGCCTGGTCACCTGATGGTAAGTATCTTGTAAGCGGGAGTATGGCTGGTGAACTTCAATGTTGGGATCCACAGACGGGAAAGCCATTAGGCCCTCCGCTTAAAGTAAAGTCTCTTATCCTTGATTTGAATTTTATCATTCCTTTTCTATTTTTTTTAGTTGCACTTTTCATTTCTATATTAACTGATTTTATTTACTGAATTGGCTAGATTTTGTGCTACCACTTCCCATCATTGTAGTTTTGTCAAAATGGTGGAATTCATATGTATTGCTTATAGTTCTAGACTACTGGTTTATCTTTTAGTTACAGGCCTAATGTAACTTGTACAGTCTCCATGAGACTGATAGCCTGGTTTCTCTTATGTTCTAGGGACACAAAAAATGGATCACTGGTATTGCTTGGGAACCAGTTCACTTGAATGCTCCATGTCGACGATTTGTAAGTGCTAGCAAAGATGGTGATGCACGCATATGGGACATCTCCCTAAAGAGATGTGTTATGTGTCTAACTGGTCATACACTTGCAGTGACTTGTGTCAAATGGGGTGGAGATGGCATGATATATACAGGGTATGATTTTTCAAGTTCTTAAAATATGATGAAAATCGTAGTTAGGCCTTCTCTATATTGTTGAACTATACAAACTTGTGGTTGATTGTGATGCTTTAGGTTTGTGTTACATTATATTGCACTCGATTTGTAATATATGAAGACTTAGAATGATCTTGACCTCATGTAAGCATTAAGATCTCAGACTGAGGTGAGAAAAGGACCATAGGGGATTAAATAATATCATATAAGAGTTCCCTATTGAATGTTTGTTAGATTATCCTTTATGCCATAGTGGCCAATGGTAGCTGCTATTTTGTTTTTTTTTGTGTAAAACCAGTCTATAGCTATTATGTTTTGCAAGCTTTAATATTTCTAAGATCATCATACTAGCTTCAATGAGCTCATAGTTGTAACTCATTTTTTCACCTCAACTGCTGCAGCTCGCAGGATTGCATTATCAAGGTCTGGGAAACCTCGCAAGGGAAGCTAATTCGTGAATTGAGGGTAATTACATAATGAACTGTGGTTTTCTAAGCTTCTGTTTCAAACTTCAGTTTTGCAGTTTTGGGTCAAATTTGCCAATTGCTTCGGTAAATCTATTAAAAAGAAAAAAGACAAATAAAATAAGAGAAGGAAAAAGAGGGAGAGAGTGCAATAGTAACTTAAGATGCATTGAGTACCAGGAAAAAAAATTGAATTACATTTTCCTATCTTTTCTGTTTACATTCTGATAGTACTTACTGATTTAGAATTAATTATATTTTATGGGCTTTATGTGATGATTCATGTATTCTTTGTAAAGAAACTAAAGAGCCATCTTTAGTTTTCGAATAGTTAGCACTGAGTTTAAATTATCTTTATTTTCTTTTTCGGCTTCTCTCTCGTTTTTTTTTATTTTTTTATTTTCTGGCTTCATGTTCACTTTGTTTATGTGATATTAATTCAAGGGCCACGGGCATTGGGTTAATTCTCTTGCATTGAGCACTGAATATGTTCTACGAACAGGAGCTTTTGATCACACTAGTAAACAGTATTCATCTCCTGAGGAAATGAAGAAGGTAAATTTTTTCTTTGTTTGATTCGATACTTTTTCTTCTTCTATGGCCTTCTGAATTCTGTTTTCCTCCGTATTTTATCCTTGTTTGTAACAAAGTATTTAAGTTATTTCAATTCTGAGGTCCTTCCTATCTGTAACTTCTTTTGCCAATGAGATGTTTTAGTAACCCTCATTTGTTTTTCTATTTGGTTATTTGGATTTTTGTTTATTTATTGTTTTATGCTCATCCGAATTGAATCTATTTTATGCTCTATGAAAATTTTGTCTCTTTTGTGCCCCATCAGAATGAAATCTACTTCTGGTTGACTTCATATATGCAAAATTACATGTTTTGTTTTAGTTGATGGCTCTGTTACATTAGTCATTCAGTCTTCCTTTTAACCGAATAGTGAATAAAGTGACCTTTTTTTTTGGGACGAAGGAGCTTGTCAACAATTTTTGTAGATTTTGTTAATGTTCCAATTGCTAGACCATTTTGTGAATATCTTCAGAAAGAAACATGAA
This sequence comes from Parasponia andersonii, assembly GCA_002914805.1. NCBI lineage: Eukaryota > Viridiplantae > Streptophyta > Magnoliopsida > Rosales > Cannabaceae > Trema > Trema andersonii. The sequence goes on from JXTB01000026.1 coordinate 1,641,040, forward strand.
AAAAGAAAAGTTTTGGACACAATAAATGCCGCTTGGTGGAGTGGTTACTGTCAACATCTAAAGCCTGTTTGTCTCAGCTAGAATCTCCCATAATCCTGCTTTCCGTTGAGTTTTCGCTTATCTATTTTAAGTACGTTTAGGTATAATACATATATGCGATGATAATCTATTATCAATTTATCGCATGTAATATGTTGCTCGTTTAGGCCTTATAGTTCTACTTTTCACACGTTTTCTATATGATGTTGGAAAAAAAGGATTTTTTTTGTTTTTTTTTTTGTGCAGTTTTGATACCGTGCTTTTTTTTTTTTTGTTGCCCTTTTTTCCAGTTTCCTATATGTCTCTATGGAAATTGCTTGTTCTTGGTCCCTTTAGTAGAAAATCATTCAGAAGAGTACTACAAAATGAATTTATTGGATTTCCTGCTTCCTTCACTATTTTTTGTTGAGGAATTAATTGTTTTGAGTTTATCTGTGTAGGCTGCTTTGGCAAGGTACAATACAATGAAAGGCAATGCTCCTGAAAGATTGGTTTCTGGATCTGATGATTTTACAATGTTTTTATGGGAACCTTTTGTCAGCAAGCACCCAAAAACTCGTTTGACAGGTCATCAACAGGTACGACTTATTTTCCTTAGCATCATTGTCGTTATTTTTTTCGGGTACCAAGTAATGCGTTACTTTGGTGTTGCTATTATTATCATGGTTGTTATGGGAGCTCGAGACAATGTTACATTGGTTATCTCATTGTTTTTAGCATTGAACATAAGATCTAGAGAGAAACTAGTCTAGCGTAACAACTCTTTAGTTTTCTGATAGGAATCTGGTCCTATAAAATGAGCAGTCGGGAAGAAATAACAAAAGAGAATAGAAATAATTAGGACTTTCTTTATTGCACAGTTGGAAAATACATGTAATTGGGCATTCAAGAGGTCCAAACTCTCCCACAAATAAGCCCAGTATTCACTCACAACATATCAAAACTGAACTGAACTTATACCAACCCTTCCAATACTATTTGTAAGCACCCACTTACCTAGCTAATCAAGAATACAGCTAACTAACTAACCTCCCTCCATAACCACCTATTCTAACTAAGTAACAAACTCTAACTAAACCAGCAGATAATTGGGTACTTATCATTTTCTTATAAATCAATTTTGTTGGATTTCTTTCTGCTTCCCTTTGAGTCTCTACTTCTCTGCTATCTTCATGTTAACTTGGGAAAGAGTTTGTCTGGCTATTGATACACACTGATGCTTTCTCCAACTCTCTTATTCTTTCTGTTTCTTCTCTATCTTTGCTTCGCTCTTCTTCATGCTTTCTCCAACTATCTTTTTCTCTGTCTCTATCTTAGTCTCTCTTTCTGATTTTATCTTTGCCTCTCTCCTCTTCATCTCTTTTGATATCTTGAAGAACAAGGCTAGAATCTCGTCTAACATTTAAGAGGTTCTCTTATTTCCCCTCTTCTTTGCCAAAATTATTGCTGCTTCTCTGCAGGAAGCAACTTGTCTTGCTTTTATGTAACATTTTTCTTTTTGTTTCTACTTGAGGCAACTTGTCTGGCATTTAAGCGTTTTTTATATATACGTATATGTACATGTTATATTCATATCTATACGTACGCACAAATATAGATGTGTTTATTAATCTTTGTACTGTTGATGTTCTCTTTGAATTAATTTTACCTGTCACGAGATACCAAATCATTAATGAAAGGTCATGGCTTATGAGAGTTGACTCTGGCTCTAACCCAGTGTGATTAATATTACTAGCATAAATCCTCATTTTCAATTGCTTTACCTTTACTGGCCAGCTCATTGCATGATATAAGTATCCCTTTTACACTTCCTGTTCTGAATTTCATAGTGATTACTAAGGATTATGTAATTGAGGTCCTTATGTTCATGACAAGATGATCCTTGAAAACATAATTTGTAAACATGCGAAGATTCTGTTTCAAGTTTAAGAAATAATTGTTTCTTGCTAACAGCTCGTAAACCATGTTTGTTTTTCTCCTGATGGGCAATGGCTGGCGAGTGCATCATTCGATAAATCTGTCAAGTTATGGAATGGTATTACTGGAAAATTTGTGGCTGCTTTTAGGGGACATGTTGGCGCTGTTTACCAGATCAGGTATGTGTCGGTTTAATTTCTGTTGCTCAATTTGTTTATTTTCTTTTTCCATGGCTTACCATTACACCTCATGTTACCTCACAGCTGGTCAGCTGATAGTAGGCTTCTGTTAAGTGGCAGCAAAGACTCTACACTCAAGGTAACTTTGAGAAAATTTTAAGATCTTCTGGTAGTAAAGTTTACCTTCTTCCATATTGATGTTTTAATAAAATTCTATTTCAATTTAAACAACCAAAAAAGAAATTCCATATAGCTGTTGAAACCGATATTGAAATACCACATGGAAGTTGATCTAGATGGATAAAAAAAATAATTTATAATAGCATAAA
>JXTB01000026.1:1643549-1666441 GCA_002914805.1 Parasponia andersonii
GAGAAGGTAGCTTCCGGTGGTAAGGATAGAATGCTGAAGTTATGGATGGGATAAGTTAAATCAAGTGATGTAACGATTGACATACTGGATGATGTGATAAGAACATGGTTTGTTCTTCCAGATTCGAAGTATTCTTTTTAGGCTTTCAGGCTTCAACGTATCAATTTGTGGAAAGAAACGAGTAAATCTAAGTTGGGGGTCAAGTATTCATTCTCAGACGGAAACAAGTGTGTAGCTGTGAGACTGTCCGAGGAAGAGAATGTAAGCTGTTTTATGTGTGTAGTTTTTTTTTTTTTTTTTGGGAATGTTTTTCCTTTTCTTCTCTTCTGAAGTATGGTACATAGGTGAAAGGGAACCCATGAAATTTCACTTTCAGTCTTGACGATAAGAATTTGTTCTAGCGTCACCATAGTTAAACCAAATTCCGGGCAAGAAAAATGTTCAAACAAACTAAACTTATTTTGGGAATGATAAACTCACTCCCTTAATTTAGTGATATTACACTTGAATTTTTGTTTCAAATGATTTGCTCTTGGAATTGTGGGCTTTACTTATTAATCGAGTAAAACTATTGATAACTTATTCTTTACTCAAACGTAGTCCTAACCCAACATTACTGATGTCTATTATCGCTAAAAGTTTTGAGGGCACTCTTTATCATCCGTATTTGATGTTTGTAATTGTCAATGGAATGAATTTAAATAGGAACTCATATTGAAGAATAAGAGTACCACAATTTTTTTCTCTCTTAATGTGGCTAATAATTAACAAACATCTCCAACATCGAAATAAATGTGTTGTTTTTCTAGCATTTAAGTTGTGCCAGAGATAAGAAAACTTTTGGACCAATATAATGTACCGATTAATTTAATTGTTCGTCCAATATGATAACTATTAATTTCCTAGATGTAAAAAAAAAATTTTGGACCAATGTGATACTAGATGTAAAAATCAACTTCACTTAGACAGTATTATTCAGTCTTGAATACAATAAATGAAAATAAAAATAACAAATAACAAATAAAAATAACAAATAAAATGTTTTGAGAACGAAATAAAAATACATGTCGCTTGCATCAAGACATACATTTTCTTTCTATAGAACATTTTGTAACTAAATTCATTTTCACTTCCAATTCGGTAGCATTAGTACTAGAATGATGTGGGATTCAATGTATCCAGAAAAGCATTAGGGAAAATGGAAGTCAAAATTGTATGTCATTGTTCAATACTTCTTTTAGGTGGCATCTAGTTCTATTGATGAAATAGTCATGGATGGGTTGTGGTTACGAGAACGAGTTCTATTGATGAAATATATATAGAATGCTAGTGGTTATGAGAACGAAAGGAATTATGGTTATATTGATGCAATAGAAATGAAATAGTAATGATAACGAGAACGGAATGAAGCGAAGAATAGAATGAAAAAGAAAAATAATTGTTTGCTTAAAACTTTGGAATCATATTCTTTGTGTTCAAAATTCCCGCTTTATCATCGAAACTATCAAGGCCAACACCGCATTTTGCTCTATGGTTAGTGTTAATTGTCTTCATTTTGCAGCTTGATGGTTCATTTTTCTCTGTTGTGCCTATTTTTCTCCAAGTCTAGTTGATACCTACCGCTTATACTTTATTTATTTAAATTTTAGACATTTTTCCGCTGATGTTTTATGAAAAAAAAAAAAGGTCAAATTGTGATAGGTATTTTTGTGAGGTCTAGCATATGCAACGTACCACGTAAATTTATTTACATGAACTTAAACTACTTTTTTTTTAAAAAAAAAAATCAGTTTAATACAAAAATCATCACTAATAAATGATAATAGTAAACATTTGATTATACAATTGTATTCAAATGATGCCAAAATTGGGGAAAATATTGGGCAAAAGATACAAATAATGTGCATGCAAATTCATAAGGGACAAAATTAGAACTTCAATAGAGAAATTTCTTTCACTCTTTGAAATCAACTTCCACCGCTAAGTTAGCATTTTTGATGCATATGATGATAAATCTTCTGTTAGAGAGTGATCTTTAACAATATAAATTCTTCAATATATGGATTTTAGAAAGTTTATCTTAAAGAAAACCACAAAATCCTATAAGAGAAACATCTAAAATGAGTCATAAATATAAATCTACTTGAGCAAAGACTTTCGTACAAATGAAAAAAATTATTTGAATAAACACATAATTAATCCTTAAGATCGAGTTTGAATCTTTCATAATTAACTCATGTAGCTAGGCCATATTCATTGCATATTGTCCACACATAAACTTAACGGAATAGGTCTACGTTGCATAGTCATTGAAAAGAGCACATTGATATACTTTATCAGTTTATAATCAATTTTCTTGTATCAAAAAAAAGTTTATAATCAATTTCATGTTTGTCATTGTAATACTATTATCATTCTAAAATAAATTTCATGTTATAATATTCAATAACAATTTCACATAGTTGATCCATATTTGGCCAAAAAAAAAAAAAAAAACCAACAATCAGATAAAATCATAATATATATCATAAAAAAAACTATTCTAGTAAAACATTTTTCTTTCAATAAATAGTCCTATTTGTTAAAACTATACTTTCACTGAAAAAAGATCATATTCTTTAACAATATGAATTTATTAACGTAACAATATGCATGGAATTTTAACTTTGAAGCTCCAGTTAATGCTCAAAAACTTAATGAGTATAAGCTTATTAATTTAAAATTGAAATTGTTTAACGAGAGTCTGAATGGAAAAATATAACAACTTACGGTTTTTTTTAAAAAGACACTTGTAGAATTTCCAAATTATCTCCAATAAAAAAAAAAAAAATCAATTATGAGCTCGTTTGCCTTATCTCGCACACCCTTACCTTTAGTATAGTTCTTCGAACTTCATGTATTAAAAATATAAAAAGATGTAACATATTTAAAGTTTAAAAATTATTCCATCTTAATTCCCTACACATTCTTTTTACATAAAAAATAGGGTGGTCACCCGTAACTTGTTTCTTCATCCACAATAAACTACACGTTTTCTTCATAATTGAAATCTTCTTTTAAATTGTGGAGGCGCATATTCAAATCACACACGGCTGAAATTTTCTGCTGGACATTGACACATAAAAGACATTGCCTAATATATTATTGATGACAGGTGGTAAAGCGAGTCTATAAGCCATAAAATTGAATAGTATCTAAGATGGCCAATAAATTGAGGAGCACTAGATAGTTTACTTCAATTCTCAATTTCATTACTCCTTCTCGGGTGACACTTTTAAAAACAATTGAAATGATCTCGAGCTTGGAGTTCTTATTTCTTCATTAAAAAATCTAGGTTGTATTTGGTTGGCAACTTTGTCAACCAAAAGTCTGTCTTTCCTTGTGTGATTTTATCAATTAAGTACTTTGTGAAGAAAATGAGATTAAGACATCATTCCCTAATTTTGCAATTTATTACAGCCACCTAAAATGCTTAAAAGCTTCTATTAATTCTATAATACTTTTAACATATTAAGAATGACGCATGACTCGTTTCTATATTTAGCAACCAAGACTAATAAATATTTGTATACATAATTCTATAACCACACGTTCAACAAAAATATATTAGAAAGAACTACCCTATGGCGTTTTAAATTACCAAAAAAATAGAATGGTATAAAATCCGTGGAGCGTCTTAGCAAGTTAACATGGATTGCTCCCTTGATTCCTATTGGGGGGAGGAAACATCTATAGCTCCAAAGTTTAATTGGAAAACTTACATCGACGCCTCTATTTTATGTTAAAATTACAATAACATTTTGGATTGAAAATATTTACACCAACACCTCTAAAATTAAAAAAAAAAAGCAAAGACACTCTCGTTTGGTTAGTTTTGACTCCTAAATTTTCATTTAATTCAAAATAGCCTCGAGTTTAAGTATTATACAATTAAAGTTATGAAGTTTTGATTCTGCAAAATAATACTTTGAAATTAAGAATTTTTGAAAATTGATATCTTAAATTGACATTTTGAATAACTTTCATAAGTAAAAAATAACAATATCGTCAAAATTAATGAGAAGAATAAGGACTAATCTAGTTTAAATGAAGAATATTACTGTCTTTATGTTACTAGATTGTTCAAAAAATCAGTGCATGTATCAATTTTGCAAATTATCTCAAGTATTATTTTATAGAGTCCAAACTTTAAGGTTTAAATTACATTACACCCAAATTTCAGGATATTTTTTCTAGTTCATATTTTACTTTTGCTATAATACACTATACATGATTAAAAAAAAGTAACAAGTAGAATTTTATTGATTTTTTCATTCTTTTTTACTAAATCATTACAATTATTCTTGAGGCATTATCAATTTTAACTATTTTTTAAAGCGTGTGAGTAGAAAAAAAAAAGGGAAAAACTATATAAATAAGAATAATATCACTTTTATATCTTGTATTTTAATATATTATTTAAATTATATCTTGTGTTTTGATTATTATTAACATTGGTCTTTAAATTTAATATTTATTATAAATTTATACCTTAATACTAATTTAGAGTAGTTAATTTACCAAGATGATTTATTAAACTTATTTTCAGATTAGTTTTTATACAATTTATTTTTAATTTTTTAAACGGCAAAGTTTTTATATAGTTTATTTTTAATTTTTAAAACAATATTATAGTAAATTAATTATTCTAAATTCGTATTAGGGCATAAATTTATAACAAATTTTAAATTTAAGGAACAATATTGATAATAGTCAAAATATAAAGTATAATTTGAGCGGGTCAAAATACTTCTTATAAATAATTGGCAAAACTATGACTTATTTCATAATTACCTTCGACTCAAGAGCCTAGTCGAAAAAGACAAGTCTCAAAATGGCCAGGATTGATGATAAAAAATTTTCGATCCTAATCAAATAGAGGCGGAGTCCCAGATAAAATTGATACATATCGGAGGAGAATGTATTTAAGGGTCGGTTGTGGAATAAAATATTCAAAAAATGACAATGAGGCGGCTTTAGTTCTAATCGTTGAATACACTTATGGAGAGCCTTAAATCTAAATACGCCATTACTTTCCAAAGAAGTACAATGGTAGTTTTAACGTAAAGCAGTTTTTGTGTGTGATTATCCCATTTTTCATTTTATAAAAGATGTTAAAAGTTTGAATTGTGATCGCCGTCGCGCGTTCTGAACCTGGAAGATGTGGATGCGCAAGCCCCAAACCACTCTTTCCTTGCTCGTAGCCACCGGCCTCACTTGCCATGCTTTAAACCCTCGTTTTCCTTCATTTTCTCACGATTCTTCGGACTTTCCCGAGAAAATCCGTGCCGCACTTGATGGCGTCTTTCGCTCCTCTCGTGCCATCTCTACGGTTCGTTTCTCTTCTTTCATCTCCTACTTCTACTGTCTATACTCTCGTCTTGTTCAACAAATTTGCTTGTTTATGTTTGCAGATCACTCTCACTGCCCTCGACTACAACTTCTCTATGCGAGGACTCCCAGCTGACTCTGATGAGTACCGTCGGAAATTATCCGAGGTTAGCTACTAATCGTTTCATCTACCGAGAAAATGTTTGGATTGTATCAGGCTTAGAATTTTGACTCTTAATGTTGCTGGCATCAAATTAAGCTAATGGAGCTTCATGTCTTCTGTACTGCTGTTACATTAATATCTTTAGGTGAGATATTATATGGTCTGATTCAGGTTCTAGTATCTTTGATTTTTTGAGTTGAGAGCAATTTTAGAGTATTTGTTCTGTCTTTTGGATTTTATTTAGGTTTTTCAGTCCTTTTTTTTTTTCAATCACAAAATGGAGAAAACGGAAAAGACAGCTTTATTTATGATTAATAAGGTAATTCACAATACAAAGAACGGAACAAGATGTCATCTTATAGTTATAGCCAAAACAAACCAAGATAACATATAGAATTATACCAAAACACTACAAAGGCCAATTCCGACTTAGCTGAATTGTTAACGCGGGTAACTTGGTAACTGCCAAGTAGGAGGCGTCTATGAATAGCCTTTTTAGTTTGCAACAACATTCGCAACTTGCTGCTTTAGAATGATAGATATTGGAAATCTCAAACTTATCCGATAAGAATTCAGCACTTCTTGGAAATGACCGGGAAAAAATTAATTTCATTTGATAAAAGCGACCACAATTTGCTGCAACCGTTCAGTGGAGAAGCAGTTTAGCTGTTTCTTGGGTTTAATTGTGAGATATTAATTCTTGGATCTTTCAGGAAAATTGTTATGATGAAGATTTTTGCAGGACAGAGCAAAGTTTTGTAGTCTTTAAGGTCATTCGGTGAAGGAGTTCGAGGATTTTCGATGTCTTTTTGAGTTTTTTTTTTTTTTTATTTTTTTTATACAAAATGAAATCATAATTGATTTGATTGATAAAAGGTTACAAGAGAGGGGATGAGGTGTCCACCAAAAATGAAATTCCAAAATAGATCTCCAGTCTTTTTTAAAGACTCTTAGGAATTGGCAATTTGTTGTGTTATGATTTTGTTAGTCCTTGCACCTTACGTGGATATGTGGTCCTTGGATTGTGTTTTTCTTCATTAATATGTTTCTATGTTTCTTCTATAGAAAAAGAAAAGAACATTTCTTCTAAAAATCAACAGGATTTAGGTATCATGGGAACTGTTTTCTTGATTGGTTATTAAAGCACTACTTTTGCTGCGGTATCGAGTTTCTATGGTACAGAGATGCATAACCTGCTGACTAGACTTTCTCAAATCTCTCTGCACTTTTCTAAACAGAAGCTTTATTAAAATTAAAAAAAGGAATGAAATACAAAAAAATGGTGGATAATTTCACTGCAAATATTAGGAGTTAATACAATAAAGAAAAAGATAAGAGAAAACAATCTGCAGAATGTAGTACTGCTCCAAACTAAAGGTCAGATCGTTTTTGTGGTATTTACAAAGTGTTACCTTTGTTTTAATCTTTCAATCGACTTTCTTAAATACATTACTCAATTGTATGGAATTTGTTGTATTCTTTGATAATTTTTAAGGATGGAGTACTTTTGCACATTTTAACATACTCCATTTGTGGCACATAGGTTCACTTGCGCTCGGCTGAGAGAATTCTGAAACTATGTGATGCCAATAAAGGCTTCTATGTGAAAGCTGGTCAGTTTGTTGCTGCATTGCGGCAAGTTCCGAAAGAATACTCATCGACTCTTTCTGCATTACAAGATCAGGTTGGAATAGTTTTTTGTCTGTTTAAATTTAACGTAGTTTTCAATTGTATATGTCCTTATGGAGGCAGAAAAGGATGAAAGTGTGTCTCACATCTCTTATCTGTTTCCTGATGTCTGTAGGCAGTACCTTACCATTTTAAAGCTATCAAAGAAGTACTGATTCGCAATCTCGGACAAGATTTGTCAGATATGTAAGATATCTTCAAAACTTGCTAGATGAGCTCTTTTTTCCTTTTAGAAAGTTCGGCATTTCAGCAATCATTTACATATTACACATGGGCCACTAATTTCCTTGTTTATATAGCAAGGAATAAAAAGGGGAGAGAGTGGCGAGGAAGAAGAAGAAAGAAGAGATAAGATAAAAGTGAACTCAACATTTTTTGTCTTATTTCCATGCTTTTTCTATAAAAGTGAAAAGGAAAACTCAAAATATCTAAAGCCAAGTATGCAAATTTAGAAGATCATATTCACGAATAAGGATAGACAACAAAAATAGCAAGGAAGACCTAAAAGAGAAAAAGAAATGTCATCTTTCCCACCCTGCTTTCCTGGTGGGAAGATGCTACCCCATGGAGGAAAGCGTGGGAAGTGCCAAGGTGATAGAGTTCGATGAAAAAATCAGGGGATAAGATTCAATTTGTCTAGGAAATATTGTTAGATGAGCTTTTATTTTTTGAAAAAATCTCATTACAGTTGAGAAATTACGATTTTTTATTTTGGGAAAAAGATTTCAACAGAAGCAGAAAAGTGAAAGTTAGTTCCCTCAAAAAATAAAAAATAGAAAATAAAAAAAAGAATGAAAGTTATGGCCAAAAGGATAATGTAAATAGGTTGGCAAGGAGAAAGATCAAGATCAACTACTTGAGTGAAAAAAAAAAAAATCTTGATAAATGACTTCTTTGAAAAAAAAGGAACTTAAGAAGAAAAAAAAATTAGAGAAGTTTGGATGTTGTCCCTATGAGCAAATTAAGGAATTCTTGAGAAAGGGTTTGAATTCTTAAGATTCTTAGCTACAAGACACCAAAGCAAATCATTCTACCTTTATTATGGTGGAAATAGTGAAGGTGGTGCTAAAAACTTCCGAAGTGTCTTTGATATGTAATAAATGAACTTGACATCCCTATTAAAAATACTTTAATAATAATTATTATAAAAAACAAACTGAACTTGACATCACTATCAAATGAAATGGAGAAGTTAACCACATCTCTTTTTAGATACTAAGCAAAATGTGAGCATCAATAGTTTGTAAATTCTACTTTATTTACAAGAAAAACAAAATCAAGCTCTTAGTTGTTCTTAGTAACCTGAGAATATCCTTTCTCAAAAGTTAATAGATGCATGTGGAATAATAAAGGAGCTTACAACCTGTTGTTTGCACTCTTTAGCATTTTATTTTTATGCAAAAATTTCTCTTGATAGCTTGGTTAGCTAACAAAAATGGCATTATGATACAATCCAATCTATAGCACTCTTAATGGCTGCATATGGATACCTAACCTTGGTTAGGATTATGGTTTTAGGGTTTAGGGTTATGGGTTTATCTATATGAACATGACCTGCTAAACCCCAATGTGTAACTCCTAGACAATGAAATCAGTTCCTTCAAAGGTGGGTGAAATGAGTTTTAAAAACTTGGATATAAGTGCGTAGCTATGAAAAATTAACAAACAAGTATGAAGTAAATAAAGGATTAGTAAAGATGGAGGGACTGTACTCTGAGGTTCATAGCTCACCAACTTGAGACATTGACTGTAACAATTAATTTTTGGTATCAATAATACTGCATACACCAATTGATTTATTTTAGGAATGAATTACACCTTGACAGAGATGTAAGGGATAAAATTTGAAATTTTATTTCTGGTAGCAAGAAGCCTGCAAAAGGAAAGTAATTAGAGCACTTGACCTACGCTAGTTACAGTAGTTGATAGCTATCTATAATCCTTTAAAATAAGGCCCTAGATGAGCTGTACAGAAAGTCAGCTGCTATACAAGAAAATGAACTAAAAAATATGCAGATTTAAAAGCCATTATGCCATGACTTTTGGATTTTTGTCATCCTCAGATTTTTGTCCCTTGAGGAAAACCCAATTGCTGCTGCATCTATTGCTCAAGTGCATCGTGCAGTTTTGAAGGGTGGTCAAGAAGTAGCAATTAAGGTTGGTCAGTGAAATAAGGTTACTTTCACACTTTCACTGTGCTTTTTATTATTATTGTCTATGTTTTCTCTTTCAAGTTAGCTTATCTTCAAATCTTCTCTTTCAAGTTAGCTTATCTTCGAATCTTCTCTTTCTCTAATCTCTACCATGCCAGTCTTGTGCTGCGATTACGCTAATTAACTTTCAGGTGAAAAAGAAGTATTGTTTCTATGCTTCTTTAACACCATTTGAATTGTCCTAAAAATCTCCAGAAGTTATTTTGTTTGTCCTTGCTTTTTTGTAAGTTTTGTGCCATAATTATCATAGGATTTTTTTCCCTTGTTTTATTGGTCCTCGGTATCTCTCATGGTCTACTCCTGTACGTAGGATAATCACCTTGTGATTGGGACTCAAACTACGACCACTTTCCAGTTTGCATCGGACAATCTGCTGTGACTGCAGAATTGTTACTTTTCTTTTTAATCCACAATTATAACAGTTAGTTTCTTTCTCTAGCAACAGAAAATGTATGGATGATTTATGATTTGCATCTGTGAAGCTGCCTTTTTGTTCACTTTGTTGTGGATATCAAGTTAACGATGATGGCTGGTATAACTATTCACTGCTATCAACTTTCCTGCTTGTGATCATAGGATAGTCGCTTGATTCCATCAGTTTTTTCTTTTTGTTTTTGGTGCATATGATGATGGTAACTGGTCAATGTTGTACAACTAGATAATAGCCTTATTTTGAGTTGGTTTAGAAATCTCTATTCTGTATTCACAATACCTTCAAGGGGGGGAAAGGGTGAAGATACCTCTTTTATTTTCTACTTCTAAGACTCTTTCGTGGGGTGTTTGTTTAATGTTATCCTACTCACTAAATAAGGATTGATACATGTGCATAACTAATGAGTTAGTGATTTTTTACTAGGAGAGCAGGTCCAGTACGCTGGGTTGCAGCAGCAGTTGAAAATAGACACAAAAATCATGTCTTTCCTTTCAAAATCTATTGCATGGGTACACACTCTACATACTGACAACTCATAACTTATGCTTATTGCTTATCACTTCCATTGTCTTTTATTTTAAGTCATGCTTATTATCTCCAATAATTGGAACATTTTATTGTGGTTTGGGAAGCTGAATTTGTTCTTGTACTATAGTTGAGATTTTGAAGAACTGTGCAGTTGTTGACATATCAGGAGGCCTTCAAGAAATCTGTAAAAATTAGTTACCTCTTTGTAAACAACTGTAACCATATTTCCCGCCATTAGTTTTATTGTTCTATATATGGCATGGCTCTTTAATTGCTGCATTATTCTCTTATCTAATTTACCATTTCTTTTTCTTGATGTGTGTCTGTTTTTCCTTTTCCTTAAAAAAACTTAATTAATTAAAGATATTTGTTTTTAATATAATCCCTTCGTATTCAGTTTTTCCCAGAATACAGATTTGAGTGGTTGGTCTCTGAATTTGTGGAAGACATAGTTGTGGAACTTGGTAAGCTATGAAAATGTAATTGTTTATTCACATATCAGTTTTCTTTTATGGTGATGAATTTCCAAAATTCTCATCTTATTTGGTTGGTCTCTTATTAGATTATATACTTTAGATCATGGGATATAGGAAACAAGTTTTAAAAAATTAAAATGAAAATATCAGTAGTATCTGTATCAAACATGAAACAATCAATTTTCTTTGCCCTATTCTTGTTGACCTTTTTTTCAGTTCAGCTACAAGCTTCGTCTTTTTTGCTTTGTTTACATATCCATTGAATGCTTGTTAGATTATTATTATTATTTTCTAGCTGTCCGTTGCTCAGCCCGCGAATAGTGTTTCCGCTCCCTTCTTAATTTAATGAACTCGATTTGCTGCTCTTGTTAGCAACTCTTCGGTCATATGTTAAACTTTCCACCTTTCTGCTTCTGCAATTGGGAATAGGTCTGAGGTCAACTGTACAATAATCAGTTGAAACTGCTTGGTCAACGCTCATCCCTTGTTTAACGAATTGCTTTCTGGGGTGTAAAATCTTTCCTTTTTTTTTTTTTTTTGAAGTATTCTGTTTCTCTTGAAGTTAACTATTCCTCTTTTTGTCTATTTATTTATTTCTCTTTTTTGGGAAGGTTTGGGGAGGTGGGGGGAGTGTGGTTTGTTTATGTATTGGTCAAGCGCTTTATATATGATATACCTACGTGATTTTTAAGGAGGAGAGAACAAAGAAGTTACAATTAAATTATTTCAAATAATTTTATAAATCGGTCAATGACATTTTTACATTAACATTAAATTATGTTTAATGCAGATTTGTCTTATATTATAAAAAAGGTGTAGTCAATTGCTGTTCAATTGCTTAGCACGTAATAATAAATTTACTAATAAATTGTAATGATGAATTTGATAAATGTTAGGATTAAGTATTAGTAAATTTTTTCTTTATTCTTTTTTGTCAAATGAATGGACATTGCCTTCATTAACCATTGCAATTAGTTTTTTCATCACTGATATTAGCTTATAACTGGTAAAGAGTTGTGCACCTTATTGTGTGTACGCTGATGCTTATATGATGTGTTTAAATTATATGAGTTTTGGGAAATTTTGATGTCTTTATTCTGTGTTTTATTTGAATATCATCATCTGATAACTAAGATTATTGGGACCATACTGTTTTATCTCTTTGATGCTTCCACAGACTTCATTCAAGAGGCTAGAAAATCTGAGAGAACTGCCAATAACTTTAAAAACAACAAAATGGTCAAGGTTCCTCATGTATTTTGGGTATGACCCTTGGGGTTTTATTGTAAATTTTATATAACTATTGATCATTTTACCTTCAATTTCATACATTTCCTATTCTAAAAGTATATCTATTAAAGCATTTGGCTGGACATAATATGTGTCCAGGACTTGACAACCAATCAGGTTCTGACTATGCAATTCTGCAGGGGACAGAAGGTATAACTTGTTAACCTGCTTTTTGTGGTATACTATCCTATACTTGACTCAGTGTTAGAAATTCCTTAATGCTACATGGACGGTTACACTTCTTGTTCTAAACGACCTGAAATCTTCTACACAGTAATGGCATCTTCTACTTATTGTTGTGAGATCTTATGCTGAGATAGCTTCTGCTTTTAGTGAAGATAAACGGATCTAGTTTGTTCTAGCAGTTAAAGGGGCCAAGTTGTCAGCAAGGACTTTAACTATTTTAAACTGGAAATTGCTTCTGGTTTGTATCTTTCAATAATGATTTAAATTAGAGTGAAAAATATAAAATAATAAGATTGACTGGGAGATAGTGTTGATAAATAGTTATTCTATGTTATTAAAACATGATTTATGATATGATTTATGATAATTAATTAGCTATTTTATTAAAACATGAAATATGATATAGTATAAAGAAATAATTTGAGTCAATCAGTTTACTTAAATTAAATATCTAATTATTATTTCTACATATGTAGATATATTTATGTATAACATAGAGGAAAAGAAATTGTAGCATAAAGTGAGGTAAACTATAAAATAGTTAATTAGACTTTTATTTAAAATTAGGTTAAATTAATTGATCAGCATATTTTAGGAGAACTAAACCAGACATGATTGTGGATGGATTTGTGTATAGAATTATGTGTACAAAATTACGGACCTTTTGTTTTCAGATTTGCGTGTGGGTCGTCTCTCATAATGATCTATTTACTTCTCGTCCTTCTTTCTATTATTTTCATTTTAATATTATATGTTTGTTTCTTATAAAACGAAAAGGAAAAAAAAAAAAAAAAAGAATTTAAGCTTATATAAAAGCAATCAATATGCATGTAGACTACTTTTCCTAGAAACCGGACTTTTGACTCCAAATTTAGGAAATCTACACAAAATCCACAGTTACTCATGGGTAGAAAAAAAGAAAGAAAGAAAGAAAAGTAGGCCCTTCACTAAAGGTCTTATTATTGAAAACTCTGATGGTCAAAACTTGGATAACTTGACTAAAGTAGAAGCTGCTACTTGCTAACAAAAAGACAGAAAATAAGATGTTAACTAGGTAACATAATAGGGACTGCAAACATATTTAGTTTGAATCTTGACCATACATATTATTTTTAACTCAAACTTCTGGTTTGCTTTTCCTTGATCTCTCTGCTGTGTCATTTATCCCTCGTGCCTTTTCAGTTATATGGTTATACTTTTGGCTTCTGATTTCTTTGTGCGACTATTAAGATTTTTTAGTTATATTTTAGGTTGATGACGTGGTATATATGAAGAAACAGGGAATTGATCCAATCAAGGTTGGTTCTTGAGTTACTTTTTGTTGTTTTCTTGTACTGTAAACTTATAACAAAATGAATTCTGCTGTTGATGCGTTCTTTCAATGTCAATAAGCTGAACAGATTTGAACAGAAATGTTGGCTGCATGAAACATTATGATGTTTGAGCTTGGCCCTATATAGGTGATGCTGTCGGTCTTTGGCATTTCTAGACTAACTTTGTACTGATTTAAAATCTTCATGAAAATAAGTCCCCCGCAGTGTTTTAATGGTAAGCATGGCAGCAATAAGTAATTGTAATTTTGAGCAAATAGTTAGTTAATTTTAAGACTAACAGGATGGGAGAAAGTATGGTTGAGTGGGCTTGACGAGAATAGTTGATAAGACATCCAAGCTGTCCATGAGTATGTCATTTTTAATCTTCAGTTTAATTTTTATTTTATTTTTTATCTTGCCTGTATTAGTCAACATATCTCATTGCAACTTTAATGGTTAAAAACTAAAGGTCCATCAATGGCACAAAAATGGCAGATTCGGGCAGTCTTAGATCTTCTGAAGTTTCCAACTTATTTGATAAATTCTCAATGTTAAAACACTCCTTTTACTTATCAGTATAAATAAGTATGGTGAAGCTAATCTTTCTTAAGTTAGATGTGCTTTGTTATTTGTTTAGGTGGCAAAAGTAGTGGTGGAAATCTTTGCTGAGATGATTTTCGTCCATGGTTTTGTGCATGGTGATCCGCACCCTGGTAATATACTAGTTTGTCCGGAAGGTCGCCATGGGTTTTCTGTGGGTATGTCCCATTAATTATATAACATTTAGAAGACCGTATTCTTGATGGTAATGCTTGTAATTCTTGTTGGCCTTATGATCCCTTATTATATATTTTTTTGTGGTTAAATCATGCAGTTCTATTAGATCATGGAATTTACAGACAGTTAGATGAAGGATTTAGGTTGCAGTATTGCGAGCTTTGGAAAGCTATGATTGTTCTGGATTCAAATAAAATTCAGCTTTTGGGGGAACAATTTGGTGTTGCAAAGTACTTTAGGTACTTTCCAGTCATTTTCACAGGAAGAACTATTGACAGGTATGGTTGTTTTACCTCTTAATAGCTTATTAGTATATATACACTAGAAGCAAATTATAGAAGAAAACAATTGCTTGCCAATTCATAAGTTAACAAGCCCTTTTATTATCTACCAGTATCTAGTCTGTTACATGTGATTAACTATTGTTGTAAGCTTATGTCATTAGGGAGGCACGCCAATTCTAAACCCTAAATTGCCTAGAGAGACAGAGCATCATCGTATTATGGTCAGTACTCTAGGTGATTGTGAGATCTGGGAAAATGCATTCTGTAGCCTTGTGCTAGATGAATGACTAGTGTTACATAGTTATGGTTCTAATTGGTAATTGGATATCTTCAATTATAGGTGTAACTTTTATAGGAATGCCGTGAATTCTGTTTGGTTTATGGTACGGAACATTAGATTGTTGAGTAGTTAAGAAAGCTATTTGTAAGGGATGTGGAGAATGTAGCTTTAGAGAGGACTGAATGGTGAAAGAGAATCCTTTTTGCGGATCCCAGTTAGACTCTGATAAGGAATAATTTGAACAAACACAAACAGTTGGGATTTTGACTTGAGCTATTTTGTATTATTTCATTCTCCACAAGTAGCTTATGAAGGTACTTCTTTGTTATCCCATCTCAGATTGGTAGAAATTTGGCATTTGTTATCATTTTATGGTATATATAACTAATACTTCCTGCATTAAAGTATTTTGGAATTGTTAGTCGCTTTGAAAAGTATGGTAGCAACTAATGGCAGTTTTGCCATACGATAACAGTAAAGGAGCTCTTGGCAGCAGAATGTCAGACATAGAGAAAAGTAGTTTAAAGAAGGAGCTAAAGTCTCTAAGGATGGAGGATATATCGTCATTTATGCAATCTTTACCACCTGACTTCCTCAGAATATTACGCATAGAGTAAATGGAAAAACAAAAATTGAGCTAAATTTCCTTTATGATTTGGATGATCTGATATTTTTCACTTGTTTAAATATTTATCTATTCTGTGTTTTCAGTGGTCTACTGAGATCTACAATGAACAAATTGGGTGCTTCACAGCGGGTCAGGTTGCTAGCCTATGCCAAATTCGCATTACAAGGTCTTTCTCCCAAGTCGAATTGTGAATCTGGTATGATATGCGTTTCTAGTTAAATCAAAAGAGATATTTAGTTTTAGCTTGAGTGTTGAATCCTTACTGCTTTTCTTTGACAAATGATCTCTAGTAAAAATGGTTACGTATATCTTTTTGTATAAGGATTAGCAGTCCTTTTAATTCTGAGTCTTTGCGTTGTGCTATCAGACTTTTCAGTAAAAGTCATGTTGTCCAGATTGAAGACAAATATCAGCTACCTTGAGTTAAGGCTTGCTCTCGGTAAGAACACGCTACAATGGTCATTTTTCGAATTTTATGGCCAACTAATCAAATAAGTCCTAAGGTATCAATTTGGTTAAATTTCAGAGGTGCTGGAGTTGCTTTATCGGGTGACACAGGTCCCGAAAATTTTATATGCCTGGTATGGAAGTATAAGTGGTCTTTTGAGGGGTATTTTTAACTCTTTATTATCGGGAATGATTTTCTTCCCAAGGGAAGATAACTTGTAAGGTATCTCAATTATAATTTCTTCAACAGGGGTGTTTTATTTTCTTCACTTTTTTTTTTTTCATTTTTATTTTTCATTTTAACTTTTTGTCCTAAAAGTTTCTTTGCATCTCCTCTGCTGTTCTGCCTCGCTCTCTATACCTTTACTTTCCGTTTGCTGATTCCGTTTATTGTTTCACGTACAGCTTCCTCTCAAACACAGCCTTAACATCAACTTACTCTAAAAACATAGAAGTGTTTAATTCAATCGAAATATATGTTACAGGGGGTAATAAGGGCGCGTTTGGTACAAAATTTGAATCCTATTCTTCAAATCTAGAAACAATATTTATATAGAAAGTTAGAAGGACAAATGTTGCATGACTCAACAAAACATCGTGTGGCGCTCATGCTAGGTTAAGTTTCAAAACGTTAGGTTCGGCATGGGGCACAGGTATGGAAACATCTTGTGTTGTGCTCGAGTTTGTGCTAAGTCATTATTGTGCCGAATATAGTAAGCTCAATATGCTAGCATATGTTTGTTATGATAGTCAATATTTTATGAATTTTTGAAATTATTTATGATATTTTGATTTAAAACAATAATAGAAATTTGTAATTATTTAGCCATTTTAGTGTGAGATTCGAAATTAATTTTATTTTGCAATTGTTCTTTTCTACTAGTAAATCGATTTTCATTTTGCAACTAGTCTTTTTTACTATTAATTATTAGTCTTATTTTATATTTTTTCCCTCCTAATAATGTGCAAAATTGGTCATTTAAGCCTTAAGATTGTTAATATAACAATAAATATTTTAAAAGTATTCGGAGTCGTGCTTTTTGGGTCTTGTCATGCTTGTAACAGCTCATATTCAAGGTTGTGTCGTACCATGTTAGTGCATAGTACCTAAAACCTACAACCTCGATATGGCCCAACACTTCGTGCATGCTTGGTAGGCTAAAGGTCACCTTGTGCCATTCGCATTCGGTATGAATTTTTTCGTGTCATGTCATCGTGTCAAATGGGCGGCCAATTCCATTTGACATCTCTAGATAGAAGAGTGAAAAAGTGATATTAGCACAAGTCACAAAATTTAGTGTTGTTTATATTTGAAGAGCCATGTTTCGGATGAGTAATCACAGATAATTATAGCTCAAAAATTTATAACAAAATATCCAACTCACTTAATGACAAAAATAGAAATATAACATATTTTATAATTGAGACTTTAAAAAAAAATTGACAACTAGCTATAACTTTTAAAATATGTACATCTACTTAAAACAATTTAAAAAATTTGTCATCCACTTAGTTTTCTCATAATTATATCACTAGTTGATGGTCTTATTTCTCATTCACCTTGATTAATATATATCTACGTCATAATGAGGAATTGTGCAAAATGACAATATGAGAAATTGAAATTAGTAAAATGACTTATCATGTATTACAAACTAAGCGATTATTTTAAAAAGATGGTCATTTAATACAAAAGATGGGGGTTTCTAATACTTTTACCTATAAAAAAATCCAAAAAAATTCCAAAAATACGAAGGCCAGGTGTTTTTTTTTTTCCAATATTTATATGGTTTTTATTATAAAAATATCACTTTTAAAAAAGTTTTTTAAAAAATATCATTTTTAAAATAGTTACTAGTTACTAATTTCTGAAAATTGGTTAACGATTATTAGTTACCAGTTATATAACAATTATAAAATCCTTTGATGACTAGTTATTAGTTTCTAAAAATTGGTTACTGGTTACTATTTTAAAAAATGATATTTTTCTAAATGTGTTTTGAAAAATGATATTTCTAAATATTTTTTAAATAGCATTTTTCTAATAAAAATCGTACCAAATCTTCAATAATAACAGCCCGCCATATGTTTCAAATTTTTCTTGGTACAAGGCCTAATTTTCAGAAAAGATGGTCGCTCTCACGTAGACCTTTGGTTGCTATGCTTAAAAAGATAGTTGTTTCAGTTGACGCTCGGAAATCATTTTTCAAAATCCTCCCCTCATTTATCGTTGAACCTTTCTTTCTTTCTTTTTTTTTTTTTTTTTTTTACATATCAAGCATTAATCCCTTAGGTGGCGTTTTGTTCATCAAATGAAATTAGAATGGTAATGAGAATCATAATAGAATGGAATAAGAAAAGAACTAAGAATGCTGTTTTATTGTTTGATTGAAACTTGTACTATGGTTCATCGAATCATGAAACAGCCAAAGCTCGTGCCCAGCACTCATAAACCTAACAGATTGATTTGGCATCTAGAATAAGCGGGGAATTAAAAAATCAAATCTGTATAATATTTTAAGCACTTTGAGGAATAATTTATTTATGATGGATACAAGCGTAAAAGATTGAGAGAACAAGATTCATGTTATTGCTCACCATTTTGCTTTGTGTCAACGTGACTATTACTAAAATAGCAAAAGTATGAATTAGTGAGAAAATGTAAAAAATTCACGTGATTCAGCAATTGGCCTATATCCTCAGCCAAAGAAGAAACCTAGGATAATGTTTTGTAAATACCCATAGCTTACACCCACACAAGCTCTTGTTTTGGTACTTTTGTGTAATGTAGTAGAAGGACTTGATAGCTCATTAAGCTTTGTTGTTTGGGGTTTAAGTTATTTTTAGGTTGGAAACTAGTACAGGGCTGGAAACTCATTATTTGTGTTTGCCAGGTTATTTCAAAGTTATTTGCTGGTTATTGTCTCTTTCTTCTGCCTTACCTGAAAAGCAAGAGATCCCCTTTTTATTATACTTATTTCCTTCTGTGGAGCTCAAGATATTGTAGGTAGAGTGGGGGCAATGTTCATTAGGGATCAAGGGTTAACTCCCTGTACTCTTTTGAAGGTGTAACAAGGCTCGTAATGTGGGGGTCGATAGCTCACTTCTAGTTTTATTTCTCCTTTTATGCAGGATTTATACAGATTATTTTCAATTGATATTACTTTAACTTATGCTTTGATCCATGCATGAACATTGCACAACTATCGTTTCAGCTAAAATTGTCAATTTGGCGCTTCTTATCAAATTACTGCATCAACACCTAGTATGCTAGTTGTTTTTGACAATTGCTCACGAGCAACCTGAGTTTTTACATTAGAAATCCGAAAGTTTCTCTTGAGTTCAAGCTAAATGAGATGTTTGTCATTGCTTTCTATGAAACTATAAATATAGCCATATGTTTGTTGAATGGTTAAGTATCCCTAGTGAATAATTTCTCGTAACCAAAATCAATCAAGAAGGAAAAGAAATAAAGGGTACTTAAAAAAATAAAATAAAAATAAAAAAAGATCTTTTGCTGGACAAGTCAATACATGACAGAGGATACTTTTGCAATTTTTCAGAATAAAGGAGCAATCAGAGAATTATGTGCTAAAATTTGTAAGAATAATGTGGTGTCCACGATCAGGGAATGGGGTATTATGTATAACTTTGCTCGTTTTGTCTTTAATTCGGATTCGGACCGGATTGATGCAACCCCAAACTGTGTTTCTTGTTTTCTACTCGATTTGAATTGAATAGGAGTACAACGTATCTCCTTAAAGAAATTAAAATAAATAAAGGGATGAACCTGGAATCAAGTAAAATATTTTAATGTTGATGCGGCTGTATTTGAGTCCTTCACTACAGCTAGTGTTGTTTCTAGAAATTCTACGGGTAGTATTGATAATACACGGGGTGTTTAGAAGCTTTTCTGTCTTTCAATAGAAGGTGCAGAAACTTCGGTCGGGTTAAAGGTGTGGATTGGCTGTCTCTAAGGAGTAGAAGAGAGTTGTCTTCGAGTGAACGACTCAATGTCTCTAAGGCTCTCAGGGAGATCTCTCGGAGTGACATCTTGGAACTTAGGCACCACTTTGATTAGAGAAGGAGAAGGATGAGGAGATTATTGGATGGATTACTTGTTTGGTAGGAATGATTTTAGGGAAGGGATTAGCAATGGATT
Organism: Parasponia andersonii; assembly: GCA_002914805.1. Taxonomy (NCBI): domain Eukaryota; kingdom Viridiplantae; phylum Streptophyta; class Magnoliopsida; order Rosales; family Cannabaceae; genus Trema; species Trema andersonii. Next base: position 1,663,789 of record JXTB01000026.1, read on the forward strand.
TCAAATCTTTAATCCAACCAATTTTCAATCCTCTCTAAATTAGATAGATTTTAGGATGGAAATGCTTACTGAAATAACTATGTAGTTATTCGATTACTAAAACCTTTTACTTCTGTTCACTTCTCCTTTTAATCAATTAAGGGAAAGAATTTTGGCGGTCTACCCTTCCTCTTGTACCAAACAAGTGAAGAGTGGTCTCATTCTTTTAGCATCTCCCTTCCTGGGTAATGTAGCTCCCATTTATTTCTCACTTCCTTCCCTCCTACCAAACAGTCTTTCTCCCTCATACCAAACATACACTAAGTGGAATTTTTATTGGATTCCTAGACGCGTTTATCTGTTAGTTCACCAAATATTGAGACGTGCTTCTTTGTTCCCGTTTGACAATGATGTCAAACATTGCTCGTGGCTCCAACTCTGTTTGTCCTTTGTTTCCAGGATGGAAGCTTATCATTTGTAATGCTTCTCTCTCTGACTTAATTAAGTTCGCTCAGTTCTAGGGAAAGAGAAAAATCGTCCAGAGTAAATTGTTATTGTTAAGATTTACTACCAGTACCAGTAATAATAGTACCCATGTTTCTGACCAACTGGTATAAACATTTCAGATGACTAACATTAGCATTAAGAGCATTGCCAAATTATGCATCACACTAGACGGTTCTGAATCGGTAAAAAGGTAAGCATGAAATTGAGTTTTTCCTTTTGCTAATCGATAAACTGACAGTTAAATGAGATAAATTGAAACCCGAACCGTCTTGGGCATATCAAGATAAAGGAAAACAACCCCAATCCCCTCACTGAAACAACACAAGCTAAAAACAACAAGTCATATTTTTCCCACCAGGGATAGGGGGCCACTTTTCCATCATCACCTCTCCACTTACTTTATTTCTTCGCAATAATCCCGAACTTAAACCAACCATTTTCAAATGTGTCACCTAGCATATCCGGCCCTGCAACATAATCAAAAACTCAATTCATTATATTACACACAATTGAGGAGAGAAAAAAGAAGCCTATTTTAGTAATTAACAAGTAGTCGGGAGAGATAAAGGCTCTACAAAATGGAGGAACATGGGAATTGGGGACCTTTCTTTTTTTTTTTCCAAAAAAAACCCATAGAAATTCGAAAAGAAAAAAAAGAAAAAGAACAACGGAAATGATAAACAATGAAGAAGAAGAAAAAATGCAATAGAAGTATTAAAGCACCTAAAAAAATTGTTATTCTTGCTTCCTGCAAATCAAATATAAAATTTGCAAAAGTAACAACATCGTTTCAGTGAACAAGAGGGCCAGGAAAACAATAGTTTAACATACAATTATGCCTTGCCAGAAAGTCTTGCTCTCAGTTCCTCCGCCACAGCATCAATGAATTCCTCAGTATTCAGATACTGCTCCCTAGACAGTCTGCACCATGCATTAACATATATCAAGCATTGATCATGTAACTATGAGTGAAAGTATTATATTCTAGCAGATACATACTTCGATCCATGGATAATTAAGGCAAGATCCTTGGTCATCTTCCCAGATTCAACGGCTCCAATACAAGCAGCTTCCAGTTTCTCAGCGAAATCCAGGAGTCTCTCATTGTTATCCAGCTTTGCCCTGTTAACATTAAGTTCATTAATTTTCAGTCCGAAATTCTTGAAATAGAGGTTGTTGCAACAGAGATCCAACTAGGAAGATTAGCTTAATAAATGTACCTGTGAGCAAGCCCTCGAGTCCAAGCAAATATAGAAGCAATGCTGTTTGTGCTAGTTTCACCTCCTTTCTGGTGAACTCTGTAATGCCGTGTAACCGTACCATGGGCTGCTTCTGCTTCTATGGTCTTTCCATCAGGACACACCTGAACCCAATTGCAATCAATGTAATATCCAACCAGCAGTCAGTATAATATCTAACCAGCATTCACTAGAAGACCCAGAAGAACGCATCTTCTAGTAAGTAGTAAAGAGTTATATTTTCATTCGAGAGGGGAAAATGCATCCTACAACTACAGTTGCATTAGAAACAACCTCAAGGCAATCCGCATTTAGAACTACTAGTGGCTGGAAAGTATGCTGCTAGCTGCTTTTATATTAGGGTGATCAAATTCGAAAATGGCATTATCTTAATTTTATGCGGTTCTTCCATTCTAATGGTCTATGAAATAGTACGATTTTAAAGCCTAAAGTTATCAAGCAATTAATCTAATCTTCCAACCATTCCAAAAAATAAAATAAAAAAGGGCTAATTAGGAAACAACAATTACTAGACTAAAAATGCACTGGCAGTATAATTGTCAAAGTTAAAATGAAGCTAAGAAATATAAAAAGGACACCGTTTCGGAATCTTAAATAAATGAAAAAAGACACCATTTGGGAAAAACATACCAACACAGACGTCATCAATCCAAGAGATCCGAAACCTATAATCAAGTAAGCAGAAATCAGAGATCAGATAAACAATTAAAATTGCATAAACAGACTCCAATTTAAGCAAATTTATTCAAGAGCCGTATTTCTATTTGACATTCAAGAAAGAAACTCTGCCCATATCTGCCAAATTTCGAACATTTTTCTTAGACAAACCTTGAGCTAAGAAATCACTCTGTACATCTCCATCATAATTCTTGCATGCCCAAACATAACCTCCTTCGCTCTTAACAGCA